>OX639998.1:45750125-46350125 GCA_951828415.1 Anomoia purmunda | reverse complement strand
ACGTACCGAAAGGGCCATATGAGAAAATAGCCATGGACGTGATGGAAGTATTAGGGAGTAATTACTTAGTTATAGGTGATTACTATTCAAAATATTTATCTAATAATAAGCCCAACGGTTACCCTCTTTCCCGCCCAACCGACACGAGGGGCACAGTCCGCATGACGTACGTTTTTTTTTTTTTTTTTATAATTAATTTTTTTTTTTTGCCGAGTTGTTAAAAGGAAAAAGTTTGTTAAGCGTCGAGATCCAAAACTGCTCAGCTACAGAAAAAAACTTCATCAGCTGAATCAAATATATATTATACCGCCGTTAATCATTTATTGAGAAAGGACAGTACAGCTCTTTTTATGGTGAAAAGTGAGTCCGAAATATCAAAAGTGCTGGAAAGACAGTTGGAATCTTGACATAAACATCGGAAAGGTTCTTTTAATTCATAATTGGTTTTACACTGTTTTAAATAAAGAGGTTTAGAAATTATTCCTTTAATAAGAAAAACTGCAAAGACAATATTGGAAAAACTCACTATTACGTTTGCAACACATGGATACCCATTAGAAATAATAGCAGACATTGTTCCTTTCGGGTCGTTTGAATTCAAGCAATGGGCTAAAGAAATATATGTGAAAATTACTGCAACAAGCTTTTTGCACCCAAAGTCCTGAAAAAAGCAATATGTGGCAGAATATCGAAATACACCAATCAAGAATTCAAAATTTTCTCCAACACAGTTACTCATGGGTAGACAAACGAGAACTTTAGTTCCCGGTAGTCACACATTTTTTGATAACGCTTATATATCCAATCAAGTTAGACCAATTTTACATAACAACAACGTAAACTTGAATTTAAAAACGGGGAAAATATATGGGTTAAGGAAGGGAAAGTTTGGACTGCAGCACAAGTGGTAAACCAAACCTCAACGTATATAATTTCTAAAAATGGGAAAACATTCCGAAGAAATTCGCATTTACTTTCGCTTCTTCTGTCGAGATCGATAGTGCTCCAGTCAAGACCGTCGACAAGTTCCTGCGTGGTTGTTGTTGTTGTAACGGTTACTGAGACCCTGCAAGATCGGTTGAACCATGGACGTTATCGTCAAACTCATCTAGGGGGAGGCCCAAGAAACGCGAAGTTTCGGCAGGGTCGGACCAAAGGGAAAGGAGGGTTAGATGAGGCGGTTTTACGAGGCATGTAAAAAAGTGGGCGGTATCGTGCGGTGAGTTATCACATGCCGGACACACATTGAGTATGTCTGGGTTAATTCTGGATAAGTAATAGTTTAACCTGCTACAATATCCGGAACGTAGTTGGGTCATAGTGACGCGAGATTCACGAGGCAGCTGGTGCCCCTCCTCTGCTATGGGTGGTGGTTTGACCCCGAGGACGGCATTCACTGGGTGGGAGTCGACGAAGGTGGTGATTGTCTCTTGGTGAGAGTCGTTCAGGACTACCGGGTAGGCAGCAGGGGCCAGTCAGTTGGTGGTGTGCGACTGGATCTCAGCAGTCATATCAAAGAGATGCCCCCTGACGTGTCTCTGAGGCGGATCCTCAATAAGCAGGTACCCGTTTGGGTGGCCACTATGATGGCAAGCAACGAGGAACTGCCTGGCGAAAATAAAGTTGTGCTCCTTAACTGGAAGCATTGAAGCCTCATGGTGTAGGTTTTCGACTAGAGACATCAGAAGGTATCCCGTTGTCGTCCGGAGTGCTGCGTTCTGGGTAGCTTTTAATCTCATCCACTGGGTCCTGCTTGTCCCAGGCGACCAAATTGGAGCGGCGTAGTTTAAAACCGACCGGTCAATCGCCTTGTATGTTACCAACAACGTTTCTTTGTCTTTGCCCCAAGTGCTGCCGGCTAGTGACTTGAGGACTTTGTTCTTTATTGACGACTGCAGTTATGTATGTACGCAGAGAAAGAGGCCAGACTGTCAAATGTAACACCCAAGATTTTTGGGTTGCTTACTGTCGGTTCAGGTGTACCGTTCACATGTATATTTAATTGTATCCTGACCTCCTTCGTCCAGGTGGTAAATAAGGTCGCCGAGGACTTAGCCGGGGATAGAAACAAGTTCCGACCAGAGAAGAAACGAGCAAGGTCTGAGAGGTAACCTTTCACTTTTGAGCACATGCCATCAATTGCATTGCCGGATGCCATAATCGTACAGTCGTCGGCATATGAGACTATTGAAACCCCTCGAGTGGTTGAGGAAACTTCGAGATATAATGATTAAACAGAACCGGGGAGAGAACGCCACCCTGGGGTTCCCTTGTTTAATTCTTCTCGGTTTAGATGTTGAGTCTCTAAAATACACCGACTCCTGTCGACCACTCAGGTTGTTCGCAGTCTACCGCTTCAAACCCTGCGGGAGAGTAGAGGTTTCAACGCCTTCAAGTAGCGTTGAGTGATTGACAGTATCAAATGCCTTTGATAGGGCCAACGCCCCTAAGACGGTTCTCTCACAGGGACGGTTACGGTTAAGCCCACGAATCACCTGGGTGTTTATGACGTTTAGTGCTGTTGTTGTGTTGTGCACCTTCCGGAAGCCGTGTTGATGCTTAGCCGGGCCCAGGTGGTGTGTAAAATAGGGAAGCAGCATAGCCTCGAGTGTCTTTACAACTGGTGGAATAAAGGAAATCGGTCGATAAGATTCTCCCTTTTCGGCCGGTTTCCCTGGTTTCAACAGCAGTATCACCCACCCAGTCTTCCAGATCTCTGGAATGATGAGGGTGGTCATCGCCATGTTGAAAAGTCTCGTAAGGTATGCTACTCCCTTGGGGCCCAAAGTTTTCAGGATCAACATGCTTAGTCCACCAGGACTAATGGTCTGGGCGGGGATTTTGGGGATCGGACAGGCGAAGGTGGTTACGTTCCTTGGCTAGTGTTGCCGCTTCCGCTGGGAAATTCGGACGAATTTCCGGTATTCGTCCTGCGGGAACGAAGCGGGCCGTAGCGATCATGACAGCCCTGCAGAACTGTCGTTCGATAGCGCGAACATCTGTTGGTGTGGGTAGAGTACCAAAAACATTCTCAGTGAATTCCGCGAATCCAAACCAATCAGCTTTTTTAAAGTTGATAAAAGTCTTTTGATCCGCCGAGACAAAGTCGACAGGTCTGTCAATCGTGATGACTATGAGTAGGTGGTATTATGCAAGCGATAGCATTGGTCGCCACGTTATGCTATTTATCAGACCTGCATTAGCTATTGTTTGGTTAGGCGAGCTACTGCAACTACCGCTAATCCAGGTGGAGGTGTCGTCATTCGTTGTGCAGAGCGTAAAATCGTATATCTGCTCAGCCAATCCATTTCCCCTACGATCTGCTGGCAGGCTTGAATGCCATAGATCGTGGTGATCATTAAAGTCACCTACTACCAAACGGTTTCTACCTCTGAGGAGCGCACCTATGTCAGGGTGATATCCTGCCGGGAACCAGGTAACAGGGGGTATATATATTAAATATTTCGAGCTCGACATTGCCTGACCGGATAGCTATGCCCTGGCATTCAAGGGTAGTATCCCTGCGACTAATGGCTTCTTCGCTATCGTCTGCACTGTGTTGTGTGTGGTGATTGCTAAGCCACCACTATTATCACGCTCGCGATCCTTACGATGCACATTGTATCCGTTGCAATTCAACAGAGTGGAATTGCTGTGCAGTTTCGTCTCTTGGATCGCAGCTATCAACATACCATGTCTTCTCATAAAGTCGGTTATCTCTTCGATTTTGCTCTGGAGTTCGTTGCAGTTCATCTGCAGAAGCTTAATCCGCCCAGGATGAGTCGACGCGATAGGGGTGTAATGAACTGATGTGGTTGTCCACCTGGCCTCAGTTGCCCTTGCCGCTGTGCAGGTTGCTGCCTGGTGGAGATTGGGGGCAGCGCCGGATGAGGCGTATGCGGCTGCAGAGCTCTGCAACATGGGGCAAGGTAGTCACGTGTCCACTCACGTGTGGTGCGCAGACCAGAACACGTTCGAAAGTGACACCAGCCTTGGCACAAATTGCACCTAACTGATGCCACATTCCGGCGTGTTCTGGCCTGACACACGGAACAGACAGTGTAGGGCACCAAGAGCTGCTGGGTAGCCCTAACACTTGGGTGGGAGCGGGATGAGGTTGGATGGGTTGGAAAAGATGGGGAGTGTGCGTGTTGCTGCTTGCTCCTTGGAGCCGTGGAGGCCCGCTTGGGGCTGGGTGGCACCGGTGCAATTGGCGCGATGTTTTGGCCCGTAGAGGCTGTTGGCGCTTGAGAGCGCAAGCAACACGAGGCCACATACCGTGTGGTCCACTCCTTATGTGTCTTAAGGCCTGAGCAGACCTTAGGATGGCTCCATCCATCGCACGTATTACACCTTACCGAGGTGGAGTTCGTATGGAGCCATCTCTGGCATACGCAGCAAAAATATGTTTCTGGGCCAGGGTTGGATTCAACTCCAGCCCTGAGCAGAAGTGTGGGGAGCAACCCTGCTGCAAGGCATTGCTCCAGAGATGATAAACGACGAATGGTATGCGCCGATCTAAACAGGGTTAGATCGCCGAAATAACAGCCCTTGGCCGGGTAATACCCGGGTCATAGAACCGGCTGTCTTGCGAATGTTCCTGCGTGGTAGCTTCTACTGCTGAAGTGGCTCCGAGGCACAGTAACTAGCGAGAGGGATGGCTGATACCACCGGTTTCGCAGATGGTGGTGGTTTTAAGGATGCGCCGTCCACACCCTATACATCCTTTTCCACGTCTGTTTCTTCGCCCGCGATTATTGGTCGCTAGGGCTTCGCTGTAACAAAACTAAACTTTTAGTTAAGTTGGAATCCATCCCTCTTTAACCTAACCTCGGAGTCTATACTGCTCATAACTCACCACGTCGAGGTGTCTAAGCCCTCGCTTAGCCCAATCACGGTGACTGATCTGTCCACACTCCTTGGGGCTATGTCTACCACCCTCCCACCTCTTGGTGCATAACTTGGGTCTCCTCCAAACGCCAAGTGTGGTTACTGACTTTTCAAGTCGTCCTGCTGTCGCTTCATGTTTGCAGTCCACAAGGAGAAATCTTGGAAGAAAGTATACTCCGCAAAAGGCCAACTCATCCATGATGGTTTCCTGCAGTTACGTCAGATCCGTCTACCCGAGCATTTCCGCCGGATAGTTCTCAGGCAGTACCGCAAACTAGATTTCTTCCAGGGACTAGCCTGTCCCATCCGCCGGATCCGCCGGAACGTTGAGTTCCTGCCGACCCGCCGAGACTGATATAGAGAGAGCTTGGTGCGCCCGGAGTCTCTTGCGACATTGTTCCTGAAGAGTAGTATGCCCCTTACTCCGCTTAGTCGCGGGGCCAGGATGTGCTGGAGTGTGTTTCACCACTTCTCCGTTTTACAGCGGGCTCGGGCCTGTTGTATCTCTTCCCGATACTCCGCTCTTTTGCGGTGTGGTTTCTGGGTTTTGCCTCATTCGCAATGTAGCCATCTGTCGCGCTGGCTGTTTTGGGAAGCTTTTCCCTGCTCCAGGTAATGCAGGTACCATTTAAAAGCCGACCGGACAACCCAGCTCTTCTGGGGTCGTCAATGGTACCCTGTCTTTCTGGTGTGTTAAGAGGAGGTGTCCTACAACGTCTGGGCCCCTATCGAGAGGGGGTCTCGGGAGTCTGTTGCCGTTACTCCTCGTTGTCGAGAAGGTGCCATTCACATACAGTCGGCACAGTGTTGTTTTATACCCTAGATTAGGAGGTGGCAGCTCATGGTCGTAGTTTTCAAGTGGTTCCCCACATTGGGTGGTTCCGCCGATTGGAGCTTAAGTGTGCTCTGCCCAATTCACAAGAACAGTGATGCATACGTTCGTTCGACCATATTCTGGAAATGAGCTGGTGCATGCACTTTACTAGCTCTTCGCCACCAAAGACAGTACTTATCGACGAAGAATTCCGCCAGATAGTTCTCAGGCAGTACCGCAAACTAGATTTCTTCAAGGGACTAGCCTGTCCCATCCGCCGGATCCGCCGGAACGTTGAGTTCCTGCCGACCCGCCGAGACTGATTTAGAGAGAGGTTGGTGCGCCCGGAGTATCTTGCGACATTGTTCCTGAAGAGTAGTATGCCCCTTACTCCGCTTAGTCGCGGGGCCAGGATGTGCTGGAGTGTGTTTCACCACTTCTCCGTTTTACAGCGGGCTCGGGTCTGTTGGATCTCTTCCCGATACTCCGCTCTTTGCGGTGTGGTTTCTGGGTCTTGCCTCATTCGCAACGTAGCCATTTGTCGCGCTGGCTATTTTGGGAAGCTTTTCCCTGCCCCAGGTAATGCAGGTACCATTTAAAAGCCGACCCGACAGCCCAGCTCCTCTGGGGTCGTCAATGGTACCCGGTATTTCTGGTGTGTTAAGAGGAGGTGTTCTACAACGTCTGAGCCCCTATCGAGAGGGGGTCTCGGGAGCCTGTTGCCGTTACTCCTCGTACCCGGCCCGGTGTCGAGAAGGTGCCGTTCACATACTGTCGGCACAGTGTTGCTGTATACCCTAGATTAGGAGGTGGCAGCTCATGGTCGTAGTTCTCAAGTGGTTCCCCACATCAAAAGGGTGCATCGCCCAACTGACAGTGTACCTGTTTCATTATCGGATCCGTTTTAAGATTCGACTAAGCCCCTGCACCACGTCAAGGTGTCTGCCCTTATAGGAGTCCAGGTAAGTAAATACAAAAGGTAATCTCAAACTACTGAAGATTTCCCATGCTTTAAGTGAATCTTCACTTGCTGTGTCAGACGCAAACTTTTATGCTAAGCCTTAATGTGTCTCGAGGACACAACCACCAGTATTTGGCTGTGCGCTGAGTCTGGGATTCGCCACCTAAAAAGTCAGTGAAAAATGCCAACAAGGCTCGGACGAGATCTCCCTTTTTTGATTACGATCACACGAAATATAATAAGGACTATGAGATAAGGGCATGCAACTGTAATGTATAAACACTTAATGCGGAAATTGCCGCTCCCCGGGTGCTGGATGTCCTCGTAAGAGCAAGGGCTGGCATCACCGCCATCTAAGAAATGAAATGGACCGGGCAAAGAAGGAAATCGATTGGGCCTTGCGACGTCTACTACTGGAATACAAGTTCGGTGTTAGATTTGTGGTTGGAGAGAGACTTCGTCGATAAGTACTGTCCTTGGTGGCGAAGAGCTAGTAAAGTGCATGCACCAGCTCATTTCCAGAATATGGTCGTACGAACGCATGCCCGCCGATTGGAACTTAAGTGCGCTCAGCCCAATTCACAAGAACAGTGATGCATGCGTTTGTCCGACCATATTTTGTAAATGAGCTGGTGCATTTTCTTTACCACCCCTTCGCCGTCGCACTTGAATAGCTCTGCTGGCAGTCCGTCAGCACCAGCGACCTTATTGGTTTTCAGCCACCCTATTGCTGTTCGAGTTTCGTCCAGGTCGGGTAACGGTACTTCGACTTCGTCTTCATTGATTGGAGGTTCGGGCTCATCATCTTCAATGTTTACCGCGCCGCTACCATTAAGTAGCGTGAAGAGTGCTCCCTTCACAGTTTGAGTGGATGACGGTCATCACGCAAATCCGCGAGATGTTGAAGAATCTTGCTTTGATGCGAATCATTGCGAGACGCTCGTCCACCGGAGTGAACGGCAGTAATTGGCGTCGAAGTCTCTTTACCACCACAACTCCAACGCCGAACTTATGCTCCTGTACATGGCAGCTGAAGTAGATGTCGCAAGGTTGGACCAAGCCCAACGCACACCCAGATTCTGGGGCATTTTTAATTTACTGCATATTTATATAGCGAGCCGCTTGTTCCAAGTCAGACGCCCGCTCGCAGCCGCATCTACTAATGAACAGACGCTGCAAAACCCTAGAGCCCTTGAACCGAAAACATCGGAGAGTCCCCACCAGGCTCGGGAACTACCCAGAAGACACTTGAGTGAAATCATCAGGAAGTTGTGAGCTGCTTGAACACCCGTTTGGGAGTGAGCTGAAGTGAGAAGCCGAACCTGGTGGTGTCACTCCGACGTTCTCGGTGTAGACTGAATCAGAATTCGCCTTTTTCAGAGATAACTCGATGCGAAACTCTCTCAATTGCTCACAAAATAGGGGGACTGAACTCTGGTTTGATGCTGACAATATTACTAGTCAGTCCCCTATTATCAACCGACAAGCAAACAGGCAGGCTGCAGATCCAAATAAGCGAAATAATTAAAATAAGTAAAAACTCGCACACGTTCTGCTTCAAACTTCTTTTATTTAAACAAAGTTGAATTTATTATTGAAGGTATAGTTATAAACTAATATTGGAAATTACGTGGGTAAAGTTACTGGTACGTCTTTGTTCGCGAATAATCTTACTTGAACTCAGGATGTCAAGATGGCTGTCGGGCATGTCGGAATTGCCATATGCTTACAGTCGCCCTTTCCTGACCATTTAAGCGCCCTCGCTGTTAGTTATCGTTGTTGTTGTAGTTATAGTTGTCGTCGTCGTCGCTTTCAGTGTCGTCGTTTATTTGTTTATCGAGGTCGGCTAGATTGCACCAGGGTCGAAGTTTTTCTGACGAGTATACGGATGTGTAATGACGTTTCTCACGCGAATAGTCTGGAAGATCAGTTATGACATATCGGTCTCGGCCAAGAGATTTGCTTAAGGTGAATGGCCCTTTAAAAAGTGGTTCCAACTTGCGTGATTCACCAGTGCTTGTTGGCTCGTTTTGTGCTAAAACTAAGTCATCTACACTGTATTGCCTTGGCATTCCGTGGTTTTGATCGTATCGTATTTTAGCTTTTTCTCTTTGTTGATAAACTCGCTCAGCTGCTGCTTCTCGAAATTCATTCATATTGACGTTAGTATGTTTGTCGTCGTCTTGTAAAATCGTTATCAGCTTATTTTTGAGTATGTCACGTGGCTTAAAAGAATACACCAGTTTGTACGGAGTTTGACCTGTCGTTTTACTCCGCATCGTATTCAAAACCCATTGGATATCACGAAGTTTATCGTCCCATTTTTTGTCTGTTTGTATCATGGATCGGAGCATACTCAGCAATGTTCTATTTGTTCGTTCGGCGTGACCGTTTTCGCGTGGCGTACGTACCGCATTTTGATTATGTTTAATACCGTAGCTCTCACAGTACTTGGCAAAATCTTTGGATGGGAACGATGTTCCACGATCCGTCACAACACGATGAGGTACTCCTATGTAGCTGCTTACTTCGTCAAGAACTGCAAAAACGTGTTTGGTCGCAGTACTTTTGACAGCTCGAATTATTGTAAATTTGGTAAGAGAATCTACTAAAACCAATATGTGCTCGTTTCTACGTGAACTCTTGGGAAAAGGACCCAGATGATCGAGATGAATCGTCTTGAATGGAATCGGCTCCATGTCGTTGTAATTATACTCTCCTTCCCTTTTACCGCTCGGAGTTTTATTACAGGCACAATCGACGCAAGATTTAATATAAGCTTTCACAAAATTCCGCATACGTGGAAACCAAAGGAAGTTTTGAATCCGATCAATTGTCTTATCTACGCCTAGATGACCCGCCTTGTCATGACAGTCATGAACTACCCGCCATGGAAGCGATTTAGGAACAACCCGAAGTTTATTTTCATTGATGATTCGAGATAGTCTGTTTTTTTCGACACGATACTCCTTCAACGATAAGTCGCCTGAACTAATTCCGTCAATGACCTTGTTAATACGTTCGTCGCTTAACTGCATTGCAAAAAGCCAATCGTCGTGAGTGATATTTGTTTTCGATATACGTAAAGATGCTGTGTCAACTTCGTCCGCGTCTTCTACTGGAGATCGACTGAGAGCGTCAACGTGCTCCATTCGTTTTCCACTGCGATGCTCAATGATGACGTCGTAATCCTGAACTTTCAACCACCACCTTGCTATACGTGGTACAAGTTCACGTTTATGCATCACTGTGCTAACTGCATTACAATCAGTGACCACCTTCACTCGTTTCCCATAAACATAGTACCCCATGCGTTCGAGAGCTTCTACAATAGCTAGAGTCTCTAATTCGTAGCTATGGTACTTTCTTTCGGCATCAGTAGTTGACCTGCTATAATACAATACCGGTTTCTGACTCCCCCTTCGTTTTGCAAAAGAACTGCTGCCAATCCTACCGCGCTGGCATCGGTGTGTATCTTGTGTTCTGCATCAGCATTAAAAGATACTATTACAGGTTGTGATGAAAGCATCTCTTTGAGTTGATCAAACGACGTTTGTTGTTCGTCTGCCCAATGAAACTGGTTGTCTTTACGTAAAAGTTTTCTTAATGGTTCGGATAAGATTGCATAACCCGGAATGAACCGACGAAAATAGCCACTAAGACCCAAAAATTGGCGCACCTCGTGAACGTTAGTTGGCGTTTTAAATTGTTCAACAGCAATCGTTTTCCTTAACCCTGGCTGAATGTTACAAGAGCTAAGACCATGTCCCAGAAATTATATTTCCGTTTTTATAAATTCACATTTTTGTATGTTAAGCGTTAAATTTAATTCACGTAAAGCTTGAAAAACGTGTTTAACTTTTTTAAACATTTCATCAATAGTATTGCTTCCTACTAGGATGTCATCCATGTAGTGAGTCATATCTAATTGTTCGGTTTTGTCCTTTATTTTTTACATAAGTTTTTGAAAAACTACTGGAGCGTTCTTGAGCCCAAACGGCGGCAACGGTAGTTATAAAAGCTGTGTATCTTTGACTTTCGGCTGCTATCGGCACCTGGTAATAGCCCGAATTCAAGTCAAGCGTCGTATAATATTTAAACTTCGAAATTTCTTGTAGCGTTTCCTCAATATTTGGCATAGGAAAAATTGCCTTCTTCGTATGAGCATTTATTTTACGATAGCCCACGCACATTCTATCTTTACCGTCTTTTTTTTACCAAAGTTATTGGACTAGCAGATACCGAATCGGATTTTTCAATAATATCGTTTTCTAATAAATCTTTTATTATTTCACTTACGATCGCTTTTTTCGGCTCAGGAATTCGATATAGAGATTACTCGATTGGAATGTCTGTATCCAATTTGATTTCCATCTCAATAGCTAGCGTTTTACCAATTTCATTTAAACCGTTTGCAAATACATCGCGATAATCGTTCACAATTTTTAGTAAATCCGTTCTGATTTGTTTATCGTCTTCACATCTAATATCATTTTCTTTGAATGCATTTCCTACGCGCGACCTTTCTTTAAAACCTTTTTCAAATTTAAAATTACCATTTCGTATACTAACACTGGCATTTTTGAAGATTTCTTGTCCAAGAATTAAATCAGCGTTTAATAAATCATCATCGACTACATATGCAATTATTTCGCGCTCAAGTTCATCGATTATTACTTGTAGTTTAATTTGTTAATTTGCAATTCGCCTTCCACCACAAATTCCTTTAATTGTAAAAGAGCAAGTTCGACGAGTATTTGGCAATTTATCTGCCACCAATCTACGTATCATGTGACACTGACTACCTGTATCTACAAAGGCAGTAAACTTTTGTCCGTTTATCAACATCGATATATTGAATTTTTTCTTAAACTCATTAACCTCTGCACGTTGCACGTTCACAGTTGTCTTTCCACCGTTCTTCAGTTCACCACGGCCATGGACTTTACCACAATCAACACAACGCTGTCGCCGTTGCGGCTGTGAACACTGATTGGAAATATGACCTGTCTCAGAACAATTATAACAAACAATAGTTTTTTTGTTTTGTTTCGGATTAACACTGGACTTAAGTTCTTCGTTTTTAATTTCAAACTTTTGCTTATAATCGTTCTGCACATTAGTTTTGTTGGTTTGTGTTCGTGAATTTAAAACATAATTTTCGATAGTTTCTCTCATATGTTTCACCGATTCAAACATTAATGCAGCAATTGCAGTTTGCAATTCACGATGCTTAAGTCCTTCACGGGTATATTTTATAATAGCTGCGTCACTCAATTTATATCGTCGCCCTAGAATGCATATACGAAAACAATAGTCGGTAATATTTTCACCGTTTTTCCTACTGGCGTTACACATTTTATAGTTTATTTCGGCTTCATTCATTTCGTAACTGAATTCTTCTTTCAAACATTTTGCGAATTCATTCCAATTGGGAAACAACCCTGACGATGAATCTAACCACATCTTTGCTACACCTCGCATCTTACTGCATACAGCCAACATTATACATTTTTCGTCCCAATGGTAGGCACTTAACGAATTGTTAACACGATTTATAAACTGTTCGACATTAACTGAGTCTTCGGAATACGGATTAAAATCGGGAAGAGTTTCGGCAATCTCTTTTGCTGAAGCCGTTCGCGTTATTTGAGCTCTCGAATGTTCTTGTTCACTTTCTAATTGGGAAATCATAGTTTGTCTTTAATGACTTGTTGTTGGTGTTTCTTGTACCGAAGTGTGTACGCTCGGTTGCTGCTGTTCGGCAGGCGTTTGCGCTGACGTAATCACATCCATCATTGTATTCATCATTGTACGCAATTGATCAAGTGGCTCTTGAATCGACATGCTTTCTGTCTGATCGTCAACTTCAATTTCGTCGGTACGCAAACATTCACTTAGTCGCTGAATAAGTTCAGCTTTTGACTCTGTTGTGGGCAAACCACTCTGTCGCAGAACAGCTTTTAGCTGCTCCATTTTCAGGCTAACAATCTTTACCTGATTTGCCATATTGTGGCTTATATTAAACCCGTATATTAATGAGTTTTAGACTCTCGATATTCGTAACTAATATTTGCGTTTTCCCCGAACACTTCAGTCCCGGACACATCACCTCCTCTTCGTTGCTGATTCGCACTTTCGTTTTTTATGCTCGTGCCACGTTACTCGCTCGCACTTATTCGTATGTACGTTGCAATTCCACCAACAAAATTGTACTGATCAACGTTCTTGCAACAATAATTTTCAACAGCCCGCTTCTGAACTAAAAGAAGTAAAAATAATAAACACTCGCACACGTTCTGCTTCAAACTTCTTTTATTTAATTAAAGTTGAATTTATTACTAATATTGGAAATTACGTGGGTAAAGTTACTGGTACGTCTTTGTTCGCGAATAATCTTACTTGAACTCAGGATGTCAAGATGGCTGTCGGGCATGTCGGAGTTGCCATATGCTTACAATATGTGCCGAATTTTTTACATACGTTTCTCCTAATCAACGGTAGTGTAGAAGCTGCAAAATCTTCTAAAAGTACTTTTAAAATTCCAAAATTTTATTTGTTCCATAGTGGCACCATTCCAAAATGTTGCAAAAAATTCGCATATTGATAACTAAGCAAAGAGTTTCGTATCTAGTTATCTATGACGTCTTGACCATCTATGTTCTAGCCCCAGCACTACACGCATATGGATTACATTAGGATGAAATCTGATGAGGAGATGTGGTGATCTCCGATATAGCAGCTATTATTTTTTACCGCTTTGACTGTTGTATAATTTTATGTTACTGCACCCAATTTCCAAAATTTTGATTCTTACCTATTTATTTCTTTCTCTTATTAAACTATTTGTAATAAATTTCAAAAAATTCACTATGATTTAGTAAAATATAGAATATTTCGATTTGTTGTAGCCTGGTTTTCGTCTGATTTCTATAATTTTCGAAATTGTGATTTCTGACTAAGTTGAAACGCAAAGTGTATACGAGGATTGGTAGAATTCGACAAAAATGTTTCGGAGATATACATATTTCCTCTAAAGTGGGCGATGCCGCGCCCAATCCCAACATTTTTGGTTTCACGTATTACCCCTTTAAACCCGTGCATGCTAACCGAATGTGAGGAAATTATTTTGTCTAGTTACTAAAATATCTGTTTTGGTTTTTGAGTTTAGTAATTTTCCGTTATATAAGAAATGTGCGGGATTTTTTACTGAAATATCACACTTCTTTGTTTTTTAGAAAATTAATAACTAAATCATCTGCCACCCTAATCACTATATTCAATTAACCCATATCTTTTCTTCAGCTCTCGCAATAAAGTGTCTTTGGAAGCTTTGATATTTGGCGAAATGGGTGTGATACTGTAAATTTTGTTGACAAACTATTAATCATTGGAATACTTTTAGATAGTGTTATTTATTTTTGTTCAGGCGCTCCTGACGTATTCATAGGTTCAACAATGTATAAACTAATTAAACCCGGTTGGTTTTTTATTATTAACTTTTATTTCCTTTGTCGGAGCAAAGTCAGCCAAATTTGACAAGCGAGTTTCTACGACTTGCGGTGACTGCACCTGAATACCTAAATTCCCTGATCTACAGTTATCGCATGCGGATAGCCGCGTGAAGTGATGTGCTGAATCAGCGTCTGCCGTATGTTGGTGATATCGGGTTGAGTCTGCTGCTTGAACGTTGAGTGGATTAATGTGCTGAATCTACGTCTGCCGTATGTTGGTCATATCGGGTTGAATTTGCTGTTTAAACGTTGAGTGGTCTAATATGCTGTTGAGCAACAAATAAAGTTAAATAAAGTCATTATTGTTGTTGTTGCCGCTTTTGTAGGCTACATTGAGAACTGCAACTGATGCAATTTTTACTGAATGTTACTCACATGTGATAACTTATATTCAAGCGGCTGACAGCTAGGCATTATCTGACACTACTGAACGACCTTTGCGCTGGGATATATTCCAGACATTAAAGAATATCACAATTATTTCTAATACAACCGTATGTATTTCGTTTAGCGCACCACAAACTAAATATAGCATATGTATCTACCTCGTTCATTCACCACGAAGTACCTTAAAAACCAGTTTGAAGCTCTTTAGTCATAAAAGGCCCTCTCCTTAAGAGCGCTCCTTGCTTATGAAATTAACTAAAGCTCATTATTCAAGCATCTAAATGCGACACTGCGCCAACAAACCTTAGCAGTTTGCCGTTTGTAAACTAGAACTCACTTCGCTTAGTTTTCGATGTCAGTTACACGTGTTCTGACTTAGATTACATATTGAAATTTTGTTACTGAACTTAGATTAATAAATACTTTAAGTTATAACAATTTCAAAAAACCTTTCCGAAAGTTGATGTTCGTAGATGTAATTGTAGTATACGGGAATTGCTTGAACTCCAGACGCTACATAAGAGGAGAACTTGTTGCTCGCGTATTTTAGCTTGTCCTGAGCTAGCAATTATATCAAATACTAGCCTAAGCCCGCGGCTTCGTTCGCGTGGTAGTAGATAGTGATAGCAGAGAGTGCACCTGCCAATCAAGATCGGAAGAATTAGAGTACTCTAGGAAGAATAAACCTCCGTCCCAACAGAGTGGTAGTAATTATAAATATAGTGTTCAATCGATACAGATATCATTTTAAGGCATTTTGGTAAACAACATTATTCGTCGTATTATTTGGAGCATATATATATAAGTTTTTAGGGTTGCCCACCCTTGAGCAAGCACCGCATAAGTGACCATGAGAAAAGCATGAGGGTTCGAAATGGATTCCTACGACGTTCAAAGATTGCCCTTGTGCTTTGTTGATTGTCTTTGCAAAAGCAAGACGAACTGGAAACTGAAGTCTTGAATTCGAAAGGCATGTCGGAAGGAATTTACGGAATGTGTGGTATGCAAACATCTTCTCCAGCAGTTGTGCCTGATAAAATCGTAGCTTCAATGATGTTTGGATGTAAATTTTTGACGATCAGTAGTTCCATTCCACAATTTTGGTGGCCTCAAGTTTCTGAGCATTATTATTGGTGATCCTACTTTCAAACATAATTGATGTGATGGCATTCCTGATGGTTCTACTGAATTAAGAAACTATACAGGGAAGTTGACTGCTTGCTCTTGATCAGTGACAGTGTCAATGGACTTGTAAGTTGTTACAGTCCCCGGTAACTTGTTCTGAATCGTCATGTTAAGGTTAGCCACTTGGTCGTTTCGCGGTGCTAAAATCGCTCTTTCTCTGAAGACACTGCTAACGACACCATCTAACGATTCACTCAAGTTGCAGAAGTCTTCTGGAAATTTTAGTGAGTAATTGTCTGGAGTATTCATGAATCGTCCTTCTCCGATTTGCAGAAGCTGTTGCGAAAATTCTCGTGAGACTACATCGCCTTGCAGACGAACCCGCATATTTATTGGCAATGTCAATTTCTCAACTCGCCTCCACAGATAAAAAGATTTGAGACACGCTATATTTATTTATTAATTGGCCTTTGTATATGTAACTAGAAAACGTATTTCGTAAACGTTATTTTAAAATTTACTTAAAAAAGGTGGCAACCCTCTTTAATATAAAGCTAGTTATAAACCTTCTCCTCAGCGAAGCGAACCGTTTGATGCTCATATTTTATACACTTACACCGTTGACAATTATATTTTAATATTTCATATAACTGGTGCATAATTTAATTAAATTCGACTTTTCAAATAGGTGGCAACACTCTTCAAGTTCCATAAAAAACATGCCTATAACCTTCTTCTGGAAAAGATTAATAAGTGTACGTATTTTCACGTCTTTCCGTGTTGTGGTTCTGAAGTTATAAACATACAAAGAAAAGCGACTTATTTTTATATATAAGAAGATTATACTCCTCCACCAGACTTAAGGTATACAGTAATATCTCGATTTACGTTTTGGTCGGTTCCGAAAGATTGCGACGTAAATCGAAACGACGTTAATCAAATTTGTAGTTTTCCATATGATTATGAAAAAGGCAAGGTTATTGGTTGTTTCAAATAAAGTACATAAATGCACATTTAATTCAATTACATACTAAGAAATGTATTGTATGTATATAAAGTCCATAAGCACATTAAAAGAGTTAAAAACTATAGCAATTAAGAGATACATTATATTCACTTTACATAAGTGTATTTCAAGTGTAAAAAAATTCGACATATGAAATTCAGATCCTTTTTGGAATATCTATGATAAATGTACATATTACATACTCGTTTGTATGTAAAAAATAATAAGTTCAAATATGAATTCACTCCAAACTTGAGCAATAAATAAAATAAAAGTACTTAAATTTTAGAATATCTCACTCCTCGAAGTTTTCATTTGGTATCAATACTTCAGACAAAAGCTTTTGCAGATCATCGTTGGGAAGACTTCTTTGGCTTGATGAAGTAGTCTCCGCTGATGAAATTTCAGACACGAGCATTTTGATATCATCGTCTGGAAGACTTCTTTGGCTTGATGAAGTAGTGTCCGCTGATGAAATTTCAGACACGAGCATTTTGATATCATCGTCTGGAAGACTTCGCTGGCTAAATGTCTGTCCTTGGGTTGATGAAGTAAAGTCCTCTGATGAAATTTCAGACATGATAATTTGGACATCCTCGTCTGGAATATTGCGCTGCGAGGTTTGGTATTGGCTTGACGAAGGAGTATCGGATGATAAAATGGGCTTGAAAAATGAATCAATCCGCTTCTGTGAAAAAAATAGTTTCTTTTGTGTAAACAAATCTTTGTAATGTTGCAAGCTATTGTTAATTGAGTTTCGTGTTGAGATAACTCGCTCTTCATCTTTGTCGGATTTTTCAAAAATATTGATCGCTTTCTGTATGTGGTTAAAAGCCTCTGATAGCTTTGAGATTGGGAATTGTGAACGTTCCCTCTCATTTTCGACCATCGAATTTTCTAATAGATTATCATCTTTATTAGGAGTATCTGTCAATGCCAATGCTTCTGCGTTAGTTAATGGTTCATCACCTGTTTCCAAGATATCAATAAGGTCGGATTCATCAACATCTGTGAAGCCAACAGTGTGCGCTAAGTTAATTAGTTCTATATTTAAATCGTTGGAATTTTCTTCTGATCCACATCGAGATGTAGTATATTCCGGCCATATGTTTTTCCATGCATTATATTTGACCCAAAAATTGCGAACTACATCAGCAGATGCGCAGTGAGATTCTTTATCAATTGCATCAATCAAGTTGTTAAATGTCCTTCGTAAGTAGTATTTTTTAAATGCCGCGATAACGCCTTGATCCATCGGTTGGATAAGCGCCGTTGTATTCGGCGGTAAGAAGATTACTTTAATATTGTCATTCATATCATCAAGCGGGATAATGTGGCTAGGGGCATTATCAATTAACAGCAATGCCTTGCACGCGAATCCATTTACTTCGCAATATTTGATAACTATTGGGCAAAAATGCAACTTAAACCAATCATAAAAAAGTTTAGCAGTCATCCAAGCTTTTTTATTGGATTTCCAAACAACAGGGAGATTTTCTTTTTTAATATTTTTCATAGCTCTTGGCGTCTCAGACTTATATATCAACAAGGGCTTAAGCTTCATATCACCTGCAGCATTTCCTCCAAGAAGAAGTGTAAGTCTGTCTTTGGAAACTTTTGGCCCGGCGGCTGCTCTTTCCTCTTTTGATATAAATGTCCTTTTTGGCATTTGTTTCCAAAAAAGTCCCGTCTCGTCCACATTAAAAATTTGCTGAGGTGAGTATCCTCCTTCATCAATGATTTGCTTTAGCTTTTTCACAAAATTTTTAGCTGCTTCCTTGTCTGCGCTTGCAGATCCTCCATGGAATTTTATATTATAAAGTTGGGATCTTTTTTTAAAGTTTTGCAGCCACCCATCGCTCGCGTTGAAACAAAAATCTTCACAATCTGTAGTTGTTAACTTTACATCATTGAATAAACTAATTGCCTTCCTTTTAATAACTAAAGTAGTTACCGGAATATTTTTTCCCCCCAAATCACTTATCCAAAGAGTCAGTGCCTTCTCCATCTTTTCCATCAAAACGGGTCTTATTTTAGTAGTGGATTCCAAACAACGATCTGCAGCAGTGGATGCACTTGTGATAATCTTTTGTTTACTTTTTATGATTGTTCTTACGGTTGTTGAAGGCAAACCCATAACGCTAGCTATATTAAAAGCCTTTTCGCCCTTATCATGGCGGTGAATGACTTCCATTTTCTTTTTAATAGAAATAACATTTCGTTTCTTTTTTAATTGAACTGCACGAACACTTTTAAATTCACGTTTTGAACTCATTTTCACTCTTTTATGCGTGTTATCAGCAACACTTATAAAAATCAACTGAACGAGTTCATAAATATATTGACAAAATTCAAAATACATAAATGTAAGCAAGGGATTCCCCAAATTCAAATTTCATACAGGCGACGTAAATCAAATTGACAACGTAAATCGCGTGCAGAGGTCACTAATATTTTCACAACGTAAATCAAGACAACGTTAACGAAGCGGACGTAAATCAAGGTATTACTATAAAAATTATATGAGTAAAATGTGCCGATCAGCAAATTGATGCGTCTATGAAATAGTTATTACAAAATTCTCGATTCTAATGCGAGAAAGTGTAAATTCAAACTAAACCTAAATATTTTCTACTTTTAACTAATTAGTCTGTAAAAAGCATCATTTTTGTAGACTGTAACAAATAAATAAGTAAATAAACCTCACAGACTAGATTCACAAAATTTTACTTAATTTCAAAACTATAATTAAAAATATCTACCAAGTAGTCTGTAAAAAGCATCAATTTTGTAGACTGTAACAAATAAATAAGTAAATAAACCTCACAGACTAGATTCAAGTATTGAACTGAATATTCTAATGAATGCGTTTAAGGCTTTTGCCATGGGATAAAAATTATGGTAACTAACTTCAATTAGCTTTGCATGAAACGGATACTCAAGAGCTTAAGAAGCTCCTGAAATCCCTGATACCAGATACCAGCAATGATATCGTAAACCAAAACATGCACACGTACGAGCAGAGAACTTATATTAGGCATTGAAGGACCTTGAAGTTAGGATGATGGTGTGAATTGTCAAAGTCCATCAATATTTTTCGGCTTAGTTCACCATTGCAATGGCGGCTGGAGAAATCCGAGAGTCGGAAGTTAACAGAGCTGAGCGAAGATTTTGCTAAGATATAAATATAACTTGATGTAAACTTCTAAATAATTGATTGGATGTACAATTTGGCTAAATGTATGTATGTATGCAAACATATGCAATAAATAGCTTGCTGTTTTGCCGTTTTATATTTTGTATGAAAAGCTATATGAAATTTAATAAAAAACGAAAAAACTTAAGTAATGCCACTTATTGTTAGGCATAAAATGCAGAAAATTAGACGAACCTTATCATCATATGTATTTATGTAATGTAAATACAAACATTATTACTACAATTCTAGGCTAGTTGATATGGCTTGCTACATTTTAATATCAAAATAATTGTGTTCATACATAAGCACGTATGTATGTACATATTTGTATAGGAAATGTACTTATTATATAAGCATATCAATATGAGCATTATCATTCTCATATGTACATATAAGTAAGTGCATCTGTGCGTGCAATCATAAATAACTAAAATATCAACAAGTGCACATGCATCTAAATGAATTTACCTATATCTATTATTGTTGATATATGTATGTGCATACATACATTTACATATGTGAATGCCAGCATCATTTCATCCCTCAACCACCAACAAAAAATTCATTCATAATCGAACGCGCATATTTCTGCGGACAAGTGCCGTTCATTCATAAATGTGAGCATTTCATCTCCCCGCACACGCAAATGCCCTCCTCAACAATATTTTTTGCGACGATCACAAAAATGCTAAAATCCTAAATTTTACAAACCATCGACGGTCATTGAAAATACACAACATCGTAATATCGGACAATACTGCAATGTGGCACTATAGCCCAGAAACACTTGTCGCATTTTTCGAGAAGCTTTTACAATTTTTGCGCAAGTGCAAATGGACATATGTATGGCATATTTATGTATATACTTACGTATGTATGTAAATATGTCGGTACGCAGCTTTTTCGTGCTGTTTTGACAAAACGTGTCATTTAGGTATAGAATATTTGTTTTAAAATCAATAAATTTCGATCTTTCGCACAAAAATTTAATATTTTTATTTGACTTTTACCAAGATAACCTGCTAAACTATAGCTTAGCTTGGCTATCCATGGCATACTTGGTTGGAACATTGTAATATTAAGCTTGATAAGAAAAAGTGATAACTGAGTTAATTTTGGTAGTGTTATTTCGCTTTCATCTTAGATGTCGTCTGACACGGGGACGGGGGAGCTTGCTACATACATATGTACGTGTTTGTATTTATTTATGTAAGCATGTGTTTATTTGCATGATTATAGAAATGATTTTTATCTGTATACGATGATCGACGATTTTACATATCTTACCAACATTTATTTCAATTCTTAAGTACAATATATCTTTATGAATAAAAATGAACATTTTAATTGATAATGATGGATTTTTGGTTTGGATTTTTTAACTTTATTTTAATTTGTTTTCAATTTGTATTATTTAGTTTTACATCTTTGAAAATTTTATTAAGTTAAAATTTCCTTCAACGAAAAGAAAAAGGTTGAAACGGATAAAGAAAAAAAATATTAGATATGTAATAAAAAAAGGTATAACAAAGTATATATATAATTTAAATCAGAGTAACGAAACTGTCATTAGTACAACATCATTTGCTCACACGACCTAATCAATAGAGGAATTCAGACCAGGCTCGACAATGTTTTAATCTTCTTACGGCTTTAGTTCTTCGCGCAGCAACCACTTTGAGTTTTTAAATAAAAGGACAGCTATTAAAAAATCTAAAGGTTTAAATCTGTGTTCTCTACACTCGCCTGAGACTTGGAACCAGTCGGGAAAGACTTTCTCTGTTTTCTCTATTATGGTGGACAACATTAGGCATTTTATACCAGTTATGTGCGCGTATTTTTCGAAGAGATGACTTAAATCGCTGACAACGTAAATCGCGTGCAGAGGTCACTAATATTTTCACAACGTAAATCAAGACAACGTTAACGAAGCGGACGTAAATCAAGGTATTACTGTTATAGATTATATGAGTAAAATGTGCCGATCAGCAAATTGATGCGTCTATGAAATAGTTATTACAAAATTCTCGATTCTAATGCGAGAAAGTGTAAATTCAAACTAAACCTAAATATTTTCTACTTTTAACTAATTAGTCTGTAAAAAGCATCATTTTTGTAGACTGTAACAAATAAATAAGTAAATAAACCTCACAGACTAGATTCACAAAATTTTACTTAATTTCAAAACTATAATTAAAAATATCTACCAAGTAGTCTGTAAAAAGCATCAATTTTGTAGACTGTAACAAATAAATAAGTAAATAAACCTCACAGACTAGATTCAAGTATTGAACTGAATATTCTAATGAATGCGTTTAAGGCTTTTGCCATGGGATAAAAATTATGGTAACTAACTTCAATTAGCTTTGCATGAAACGGATACTCAAGAGCTTAAGAAGCTCCTGAAATCCCTGATACCAGATACCAGCAATGATATCGTACACCAACAACAACGATTGATTGGACCTGCTCGATGCAAAGGACTTCATCCCTATAAGCATAAAACATGCACACGTACGAGCAGAGAACTTATATTAGGCATTGAAGGACCTTGAAGTTAGGATGACGGTGTGAATTGTCAAAGTCCATCAATATTTTTCGGCTTAGTTCACCATTGCAATGGCGGCTGGAGAAATCCGAGAGTCGGAAGTTAACAGAGCTGAGCGAAGATTTTGCTAAGATATAAATATAACTTGATGTAAACTTCTAAATAATTGATTGGATGTACAATTTGGCTAAATGTATGTATGTATGCAAACATATGCAATAAATAGCTTGCTGTTTTGCCGTTTTATATTTTGTATGAAAAGCTATATGAAATTTAATAAAAAACGAAAAAACTTAAGTAATGCCACTTATTGTTAGGCATAAAATGCAGAAAATTAGACGAACCTTATCATCATATGTATTTATGTAATGTAAATACAAACATTATTACTACAATTCTAGGCTAGTTGATATGGCTTGCTACATTTTAATATCAAAATAATTGTGTTCATACATAAGCACGTATGTATGTACATATTTGTATAGGAAATGTACTTATTATATAAGCATATCAATATGAGCATTATCATTCTCATATGTACATATAAGTAAGTGCATCTGTGCGTGCAATCATAAATAACTAAAATATCAACAAGTGCACATGCATCTAAATGAATTTACCTATATCTATTATTGTTGATATATGTATGTGCATACATACATTTACATATGTGAATGCCAGCATCATTTCATCCCTCAACCACCAACAAAAAATTCATTCATAATCGAACGCGCATATTTCTGCGGACAAGTGCCGTTCATTCATAAATGTGAGCATTTCATCTCCCCGCACACGCAAATGCCCTCCTCAACAATATTTTTTGCGACGATCACAAAAATGCTAAAATCCTAAATTTTACAAACCATCGACGGTCATTGAAAATACACAACATCGTAATATCGGACAATACTGCAATGTGGCACTATAGCCCAGAAACACTTGTCGCATTTTTCGAGAAGCTTTTACAATTTTTGCGCAAGTGCAAATGGACATATGTATGGCATATTTATGTATATACTTACGTATGTATGTAAATATGTCGGTACGCAGCTTTTTCGTGCTGTTTTGACAAAACGTGTCATTTAGGTATAGAATATTTGTTTTAAAATCAATAAATTTCGATCTTTCGCACAAAAATTTAATATTTTTATTTGACTTTTACCAAGATAACCTGCTAAACTATAGCTTAGCTTGGCTATCCATGGCATACTTGGTTGGAACATTGTAATATTAAGCTTGATAAGAAAAAGTGATAACTGAGTTAATTTTGGTAGTGTTATTTCGCTTTCATCTTAGATGTCGTCTGACACGGGGACGGGGGAGCTTGCTACATACATATGTACGTGTTTGTATTTATTTATGTAAGCATGTGTTTATTTGCATGATTATAGAAATGATTTTTATCTGTATACGATGATCGACGATTTTACATATCTTACCAACATTTATTTCAATTCTTAAGTACAATATATCTTTATGAATAAAAATGAACATTTTAATTGATAATGATGGATTTTTGGTTTGGATTTTTTAACTTTATTTTAATTTGTTTTCAATTTGTATTATTTAGTTTTACATCTTTGAAAATTTTATTAAGTTAAAATTTCCTTCAACGAAAAGAAAAAGGTTGAAACGGATAAAGAAAAAAAATATTAGATATGTAATAAAAAAAGGTATAACAAAGTATATATATAATTTAAATCAGAGTAACGAAACTGTCATTAGTACAACATCATTTGCTCACACGACCTAATCAATAGAGGAATTCAGACCAGGCTCGACAATGTTTTAATCTTCTTACGGCTTTAGTTCTTCGCGCAGCAACCACTTTGAGTTTTTAAATAAAAGGACAGCTATTAAAAAATCTAAAGGTTTAAATCTGTGTTCTCTACACTCGCCTGAGACTTGGAACCAGTCGGGAAAGACTTTCTCTGTTTTCTCTATTATGGTGGACAACATTAGGCATTTTATACCAGTTATGTGCGCGTATTTTTCGAAGAGATGACTTAAATCGCTGTCTTCCGAAGTGTTGTTTCAGATCTCCTTGAGTTTTCATCATGGCCTTGGTGCATTTTTCGATTCTCAGTTTACAGTGAACTTTCTGGTAAATAACATATCCTGTGTAATACCGCTGCTTCAGGTATTTCAATGTCATCCAAGACAAGTCTTTCCGCTTCTGGTTCGCTAACTACCTGCTCAAGATGATAATCTTCGGGGGCTAAATTCCAATCTAAGTTAATATCATCATCATCTTCGCAATAACTACCTTATTTTCGAATCTCTGGCGCAAAATATTCATTGAAATTAACCGCGCTACAATATATTGTACGTCAAGTACTGAGGGGTGGATATTAATACCCAGACTGGCTCGGATTTTATAAAAAAAATTCTCTAACGCGTCTTGATTAAGTTTACCCGGCAAAATAAATTATAAATCTGTGTTTTCGGCAAAAATATCTTCTGAGAGGAATTGAATTGAACGAATTGTAATGCAAAAGCCTTCAATACATCTTACACGCGCATTATTTGAAAGCTTTAGGGTTCTCAAATACTCTACATGGGCATTAATCTTGAAAATTTTGCGTTATCTCCGCGTTTTATAGAGCATCTAAGAGGGTTATATGTTTTAAACAGTCTAACTTATCAAATGAATCGTTAAAAGTTTCGACAAAAATTTGTGTCGGCTCAGAACACCTTACCACGTATTCAGAGTTGGCAAATAACTTTTGTCGTGATGCTATTTCTATACCAGCAGCTACCGAATTGCTCAGTACTTGTGTTGCGCGTGAAACGCTCATTTTTTTAGGGCAGATTTTAAAATCAGGACTCAACTGATCTATATCAAACAATTTTTCGATAACTTTAAAACTAGCTATGCCATTAGCTGTAAGAATATCGTGTTTTAACAAAGTATTACGAATGGACTTAACAAGGTGGCAATAGGCATACATGCAAAATATTTTACTGTTATCGTGTACGAAAAGGATGTGCTCTCTGAAATTTGTAACGAGATCATAAATTTTTTTGTTCAATTTTATCGCGTTGCTCTGATATTAGCGAGTAGCCTGAGCAAATCGTCGCGGCTGGTTGTGGCTTCAGAGTCTTCGAAATTTTCGTCAAAATTTACGCGACTTCTTTCATCCAAAATTGAATATTTTTCAAATTCTTGCAAGGTTATATCAGTTTTAGGTGCTTTTGCATATGTTTTTGTAACAGGCGGGCAAACCCATTCAGAACCAACACTAGGGGAGCGACTTCTATGTACTGACCCTAAATTTAAAGAGGGAAAAGCCCTAAAAGACTAATAGCCTATATTTAGTGATATATTGAACATCAAAATGGCGTTGACAAATAAAACGCCTGTCAGAATTTGACGGCGGTTGCACTTTGCATGCTTGGGCCCAACTCTTTCGGACATCCTCATTTCTGGGGAATGCATACAAAATGCGTTTATCGTCCGAAACGCGTGAATATTTCGACTTGACAGAAAAAAAGCGATAACTCGAGAAGTTATTTTGATAAATTCCCAGAGAAATGTGTAAGTAATTTTTCAGTGCACTTCTGTTCTTTATTGAGTCTGATCCAGAACTAAATTCTACCCTTGGCTTACTGCTATAACTTAGCCTAAGCTGCCTTCGTCGCTGTCACCGTCGTCGCTGTCGTTACGCTTGCGGTGTAGGGGTTTGTTCGCTGCTGCCACTGTTCGTTGACGTCGTTGCTATCGCGGCATATGGCTACCTGTTGTACGTGCAATGTCTTGTTGTTACCGGTCCGCTGCCTGTTGTGAATATGCTGAGTCAGCGGATCCCATGGCTATGGTAGTTGGTGTGCAGTGTCAACGGTGGTTTGTCGCTGCCAGGCCGCTGTCTGTTGTGAGTATGCTGGGTCAGCGGATCCCACGGCTTTGACTGTTGGTCACGGATAGATGATGACCGTGTAATTTGTTGGCTAACGTCACGGGTTAACTCCTCTCTTCCTAAGTGAGGATCGTCCGCGATTCTCTCGGGCACCTCCTTTACCAAGACATCCATTGCCCTTTTAGCGGTGTGTTTTTTGTATCTGCTCAGGGCTAGTCGCAAGACCACTAGGATAATAAGTGATGTTATTGTTGTTGTGAAAACCACTGTTTTTGAGTTGACTTCTCCGCGCAGAGCGCCAATGTGGTTAATATTTTCTGCATTCATTTCTTGAAGATAGTTTAGGCTCAAAGTGTCTAAATGCCCCAAAAGATTGATTTTCTGGGATGTTGAAGTGCCAGGTGTACGGATAGGTGCATTATTTTTATTGCGGTATTCGGTGCCATTTATTCTTACTGACTGGTCGAAAGACAACAAATAAGTACCGCTGATGGTTCTAACATTTCCATGTTTGCCCTCTATTTTGACCGTGACATTGTTGATAATGATGATGTCATCGTCGATTTCGTTAATACCCTTATTATGGTTGGCAGCGGTTGAGCAATTCGCCACTTCTCCCATGATCAGCTGTTGCCCGCAAGTGGTGATTTTTAGTGATTTGCAAAAAGTAGCGAACGTGGATTTCTCGCATTTTACGGCATGCGCTGTATTTCCGCACCCAGCAACGGTATTGGTTTCTTTTTTTGTTGAAGCAATGATTTTATTTATTTTTTCTGTGATTTCCAATATCTTTTGCTGAATGTGGGTCTTTATCCTATGATCTTTAGTGCCGTGCCCAAAAAGTTCAAGCTTCGTGCTTGTCGGTGGTGAACGTCAACAGTTCGCAGTAGTGTTTCGATGTGCGTTATATCGGAATTTAGTAGCTTCCTCATGTGTGATTGCGGAAAAACGTCGGTTAGGTTTTTTGTCTCATCGTTCATGATATACATTGTCAAGTTCGTGAAGTGCGTCAGGTAGCCGGAATGTTCCCATACTATTGCGTCTCCGTCTACGATTGGGATGTAGTTAGCATTAGTGTAGTCTGTGAGTTTTTCCGCTGAAGTGGTCATCAAAAGGAATGTCACTGTTGTTAGGCTACAATTAAAGAGTGACAATAGATGTATTAGTCTGTTAAGGTGGTCGAAGGTTGTCCTTATGGGCCCTCCTTCCCTTTATAAGAACGGTGGTGCCTAGGTGCCTAGGTCCTTTTCAACTATTTCATCTACATATAGCGGTGAAAGTTTATTACCTAGCCTTCTATCAACTTTTACTAGGACCTTGTCACCGGCGTTATATGTTCTGCATTGATGATCTTCATTGTGATAATCGCCATCCGCAATCTGTGCTTTCTCTATTCGATCTCGGATTGTTTCCGTAGTTTTTGCTGATGCAGCATATGGGGCATCAATAGGTTTTTTGTTCGTTACTGAATGAATAGACGTATTATACTCTATAGTTGCAAGCAATATCAAATCAACTGTGTCGCTTATGCTTTTTTCAAGTTTCAAGCATCTGGCTATCTCGATTAGGGTGCTGTGGAAACGTTCCACCTGCCCATTTGAGGTACTATGGAGCGGTGGCGCGTTTGCTATTTCTACATTATTGAAGTCTAGTAGTATTGATTTTATGGTATGTGAGTTAAGCGATTTTTCGTTATCGCAATACACAGTCTTAACATTTGGGAAAATATTTAAAAGTTGTTAAATTGGTGGTTTTACATCTACTATGGTTCTGGAAGCAATTTTTTGTACCACCGCGAACTTTGACAACTTATCGACACAGGTTAAGAAAGATGGTATCGGCGTTGGCGCTATAGCATGTTTTTTTGGATGTCGGCCGTATTTTGACCTTGAGCAAACTCTACAGTTTGCTGTAACCTCCCTTGCTTTTTTGTCCATCTTAGGGAAAAAATAGTCGGCGATGATCTGTTTGACATTTTCCTGTGCCGCCCTGTGAGCACGATTATGCTCGGCAACTATAATTTCCCACTGGTCATTTTCGTCAAATATATCCGTTACTATTTTCTCTGTATGGCGGAATTTTACGTTCGGATAAAGCTCTACTAAGCGGTGCTGGATCTTTGCCAACACTGGTAGAGTGCAATATATGGCGTTAACCACACCATCATTAATAACCTCTTGTATTCTTTCTAAAAGCGTCTCATTATCATTAAATGAAATCATGTGTCTGATTTTTGTGCCGAATATAATAAATGTTTGTTTTGATACACTTTCGCTTTCCTGAAGTATTATTTGGTTTCGAAAGCAATTTACAGGCTTATCCACTGACTCTATGGTATAAGAAAGTGACTCTTCACTATGTATTGTTGCGCAGTCTGAACTTGCGTCCGTGTCGGCTTCCATCACATTCATATGTTGTCTTGACAATGCGTCAGCAACATGGTTGTCTTTCCCGGGTTTTTAGTAAATTTTAGCATTAAAGCTCTCTATAAGACTCTTCCAACGTTTGATTTTTGCGTTTGGATTTTTATCCGAAACCGCATAGGTCAAAGGTTGGTGGTCCGTAAAAATGTTCAACTTGTTGACACCGTATAAATAGTTTCGCAAAGTGTTAAGGGCCCACACAATTGCCAGTAGTTCCCTTTCGTTTGTTGCCAAGTGTTCTTCTCTGAGAGTCCTCGATATCATGGTAATAGGCTTTTTTTCTTGCGAAAGTACGGCGCCTATACCTCGTGAGGATGCATCGGTTGTCAAATCGAATGGTTTGGTAAAGTCTGGGTAAGTTAATGTGACGTCTTCCGATGCAAGGATTTCTCTGAGTGTGTTAAATGCTTCTAACGCTTCTGTACTTAATTGAACTTTTATTTTCTTTGACTGGGCAGCACTAACTTTACCGTTTTCCCCTTTCAACATATCAGTCAGAGGTTTCGCAATGCTAGCGAAATCCTTGATGAAGCATCTATAGTAGCTAGCCAAGCCAAGGAAGGAACGGAGTCCTCGAAGAGACTTAGATCGAGAGTTGTGAAATATTGTGCACCTCTTAAATTTGACAAGATCACCATTGCGTTTGGCATTGGATATTTGTCCTCGATTGTGGCCTCATTCAGTTTAATGAAATCAATCACAAGTCGTTTCTTCTTATTTCCCGCTTGATCTTCTCCTTTTTTATCAACGACTCAAATTAAGTTGTTGTAAGGAGACCTTGATGGGCGAATGATGCCGTTGGAAAGGAGGTCAGCGACTTCTTTATTTACGAAGTCGGCTACACCCATGGGGTATGGGTAAAGTCTAGAATAAACCGCTTCGTCGGTTTTTGTTCTGATTGTAGCAATTACATTGGTATTAAAGGGTAGCGACTCGTTAGGGTCCGCAAACGCTTTATTTTTACTTTTTATCATTTTACAAAACTTTTCACGAACGGAAGAAGGAATTTCTTCACTTCTAATGTCGACAAAGTTTACATATTTACATTCATGGAACAGAAGTCTTTTCAGTCCCAAAGTCATGCCTTATTGTTCCCATACTAAGGTCTATTTGGGCGTTTACTTGATTAAGCAGATCAAGTCCGATTATGCCTTCAAATGTTGTTATATTCGGAAGTATAAAAAAATCTGCACTAACGCCGAACATCTTAATTCTACACTTTTGTCTTACAGGGCTATTGCCATGTAAAGACTTTACTATAATTGGTGTGGACGCCGAGATAATATTTTTTTGTTCGGGTATCGGTTTAATGTAATTTTTGGAAGCTCCCGTATTCACCAGTAGTTTTATCTTTTTCCCCTGATAACCACGTTCAATCCACGGGAGTAGAGATTTCCCCCTAAAAAATTCAATTGCTCCTTTTCGAGGTCTTCAATTTCGCTCTCGACTTCCTGATTATAAGTTTGGTCATTTACACTTTCTTGATTTAATGTGTTAATTCGTTGCATATTTGGTCCAGTGGCCCTATCGGAGTCTGCTTGTCGTTTTCCCTGCTGTCGATTTTAACTTAAACCCTGTCTATTATTATTTCGGTACTGCTGTTGGTTTTGGGTAGTTCTCTGCGACGGTTCACTACGCCAATTCACGTTTCGTCGTAGTCTTGACTCTGATGGATCAACATCCATGGGAGTCGGTTGCTCCTGCTTGTCATTCCTGTCATTTGTGATCTGTTTATTTGAAAAATGGGGATTTTTCTCTTGATGTTGGGTCCTCTTCTCTGGATTGGTGTTTCTTCTAAGTCTATTTTGGTCTTCAATAGATGTTGCGAAACTAGAAGCGAATAAGTACCTTTCCCTGTTTGACTCCTCCTGTGCTAAAGCCAAAGCGCTAGGTAGGTCATTAGGGCGGGATGCAAATAGTATGTCGCATAAAGGTCTTTTAAGACCTGATATAAAAACTCTTAAAGCATCCGCTCTATATTTTTCGCAAATTGATCCTGCTATTTGACTCTCATGGGTCATTATGGTCTTATTCGTGAGGAGAGTCAATATTTTCTCAACCTCGTCGAAATATTGCAGCACTCAGAGATTACCCTGCCTTAAGGTAGAGAGTTTTTGATCAATTAAATATATCGGACGTTTGTCCGCGTATGTAAAGTCCAGTCGCGCTTATCGCGTTAATCGCGTCGAAATTTAAGACTGTATTAAATGATGCCAAAATGGCATCGGCGGAACCCTTTATTTTGTTCCTAATTATACCAACTGATTGATTGTGCCTAGAGCTTCCCTGGTAGCTCCTAAACATTTCGTATGCTGTATGGGCAGCCTGTCGCCAGGACACGTACGTACTAATTTGTCCGTCAAATTCTGGCAATGATTTTACCAGGTCCAGAGGCTCTTCGCACTTCACCTGGGGTAGTATTTTTACTGGTTCGTATATTTTGGGAGTTTGGCCGGTTGTCAATGTAGTCATTTTATCCGTCAACCGTTGTAACTTAATTTCAAATGTCTGTCTTTGTTGTTCAAGAGCTCCTGAGAAGGCTGCTTGAACCACTGCGGTAACCTGATTTGGATCCATTTTATTTGTTACTTGCAATTTAGCAATTCTTTCTAACAAATTTTCTAGTTCGGAATCACTCATAGACAAAACGCTTTTTAAAAAAATTCTTGGAATCGTTTCTATTATCGAAAGAATCAGTCACAATCTTCTTACACCGCCAGTAGACATTCTTAATTATTTACTAAAATTTTTCCATTTAATTCACAAATTAAAATTTTCTGTAAATTTCATTCAACTACAATCCTTTTCAAATATTTTCACCGTATTCGTAGCTGAAAATTAAAATTTTAATTACAGGTAAACTTTTATTACCAACTTTTTCTATTGGAAAACACAATTTTTTGTTTTAAATTATAAAAAAATTTCATTCATTTTTTTTTGTTTAACAGCAACAATTTTCTTTGTTTTACAATTTAATTAGCTCCGATTCGCAAGCAAGCATTTTTTTTAATTCCTTATTTTTTCTAAAATTTCATTTTCATAATTTACAAATTTTCATAAACTTATCTGTTTTCTTCCAAAAGGTTGCCCTTTATATTTATTATTTTTTTACATAATTTTTTTCACTGACAGAATATCGTTATTTTCGGAAAAATTTACAATTTATCTTGCTTAACAACTCTCAAAAAAAAATTATTTAATATATTTATAAATTTGTCAACATATTTTTTCTTAAATCTTTACACCTTCACTTTTTTAACGAGCACTCTACTTACAATTTTAAGGCTACTCTAAAATATTCAATTTTTGCTGGAAGATTGTGTTTCCCTCTGCCTTGTTCCTGTTTCGGTGAGTGCTTTGCTGTGCAGTATATGAATAGGCTCCGTTTCAGATCCGAATACTCCTTATGCTTAGTTACCCGATCAATTCCTAGGTAATTTAGGTTCGGACTTAAAAACTGCGGTTGGGCGCCAGTTATTTTTTAGTGCACTTCTGTGCTTTATTGAGTCTGATCCAGAACTAAACTCTACCCTTGGCTTATTGCTATGACTTAGCCTAAGCTGCCTTCGTCGCTATCGTTGCGCTTGCAGTGTATGGTTTTGTTCGCTGCTGCCACTGTTCGTTGACGTCGTTGCTATCGCGGCATATGGCTACCTGTTGTACGTGCAATGTCTTGTTGTTACCGGTCCGCTGCCTGTTGTGAATATGCTGAGTCAGCGTATGGTAGTTGGTGTGCAGTTTCAATGGTTGTTTGTCGCTGCCAGGCCGCTGTCGGTTGTGAGTATGCAGGGTCAGCGGATCCCACGGCTTTGACTGTTGGTCACGGATAGAGGTGGTAGTTATGTTCAGCATTGCCCTGGACGGATGTTAGGCAGTCAAAACTTTGAAATTTTGATGTACATGCTTTTACTAATTTTTTGAGTATTATATTATTTCGTACAAAGTCCTAAACTTTCAAGTAACATTGAAATCATTAAGCTATATTAATGAAATACCGTAGCCTAAAATCCGAAAAGTTGTAGCTAACAAACAATCCAAAATTGGCTTTTTGATTGCTTGTGATGCTTTTCAACGATACCTACTATTAGCAACATTCAAAAATTTTTCCTTTTAAAATTACTCGAAGTTTTAGCTTCGGAAAATTTTAATTGAGAAGTTAAAAAATTTGAAACTTTGACTTACATAGTTTTTGTTAAATAATCAACTATATTGCTAATAATATTATTTTATAACTAAAATTATTGAAATTAAATAAAGACAAAATTTTCAAAACGTTGCTATTAATTTTATGGACACATGTACGTATATATATAAATATATATATATGTACTATGTATGTTTTATATTTGCTCATGTTCCAGTAATTTTTACATTAGTACGTATTAAGTAATATAAAGGTTGCACTAATCGAGACGGTAATGTAATTATTTACTCACAAATTTAAACTTTTTAATCGTACTTTATTTTTGGTTTTTACATTTAAAACACAAAGTTAAACATTTATACATAATTAACCGCTTAGGTTTAATAATTAATTGCTTCGAAATTAACGCAAACTACTTCGCACTTCAAAATCAAAGTAATATACAAACACTTTCCTACTGGGTTTACCACCAAAGCCGAGAAATGCATTACGGCATGGCAGGTCCTGGGGAGCCGGGGTCTTAAGGTTTTCCTTCGATTTCTCCAACGTTGCTGGATCCTTGGGGAAATAAAAAAATTTATCATTATTTGCACTATCACAACCGGGCACACGACACTTTCGCGGATTCGGCATTTATTTTTATCAAAATTTCTTTTTATAATTATATTTCAAAAAACACGGACAAAATTCGACGATCTCGTAAAAAATTCTCAAAGAACTAAACGTCCGTTGACTTCTTCCTTTTCTCTTATTCATGTTTACCGTAATTATTCTAAAATTCTAATTAGAAATCAATTGGTAAAATTACCAATCAAAGCAAAAACGAACTTTTATACAAAAAACACCTGCAACCCCACAATGTACCTAATAACGTACATATGTATATGTATACTTTACATTCATTCTCTCTAAAATTGTGTTTTTGCTCAACCGCTGTTAACTTTTGCTGACGGTTGGTGAAAATTATCGGATGGTGGGACTAGCCTAAAGATACAGTTTCCCTCAAATCCGCGGTACGAGACAAGGAATGAAGCGAGATGCTACTTCTCTGTCTAATACAAGTTCTCTGGTACGAGGGAAATGGAATGGTATAGGAGATAAATGGAAAAGTTAAATAAAGTGGTTTGAAAGCAAAACGAATAAAACTCGCTGCACTATTTCAATACGATAGGAATACATTGAATAGATTGGATTCCAAATAAGTGAAGCATATTCGAGAATCAATAACAGCAGAATCACCAAAATCAATTATATTCCACAGATATCGAAATTTAGTGATCCTTACCAAAGAAATAAATACCTAAAGACAACTAAAGTCTAAAAATTGTGTGACATTTTAGCTTCCCTCCGCACAAATTTAAATATAGTGGAAGGCGAAAAAGAACCGAAGCACAACAAACAGTGACTTATTGAGGATGCAACGGCGTCTCAACAATGTGTTGTGGATTATCAACACTCCAAATGCGTCAATTTTGTTTATTAACGTACCCATTCAACCAAAAGTGAGCTTCATCCGAACTGCGATGTGTCGCGCGAACCGAACCATTATTTTGGTAAGAAATTTTGTACGATTTGCAAACTTTGTTCCAGAGTAAGTCTGTTCATTATGAAATGGCAAACCAAACTGAATATAAATCAAGTAACAGCTGGCTAAAAGACCAACTCCGAAAAAACACATTTAAAAAAACACTCTTTATTATGCCCTTCTCTCTAAAAACAAAAAAAAATTCGAATATTATTTACCTTCATTTGATGAAACTCCAGCAAAACACAATAGCTTTGATGCCGATGGTGTAGCCTTCAATAACAGTATTCAACGACTTGACAATTATTGTATTGTGTGAACTGCAATTTAAGTTATTTTAAAATGATCCAATTTAAACATAGATTACAAAACTCATTAAAGTGCACAAGGCTAAAATACCAACCGCTTAGCTGCATTTGAAAAATTCTGGGTAGATAAAATTATAATGCAGCCTTTGGTGCAAAGAACAAATAAAAAATAAATGCGTTTTTGGGAATTGGCGACGCGTCTGAAGTTAATTTTCCATTCATGACAGATCCATTCATTTTCGGCACATTAGTAATGAATCCCAAAAATATATTATTAATAAGTATCAGCATTTGTTTCCAAACTAGCATAACATATTTTCGAACCTGGGTAAATATAGTAGTCGCTGCCCCTTTCAAACACAGATACATATACATACCTAAATTGCAATTCCACTTAATGTGCTTTACAAACAAAAGCAACGAATGCTTTGAATTAATGTAACTTGGAATACATATATTGGTATTAGGAAAGCAAATATACCTTTCATTTATTGCATCACGTTCGCAGGTGTTGCTTGCCTTTCTTTGTCGGCGACAATTCCGTGCGCATTTATATGTTCAAATAAATTGAACGTTTTGCCACAAAATTTTACATTTTTAAAACACTTACACCTTACACTTTGCTGTCATGCCACTCACTGTTGTAAAATATATCCTTAATTTAGATTTTGTGCCATTGATTAAAGGGCAACAAATGGCGCTGTTTAAGATTCTTTTCGTAGCAAAAATCTGCCGACAAGAGATGGGACTTGTTGAAATTTCAAATTTTTTCGATACAAGTACGTTTATTTCGAAACAACGATGCGAGTACAAAAAGTTGTTGGGATCGAAGCATAAGTATCGAGTACTTAAAAATAGAAAAATGCTTAAACCCTGGCCAATCAAAAAGAATGAATTTTCCGAAAAAACGTATAATGTTGCACTACATGTAAATAAAGCCCAAATTCTTTGCTATTTCTTGTTGTTCCGGTACAAATTTGCTGCTAGGTAATTTTCTTCAAATAGATACTACGAGCCTGGTGGGGTAACTCCAACGTTCTCGGTTTAAGGGTTCACCAGAGTTTCCCAGCGTGTGCTCATTAATAGGTGTGGCTGCGAGTGGACGTCTGATTTGGGGCAAGCGGTTCCCTATACAAATGTGTTCTAATTTAAAAATTACTCAGAATCTGGTTGTGCGCTGGGCTTCGTACCCGCCACGTAAATACTGCTTCCAATAAAAAATTTCAAAAAAAAAGCGTAGGATGAGACCCTCCTATTCTGATGATGACCACGGCAAACATTTATATGACTTTGATTTAAGGTCATGCATCTGGAATGTTCGGACACTTAATTGGGATGGTGCCCTTGCCCGGCTGGTGGATGCCCTCGTAAAGCAAAGGTTGACATCACCTCAATACAAGAGATGCGCTGGACGAGGCAAGGCTTGAAGGGGATCGGAACTTGCGACGTCTCCTGCAGCTGCGATGTAAAGGATCGCGTATTCGGGATAAGATTTGTGCTGGGAGGTACTGTCGTTCACCCCAGTGGACGAACGTGTCGCCCTAATCCGCATCAGAGCGCTATTTTTCAACATTTCACTGATTTGCACGGTGGGGTGCAATAACACCATACGAAATAAGGCCATATGGTCTTATTTCCGCTTGCGGTTGAAATTAAGGCCATATGCCGTTATTTCCAATGCAGAAGTGCAATAAATACATATTTAAAATTTGCCAGATGAGAAATATAGCCATATCTTGAAATGGCACCCTTCCGAACTAAAAATACAGTATTGCCAGGCAATATGAAATATTTTCACGAAAATGGAAAATGATTTAGTTTTTGAATACATGCTAATACCAGGTTAGGAGATCATCCAAGTTACTATACATAGAAGCAGAACCCCAAATTTTTAAGTTTAAATTCAATCGTAATAATGTTAAATATTATTATTGCGTTCTAAACGACGTAGATGCATCAAAATCAATAGATTTCTTGAAATCAACCGCAGGGGATACTGATTAATGTAAAGAGAAACATAAATGGTTTAAAATCGTACACGATTCATACATGAACGACTCAGCCAATTGCACAAAAAAAATTACGTTGACAGATATTCTCAACCAGCTTTCTATAAAAGAAAGTCGGCTGTTTGCAGAAAGTTTCCTAAACGAACAACAAACCGATGATGGTGACAGCAATGGCGAAGAAGATGTTAGTGAAGAGGTGGTGCATCATACTGACCAAAGGGACCTTATATGTGTTATTTGCTGTGAAAAAAAGCGAGAAGTTTTGTTTATTCCATGTAAACATTGTAAATGTTGTCACGATTGTTTCGACCAAATTAAAGATAGGAGTATGCGGTCTGGAGTTAAAGTACTATGCCCAATTTGTCGTGCCACTGTCGAATACTCGATGTTAATATATGTATATGTAAAGTGTTGATGTAGTTCTAAGTAATATTTTCCAACCATATTGGAACAGTTTTTTTTAAAGATATATGTACATAAGTACATACATACGCTCAGTGATTGCCCATACAAATTTGTAACAAATAAAATAAAAACATGGTAACTTAATATTTCCGAACTTATTCGATATATTTAAAAGCAAAATGTGAGTATATCAGGATAGTTTGGCCGGTCCGCGCTTACTCTCTTCGCGTCCTGGCGCGCCGACCCTCCCTCTCGAAAAGTTTTCTTAGTTTTTCTAAATACCCATTTTCAAAAGCGCAATAAAGCCGTAATGGCTTAATTTCCATTTACAGTTGAAATTAAAGCCATATAGAAATTGCGATTGGAAATAAAGCCATTATGGCCTTATTTCGTATGGTGTTATTGCACCCCACCGATTTGCTCTTAGGCCTCTACGGAAGAGAAGGACGATGTGACCAAAGATAACTTCTACGATCGCCTTGAGCGCACGTATGAACGCTGCCCAAGTCGCGGTATAAAACTCGCGCTAGGCGATTTTAATTCCACGGTGGGAGGGAAAGGGATCTTTGGTATCATAGTCGGTAAATTCAGCCTACACGACGAAACATACGTTAACGGACTGAAGCTGATCGACTTCACCGGTTATCTCTTAATGGAACATTACGAAATCAAATTGATCATGTCTTAGACGAGCACACTATTCGAGGACCTAACATCTTGCATCCACTCAAGCTATCTGGGAGTAATGTTCAACTAAAAGATTTTTACGCGAAATGGCTCCATATTTCTCGCTCAATACGTACCGCCGCTAAAGAGGTCCTTGGTTTTCAGCGGGCTCGAAAAAACGCCGGTACGATCAGGAATGTCGCGCCGCCATGAAAAATAAAGATGCTGCCTACAGGGCAGAAAGCAAGGCGCATCTTCCGAGAAAATAAATGAGACGGCAAGATGCGTGAATGCGAGGAGCTTGAGATGCTAGCCGTATGCATTGAAATTAATTCTTTCCAAAAGAAAGAAAGACGATATTAAAGGCAAAAGAAAGCGAGAGTACTGATTTTCTTGTTTCTAAAGACTTCAGGTTTATCAAAAGCCTACGAGGTTTATATGAGAAAATTGGATCATCAAAACTCAACGGCCGTAAAGCATATTTTAGAAAAATTTGTTGGCTTGGAATCCAGATGAAACAAGCGTAGTCCAAAGAGGAACGAACAAATGCCGTATATAATAACTTAAAAGTAATGGGTTGGAAAGTTTTTAACTACTTCGCCTCACAACCCTAAAATCGAGTAAGACTTCGAAATGATATGACTAATGTGTTTACAAAAAAAAAAAAACTAATTTTTTAACCAAGCATGAGAAATGTTATAAGATGTCCGCAAGATACGGAGAACTTTTGAATACGTGACTTTAAAGCATTTTTTGATGTTTAAATGAAGACAAGAACTAACGCATCATAGATGCAAGATTTCAATGTCATTTTGAAGCTTCCACGTATCTTCCGGCTTCGCAATTTTCGACAATACTTTTAAATCATCAGCGTAGAGAAAAAATTTAGCAAATCCAAAGCAGTTACTTATATCGTTTAGTATAATCCATTTTAAAAGAACTTAATGAAAGCCCATACGGGACAACTTATAAATCAACAAAGAGTGTGAAACTTTATTTGCTGGAAACGTAAAGCGTAAGGCCGCGAAGACGATAAAAACATACGACGGTGGAAAGGGTGAAAGCCCTGCTGCCTAACTTCCGGGTCACTGGGGCTTCGGTGGAAAACCGGGTGCCTCCGTCAAAACGACAAAGATCGGCGGAGGAACAAACTCCGGCCTCGAAGAGAATCCGGCCGCACTCCTGGGTGGGCAGACCTAGCTTTGCCGAGGTTGCAAAGGACAGGATCCTTATTGGGGTCCTGGACCGAGGCAACGAGCTCGGGTCCATACCAAAGGACCAGTGGAGGTGGGTAAAGGCAGCTCTGGCGAACGTCATCTTTGACGTTCTGCTGGAGAACCCTGGAACCCCCCCTGCCTGTAAGGGCGCTGGTTGGTACCAGGACCACATTAAGGTGGTCGCCTGTGAGGACCTGACATCGGTGGCGCTGTATAAGGCCGCCGTTGCAAAGGTGGGCCCTGTCTACCCAGGGGCTAAGTTGGAGGTGGTGGACTGGAAGGAAATTCCAGTCAGACCCCGGGCGAGGGCATGAGTTCCGGTGAAACCATCGGCACCGGAAAGCATACTAAAGATGTTTCAGGTGATGAACCCGGCCCTCCCAACAAGGGATTGGAGGGTCGTCCGGGTCGAGGACGCGGAGGGCCCTTCGAGACAAGTGGTCTTGTCCCTAAACAAGGAGTCCATCGGACTCCTTGAGAAGAGGCAAGGCCGCGCCTGCTATGGCCTCGATGAGGTCATCATTAAGGTGTACCGCGGGGATGCTCAGCGTGCCTCTGGTGCGGGTGCAGCAATGGACGTGGACATTGAGGCACCCGAACCGGAGCCGGAACCGGAACTCTCCGACGCTGAAGGCAGCGTCTCCTCTCAGACAAACTTTGCACCAACAATGCACAGGATGTTTGCGGAGGATGAGCTGCTGCTCAGCGACGGAGAGTGCGAGGCTGATGTCACCGTCGTGGCTGGAGGGGAGGTAGCGGTTTTCTCACATGAGAATTCTGCAGATAAACCTCCATCGATCTAAAGCAGCTTCAGCTGCTCTCTTAGATCGCCTGAGAAAAGGCGGCGTTACTGTGGTACTCATTCAGGAACCATGGGTGTGTAGCTCAGGGGTATGTGGGTTAAGCTTTCGTGGAGCACGGTAAAGGTATAATTAGAGACTGTATTCTGGCTAAAGCAGACTTAAATATCTTTCTTTTACCTCATTGCAGTGATGGAGACGTCACGGCAATCCACGTGGAGCTATGGGTCATGTCCATCGTGCTGGCATCGTTATACTTGCCGTACACCCTCGTCACTATATGGTTCGAAATTTGGTGTCCAAATACGAGAGCGGACATGCCACGTTCAAAGGGGGAGCACGGACATAAATGATCGAGGTGAGTTGCTTTTCAACTACCTTCTAACAGCTAACCTACTTATATTCAACAAAGGTAGGGATCCCACCTGAACATTCCTTCTCTGACCATCGTTATATTTAAATTGTACTAAACTTTCCAGCCCAAAAGTGCGTAGATACCTAAAAGCACGGGTTGGAGCTCTTATAAAAGGTTATTCGAGGATAAGCTAACCAGCGAACCTCTTAATGAACACAATTGCATGGGGGATCTAGAGAATATCGTCAACGTTTTTACGCTGACCTGCTCAAATACCTTAAGTCAGGCTTGCCCTGAGCCTAAACTATGGGGCAAACGTAAGCCCCATTGGCGGTCACGTGAGTTGGGCTCAATACGAAAATTTTGCAAAAAAGAATTCAACAAAGCCAAGAGGCCTAGTCACGAGCAGGAAGACAGAGCAGTATGGCAGGAAAACAAAAAGTCTCTCCAGACCTATAAAAAGCTTTTAAGGTGGCAAAAAGATCTTCATGGAGAAACTTCTCCGGCGGCATCGAGGATGCTTCCGAGACAGCCAGGTGAAGAAAGGTTCTCTCTGGATTCTCTAACTCGATAGTATTCTTACAAAAGCAAGACGGTTCCTGGACCTCAACGGGAAAGGAAACCATTGAACTGCTACTAGATACCCACTTTCCTGGGAACACAACTGCGGAGCAAAGAATTCCTCCGTTTTATTTCTTCCAACCCTGTCAACGTACCGGTTTCGGAAGAAAGGATTAAATGGGCTATCCAAAGCTTTAAACTATACAAATCAACAGGACCGGATGGGATAATACATGCACAGCTTATTAAGACACTGGAAGTGCCTGCAAAATGGCTTTCAACTATTTTCAGGGCCGGTTTCAAACTGAACCATATACCGTTGGCACGGAGAAATGTCACGGCCGTTTTTATTCCTAAAGCCGGAAAGGTCTCGCACTCTAATTCAAAAGATCTTAGGCCTATCAGTCTATCAGCCATTGCTCTTAAGACACTTTTTAGTAGCTTCCTGTCCGATACCATCGACAGTCGACTACTACGAAAACTGCACTCCATAGCTTGGTCGGCTATATTGAGAAGTCTCTCAGCGGTATGGATTTCTGTCTCGCAGCCTTCCTGGACATTGAAGTCGTTTTTTACAACGTGCTTCCAGCTGCTATAACTTGCGCCGTTAGGGATCTTGGGGTGGAACACTCACTGGAGTTTATCGCACAGCTACTCTGCTGCAGAATAGTAAGGGCTAAGTTTGGTGCGAGCGAATTGTCGCGGCACGTGTCGGGGGGGACGCCCCAAGAAGACGTCCTATCCCACTTCTGTGAAACCTCTCCGTAAATACGCTTCTGCGATAACGAAGGTATCCAAGTGGCCCACCCGCTGCGGGCTTAGGGTCTGCGCAAATAAGGTGGAATTCGACTTCTTTCGGAGGCGGTATAAATTGCATTCGATAATTCAACCGGTACTAAACGGCATCCGATTAAGTCTTCCTACAAGTGGCAAATTTCTAGGCGTTATTTTAGATAAGAAGTTGAACTGGAAAGAGAATATAGTTCAACGTTAAGAAAAAGCTTCCTTAGCCCTATAAACCTATAAGAGCCATAGGCTGGAAATGGGGTCTTAGTCTCCAGATCCGTAGGTATATTTATGTGTGCTTCGAAATCGATTTCTGAAAATAGTTTTATAACGAGTATTCCCAGTTGGGAAAAGTGGAACCAAGAGTTGAACATTCCAGCTGATAGTATTGTCATCTATACAGATGCCTCGAAGCTCGACAGTAAGGTGGGAGGAGGCATCTTCTCGCGAAACCCTCCCCTGCAAATCTCCTTTAGGTTACCAGACTATTATAGAAGCGGTGGTGAAGCATGGGACCGGAATTCTAAGAAGAGATATCTTCATCTTTAGTGATAAGCAGGCTCTGAGTTCCTTCACGTTTATCACGTTTTAACTCTACAGGAGATCGCCAACCAGAACAGACTGTACCTCATTGGGGTTCCTGGCCACAGGGACATAGATGGAAACTGCATGGTAGACGAACTTGCAGAACAAGGTACCTGGGATCGTGAGGTGAGGTTTTATACACCGAGAATAACTGCCTAATGGGATTCATTAGCGAAGCAAACTGGTTTAGCAAGGGGTAGCCTTTTGGTGGACGGTGTAAATGTTTTTGGTAACAAAATGACCCTTCTATTTATGGCCTAAGTGCCGCCACTCCTACCTTCCTAATGATACTGTCAAACAGCTTCGAAACAATTGAAAGCTTTAAAATGGGCCTTTAATTCAAAACATCATTCTTACTACCACTTTTGTAAATACGGGTAATGGAAGAAAATTTACGACCATCAACGAAAATTCCTGGAATCACTGGCAAATTATCGATTTTTTAAAGGTAAAATTAAAGCGGGACATTTTTTCAATAAAATAACTCCCAGTAAGAACATCGGAATACAGTCTAACAGAACCAAATTCAAATCAGCTACAAAATTTAAGTTGAAAAATTCCGCAAACAAGTTGCCCAAGTCATTTGGAGTACTAGCCGATCTCTCCTCATAAAAAACGGCTGAGGGAATAGTAGAGTTCGACCTTTTTGATTTATTATAATGCCAGAAGGCCTTTGGATTTGCTTTAATATTCTCCTCCATTCCAATTATATAGTTTGTGTAAAGAAATTTATCTATACAGTTAAATTCTTTTGAGTAGCTTTGATACTTAACCAGAAAAAATTGGGTACCAGTTGATTTAAACTTTCCAATCAAACATTAAAGTTTTAAAAATATTAAAGCATTAAGAAACGTCAGTGCAGGACAATAGGTTGTCCTAATTGTATTCCATTAGCAGAGTATTAATTAAAACAAAATCACGGGCAGCAGGCACGGATGAACGAAACTCATAAAATTTAAAATTTAAGCACAGAGGCAATATTATAGCTCAAATTATCACTAATAAATACCAGAATAAGAATTTTTTCCAACTTGCTAACAAACACGTTAACTTGCATTAAATTAAGGCTCAAAATACTATCAGTAAAATAAGATTCATGCGTAGAGATAACATTCAACGGAGTAAGACCTGAATTTGAAAAACTACCAGAAAAACGGGCATTACTTACAATATGCATATTTGGTTATCACCTAGATTTTTTTTAGACTAACGAAGTAATATTTGCAGCATGGAGTTGATAAATAAAGTCTCCACTATTTGGTGGAATGTGTGAAATTGCAAAAAATAAAGAGCAATTTCTTGATGTACTCTTTACACACACACAAAGTTGATCAATTAAAGAATCGTCATTCTCAAGCGACACTAAATGCGAGTGAAATGTACGTTGAACCACAATGAGGACACTACCACCTCTTGCGAAGCCTCATCTCTATCCTTTCGATAAACAGTAAACAGATTACAATCAAAATACTCTGCATCAAAGAAATTAGAATTCAGCAAAGTTTAACATTGATAAATATATCATAATCAAGTTGCGAACTAATAGCGCGCAGTTTGTCAGATTTAGTTCGTAGGGCGAATGCATTTTGAAAATATACATTCAGACCATTACATTTGCTAGTGGTTATGCATGATTTTGTTGTTGCTCTCCTTTTTGAAAAAATTAAAAGGCCGTATGCTTACATTGGCAGGTCTAAGATCAGCGGAAAGCATTTTATCATAAAATGCTGCCGATACACCTAGCTTAAAATTTACTCTTTTTATGCTACTAAGCGCAGTAGTCAATAATATTGTCTGCAGAGACGGAAGGCAGGAACGATGATAAATGCAACCATTTCATACGGACAGCAACCTCCAACTCAGTATTTGTATTTAGTCCAATTAGTCAATGATTAGCAGAATTAAAGACAAAAGCTGAAGGCACACTCTTGGCTTTAGCAATAAAACTTAGATGTTTGTCTGGTACAACAGCAACAAACATTGGCAAGACATTCGCAGCTGGCACAGCAGAGTACGAAGGTGGTATATCAGCAGCAGCAATAACGAAAGTACGAGAGGAAGTTCCAGAATTATCACCAAAAGCTGTACGCGAATATGACAAAGACGAGAAAGCATTCACTTTATAGCTATCGTCTGCATTAGAAAGAGCCACTGTAGATACTCTCTTGGATTTAGCAAGAACGTTTGAAGGTTTGTCAGATCTAAAAGCAGACATCCGCAAGACATTATTAGCATTTACGGCAGGCACGGCCGAATCATCCTTTGCAACAACAATTGACGTTTTAGAACTCGTCAGCTTCGATAGTAAAATATTAAGGTGATTAACCTCCTTAATTAGACATGCTATTATTGAAACCAAGTTTGAAGAGTTTTGTATGCCTACTGATTGGAATATGGGTGTACTCTGGTCAATAAACAAAAAAGGCGTTCCTGTAATATGAGCCAACTAACGCAGGGCCAGTCTCCTAAACATAGCTAATTAAGGCTCCGTCGAGTGTATTGTGTGAACAACTGAAGCCCAACGTGAACGAACTGATTGTTGGCGTCCCGAAAAAACTATTACAGAGTGACGAAAAGTCACACTTAATAGCGGTATGGTTGGAGATAGGAATAGTGAGAAAAACAAACAATTTTCACACAAGTATAGCGTGGCTGAGTGGTTGCGTGCTCGCCTAGCAACTCCGTGTACCCTGGTTCAAAGCCAGGTAAAGTCTAGAAAGAAAAGAAGTCTGATGAGGAGATGTGGTGGTCTCCGAAATAGCAGCTATCACTTCTACCACTTTGAAAAATTGTTGTTTTCTCATATTATTCCTAATACAAACCTGGTCACAAGCTCTATAATTTATACAGAAAACACGTCAGTATCTGGTTGTACACTGGGTGTGAGACCCGCCCCGTAAAAATCATCAGCCAATGAAAAATGTCAACAAGCCTCGGACTATATCTTCTTTTTTTATGAAGGCAACACGCGTTGTATTAAAGATTATGCTTTGAGGGCATGCACCTGGAATGTCCGAACCTTTAATGCGGAAGGTGCCGCTGCCAGGCTGGTTGATGACATCACTGCCAACCAATAAATAAAAGGAGCGCAACTTCGGTGTTGGATTTGTGGTGGGAGAGACTTCGCCACCAAGTACTGTCGTTAACTCCGTTGGACGAGCGTCTTGCTACGATTCCCTTCAAAGCGCGATTTTTCAGCATCTCGCTGATTTGTGCCCACGTTCCGACAGAAGAGAAGGACAAAGTGATCAAGGATCGCTTCTATAAGCGCCTAGAACGCAGTTATAAGCGCTAAGTGAAAAATCCCTGAATTACTTATTATCTGACTTATCGTTACAATGTGGAAACTAATGACGTTGAGTATTATTATCGGATTTCTACTTGCATACCATATCTGAATTTATTCGTTACTCATATTGAAGAGTGTTTTTTAAGGCACAGTAAAATACTTTCGAATTTCTGTATATCTTCTTCCATTGAAAACTCCAATTCTAGAAGAAGCCTGCAAGCAATTATTTAAAAAGTATTCTGCGATTTCGCATGACGATTGTGCTGAAGTATTTGTCGACGGAGGAAAACTTTGGCGAAGACGAATTTCGGGCAAAAATATCCACAATTATAATAAAGCACTTGATGTCTGCAACGAAAATGCTTTCCCTAATGATCATCAAATCTTGCTTATGACATCATATGACCATCATTTTGGCCGCGCAGTCGCAGCGTTCGAAGGCGAATATCGCCAGACGAAAATTTTTTTTTTGCATTTTTTTAAGTGATTTTTTTTTTTAATTAAAATAGTTACAGTGAACTATTTAATTGTCCAAACATTTTTATATTTTTTGGTTTTAATGTGTTTGGCAAAAAACGGTATCTTTTAATTAAATTATTGTGCAAGCTCAACAATAGTTTAATTGAAACAACACAAATCGAAATAACTTACGGAAATTTTAGATAATTTGTTGAAACAGCGCTCATCCCTCACACGCCCCTCTAATCCGTGTCCTAAACATCGTAAGTGGCAGTGTTCACAAGACGCCACGGCCGAATTGTTCGATGTAGGCCTTTATTTTCAATTTCACTGGGGCCTTACAATTTGTACATTTCGAAATAGTTTTCGAACTAGTATGACAACTTCCATTAAATATTAGTTCATAAACTAGTATGATTTTATACATACACATACTATCTACATACATACATACATACTCTAACACAACATATGACTAAGTGAGAATTTGAGATTGTTTGCTTTCTAATCTTTTTATAATTTTTGTTTTCTTTTCGGTTCCACAATAAGTATGTACATAAAATTTTGTGGATTAGCTCGATGCGGGTAGAATTTTACCTTCATCAGGATAATAACAGCAAATCCTTTGGTTTATGTGTGGGGATTTATTGATTGTTGTTTGCCGCACATTTTTATTTGTGCCAGCTACATCAATTTTGTGTTTGTTTGTTGTATAAAATCCCTTTTGCATAAAATGCGTGTATATAAGTATATATTGTACACAGTGAGTATGTACAGAGTATGAGTTTTTGATGGAGCTGGCAATCGTCTAAGTCATTCCGAAAATATGTGGGAAATTTTGCAGTTGACAAAAGAAGTGAAAGAAGTAAGAGATAAATCATTGCGTCATGAATATCTTCTTAAACCATTAACATATTTCATTTGGCACAGCTGGTGCTGTGATCACCTACCATAGCAGCATAGAGCAACAAAGATAGATATAGACATATATATAGTATACCGAAATTCTGAGATTCAATAGCGAAATTGATTGAGCCATGTCTATCTACCCGTCCGTCCATTCGTGGGATGGATCTCTCGAGCAAATATTGAGCTATCTCACCGAAACTTGGTATAAACATTGCCCTGGATCCAAGGTAGCTTGGTATTGCATAACGGTGTTTTGTAAAAATGAAAATATAAATATTGGAGGAACCAACTTACAGTTTTACGCCGACTCCGAACGGCGAATTTTTTTTGTGAGAAGTTTTTTTCATGGCAGAAATACACTCAGAGTTTTTTTATAATTTTTGATATTTTGAGTTTTTGTCTGTCTGTTTTTCTGTTTGAACGCTGTAATCACCAAAACTACTGAACGGATTTTCTGGGAGTTTAACTGATGGCTAAACAGCAACGCCATGTAAATTTTATTAAGATATTATATTGCATATTTTATCAATATGTTAAAAGAAGAAAAAAACAATGTATGTAATAGAAGTGATTTAGAATCGTTTTCTTTTGTGTCGTTTTTTTCTACACCAATGTAGCCGTTAATAATTTTTGGTTGCTGATTTTTTTTAGTTTTCAATTTTAAATGAAGATTAATCTCAGTTATATGGATACGAACGGTGGGTTCGGGGGCATAGAAATAAGAACTTGTTTGTTCTTATTTGTTCGTTTGTACCCGAACTTGGACTATTCTTTAAGTACTTGTTATACTCGGGCGCACTTTGTTCACCTATCGGTTGTTTGTACAGCATAAAATAATCGAGATAGATATAGAGATATTTACCAAAATTCTTAGAAGTAATAGCTTTGTCTGTCAGTCCGGCCGTCCATCCATCTGTCGGATAACTCGAGTTAATAAAACACATTGCCCTGGACCCAAGGTACTTTGGTATTACAAATGGGCAAAATTGGACAATAAATACGCCCACAAAACGGTATTTTGTGAAAATCAAAACACCCCGATATTTCAGTAACTGTTAAAGCTATTGTCCTCAAATTAGACACATCGGATTGGGTTTGGGACAGGAATACGCGTGTTTGCCAAATGAGCGTAGCCACGCCCACTTTTGTATATCTCCGAAACTACTTGACCCAACTCTACCAAATTTGGCACACATACCGCATTTCAAGTCAATAAGCTAAAGTACAAAAGTTGTTAAAATCGGACAAAAACAACGAACACTATAAGAAGTGTAACGGTAATTTTCATATTTAAATCAGCATTAAAGGCAATTCGCTGAAATTTAATATGAAGCATGGGCCTACACTAGCAAATACGGCGAATCATAATAAAAATGGAAATGAGAGTACCACCGCCCACTTTAGAGCAAATTTGTATATCTCTGAAACCATACTACTTATATTTTAATATAGCGAATATAACAATACTTTCATAAACTAATAACTATACGTGAACGCATACATTAAAATCATACTATTTTAGTTTTTACTAATCTAGTTTTTATTTATATTAAAAAAAGTAACTTATTTAAAAAGAAGCAGGCCATTAAGTTTAACGTAGAATACGCCATCCGATAAGACAGAAAACATATGTAACAATAAATGATAAATAATACAAGCAAATGAATTTCTTTATTTGATAGTTACTTTGGATGATATACATAAGCTTATGATAGGAAAAATAGGATAAAAATGTTTTTAAATTATCAATTAAATTTCTCGCAAAAACGAAGTCAATGGCTGTTATCAATAGTAAAGATAAATGATAAATAACATACGCGAATCAATTCTATTATTTTTTTTGCAGTCCTTGGCAGCATTTTCTCTTCTTTTACTCTACTTTAACTTGCCCGCCTAAAATTATGCAATACAAAGAAAGGGCTGCACGAGTACATTTAAATCGCCCAACAGCAAACACTCAACCAAACACCACACACATATTTGTGTGCATGTGTTTATACAATTTTCATTTGAGAAATTTAAATATTAGGAAGATATCAACCAACATGAAATGTATGTCAAACGAAAGCTAACATCTTCATTTGACTACAAAAAAAAAAAAAAAAAATTAATCGAGCCGTTTCCTTATAATTAAAGAAATAGAGATTACAACAATAAAAACCTGACATTGGTGCCCATACCGTAAGGTAAGACGTATACTACGCCAAAAAAAAATAATATTACTACTACAACAAGCACTGTTTATTTCAAATAAAAACTTGCGCCGGGTATTTAAAGCTCGGTTGCACCCGAATTTAGACTCTTCCTTACTTGTTTGGATTAAGTTTGTAATTTTGTTGAAGATTTGTTAAATTATAAATTTTCCATAAAGTTTAAGACTTGGGTTAATACGTAAATTTATCAATATGTGGTCCCTTTATGATTTTCAACGAAAAGTATCGTGAAAAAGTATTAATGTCACTACTATTATTTTTAAGGGTATCGATTACCACTGTGACAGTGATATCGATAGGGACATTGATAAAAATATCGACCAGTCCTAAGTACACTCGCTAATGGTTTCTATTATATTTTAACTACAGCGTTTCTATTCGTTGATAAACATTTCAGCAAAATACTCTCACAACCAAAACGGCAACACTGCTACAATCGCCTATATTATGCCAAAGACTGTAGATATATTAGAAGGAACAACACGCTGAAATGTAGCGAGCCAGCGGCTGCGGTTTCACACTAGGAGTGCACCACACTTCGTAACATCCTCATTCTTAAAAGCTCACCAAATTTGAGAACGTTTATTTTGAATTAGCAGCGAGTTCGCTCCTCGCCAGTGCAAAGAAAATGAAATTGCAATGATAGAAATAGAAATAGAAAGACAGAAATAGGAGAATGTCAATTCAAATATGCACATATTATTGAGTAAATAGATGTGTATTTGGTTTGATACTAACAAATCTTGCAAATTTTACTTAAAGTGCATTACTTGAAGAGGATATAACTTTTCTTCCCCGCTTTTTTAACTAATAAAAAAACGAGGTTTTTGTTTTTGTTAGAAGCGAAAGCTTTTATCTTTATTTACTTGAATCTATCTTAAGACTGACTTAATCACTAAAAACAGTGATACTTATAATTGATTGAATGTCTACCTTGCATATTCTGTCAGTTAAAATTGGTAAACAATTCAAAAGAATTCGATTTGCACCTGCCGGAAATGTAAATCGGCTTTTTATAAAATTAATAAATTTAATTTAGGAAAAAAGGTTCATTGTACTAAAAAGAATGCAAGTTGGCAGAAAGTGCAAGTTGCATAAAAGTACATCGCACTAAAACTTGGTATGTGCCGGAAATGCAAGTGCAATAAATATATGTTGGTTTAATGAACTGAATATATTGGCCTTGGAATGGAAAAGTTGAAATAGAATATGAAAAGGCGTAGAATATTATATTATACTTAGGGGTTTTACTATAACACCCCCATCGTTAGATTGAGGCTCTGACGAAATATGCAATATTAACATTCTTTTGAAATATATAAATGACAATATAATAGATGTAAGCAATATAAAAACAAATATAAGGGTGATAATATTAACAATATTATGTTTCTTGTAGTTCATTGTTACGTTTTCCAAATTTTGTTCATAATTAATTTGTTTAAAGTGGAGTTCTTCTAATTTTAGATCTGGAAATTTTTCATTATTTACATTTACTTTTGTTATTACTTTCGGTAAGATAAATTTATCAGCAGTGGTAGAAATTATAGCTATTTCGGAGATCACCACATCTCCTCATCAGATTTATTTCATGACTCCACTGGCACTCGAACCCACAACGGACGGCTTGCTGGGCAAGTGCGTAGCCAATGAACCACAGTCGGCATGTAACCTGCTGTTGCTTTTTACCACTTTTCCTTATGTCCTACCAAAGCAATTCAAGTACTACAGTCTGTCGTTATTAAGTGAATATGTGGTTTTTAATTGTTGTTGTGTAACACAAAATCTATTTTTAGTTTTTTATTATTGTTAGAATTTTGTTACTTCAGGGTGTACTCGTCCATTTCAAATATTCATATATATATTATTTTTCGGCCTGTTTTATCAAACGATAATATTAATTTGTGAGCTCAAGGCCAGGGATAGTTTTTATTTTAGCTTAGCTTCTATTTTAGGGTTATTTTTATCCTGAAGCTTTTTATTCTGCTTTATGTGGGTTTTATAGTATTTTAATCCTGTTTTAAAGTCTTCTAAATGTTCGTCATCAATTAAGTTATGAATTTCCTCATATCTGTCCTCATGGATTTTTCCATTTATAAAATCAATTGGTTTAACTTTTGTACTACTATGTATGGTGTTATTGTAAAAGCGTATTATCCTTGAACTTCATTCGTCTACTGTTTCATGACGGTTTCTTTCATCATGTCTTAGAAGTCTTATGTGGTCATTAGTATTGTGCAACTTTTCTATATCTGCATTTGAAGTATGGTTACTGTTAGATGTGTTATGTATTATAATATTTTCGTCCTTTAAAAATTGTTGCATTGGTATAGCCTTGAAACCAAGTTCATTATTAACAATTATCTTTTCTATTTTACCATAGGTGTTAAGATATAGTAGTAGTTTAGTTTTGAATTCTGTCCAAGTCCGTCCATTTATTTTATAAGCTACAGCGAATTTTGTAAATTTATCATATATTGTCATAAATATTTGTTCTTCTAAAGTAAAACACTTTATAATTTTAAAATTTTCGTTGTTAGAGAATACTTCCTCGTAGGTGGAAAATTCGTTATCTGTAAAAACTGCATTTATTTGTGCAGGATTAAAATGGTTTTTAAACAGAGTAATAGTAGTGTCTCTATCGAGTTTTTTAATTTGGATAATTTTCCTTTTATTCTCAGAAATTCTTGTTTTTTATTCTTACAGATCCTGATGTATTTTTCTTTATAATAACTTGATTTCTAAATAAGTTTATTGGTGACGTAGTTTCTTTTATTGTTAAAGGGTCTGATTCTAATGCATTTATATTCATAGATTCAGGCTCAATGCGAGATAGTGCGTCATCATTACTATTTTTAGTTCCTTTTTTATACTTTATCTCATAGTCGAATTCAGATAATTTCAATCGCCATCTAACGAGTTTTGAGTTAGGTTCATTGATGGCAAAAAGCCATGTTAAAGGTTTGTGATCAGTTTCAATCAGAAATTTGCGACCAAACAGATATGGAAATACTTACTAGCCCATATGATTGCTAAAAGTTCCTTTTCTATAGTACTATAATTAATTTCGTGCTCGATAAGAGTACGACTCGCATAACAAATGGGGTGGTTGGCCTGTGAAAGTTCTGCACCTAAGGCGTAATTACTAGCGTCTGTTGTCAGAGTGAATTTCTTTGTAAAATCTGGATAAACTAGTATTGGGTCATGTGTTAATAATGTTTTAAGAGTACTGAAACTTTCCTGACATTTTTGGTTATTTATATCTATTTTGGCATCTTTCTTTAGGTAACTAGTCATTGGTTTTGCTATTAAGGAAACATTTTTTAATTTGTTTGGTGTTTTGATAATTGGGAAATTTTGAACACATCCAATTTTCTTTGGGTTCGCTTTTATCTCTTCTGGTGTCACTATGTGGCCAAGGAATTCAGTTTCCTTTTTTAGAAATTCGGACTTATCTAGTTGAATTTTAAAATTAGCTTCCTTCAAGCGGCGGAATATTAAATTAATAAAGTTTATATGTTCCTGTAAGAAAGTGGATAAAATTATTATGTCGTCCAAATATTCTAAGCAAATTTTATTTATATAATCCTTTAAAATAATATTCATAAGTCTCTGGAATGTCACTGGTGCTGTCTTCAGACCAAATGGCATTCGCAGGAATTCATAATGACCTCCTTCGACACTGAAGGCAGTTTTATGAATGTCGAATTCCTCGATTTCGATTTGATGAAATCCCTTCGCAAGATCAAGGGTGGTAAAATATTGACATCTTCCCAATTTGTCCAATATTTCATCAATGTTCGGAATCGGGTACTTGTCATCTATTGTTACCTCATTAAGTTTACGGTAATCAATGACAAGCCTCCATTTAATTTTTCCACTGGCATCGGCCTTCTTCGCTACGGTCCATATGGGTGCGGAATATGGAGAATTGCTATTTCTTACTATTTTGTTGTTAAGCATTTCCTGAATTTGTACTTCGTTCTTGTGGACGTAAGGATATCTATATGATTTGGTAAGTATAGGAATATTGTAGGTGGTTCAAATTTTATGTTTAATAGCGGATGTGAAAGATAGTTTTGTGTTTTCTTGATAAAAAATATCTGAATATTTATGTATGACTTTCATGAGTTCTTTTTTCTCCTCGGGATTGAGATGCTTAGTTCGAATTTGTTCCTTTTCTTCAATTATATTAAAATTTGCGTTGTCAACCTTCTGCTTGAATACGCTATTTGTTTTTGATAAAGAATCTGACTTTATTTTATTGTCATTTCCAGTATTGGAAAGGTCCTTATTTAAAATTATATTTTCCTTTAAAACTAGTTCCCTATTTTGGGTTACATGAAACTCTTTCTTTTGGCCATCTTCGCCTTTTATTAAAAGATATAATACACGTTCCCCAAATTGAATTGTATTATTTGCATAATTGATGTTTGCCTTTAACGGCCTTAATAAATCTTTGCCTATTAAACCGTCGTAGGAGTCATGAAAATTTGTTTTAAAAAACTCGAAGACGCCGAGTCCTGTACCGAATTCTTCAAAAGTTGGTATTTTTACTTTTTCATGGATATAAATTTTGTGTTGTGGAGTTTTTATGCAAAGTAGATTTGTATTTTGTATCCATTTCGGGTGGCAAATTCCGGGGTTTCAAATTGAATTGGTTGCGCCGGTGTCAATTATTAATTTAATATGTCCTAACCTAGTCTTTATTTTTATAAATGGAAGTTTTCCGAGGCTGTAGGACGAAAATTTTCAGAAATCCTATGATTGTGATAGGCTTTGTGGTTATTTACACCCATGGGTTCAGGCAATGGGAAGCGATTGTGGTGGTCATAACCTCCGATTTGGGCTGCAAAGTTTTGTTGTGAGAAATTTTGCTGATGAAATTTTTTTTCTATTATGGTTAAAATTTGAATTATTTTGTGGATTGTAATTTTTATTAAAATTGCGTGGGTTGAGATTTTGTTGTTGGAAACTATGCCTGTTAAAATGTAAGTTAACATTCTGGTTATGATTCTGATTAGGATTTTGATAAGTATTCCTTGGGCTAAGATGTTGTTGTTGCCTATTGTGATTGAAATTAGATTTATATTGTGGGTTTTGTTTTGAAAGTTTTTGTTCAGATCAGTTTCGCGTGAAAAATTGCTGGTTGCTTACTTGAAGATGAGCATATCCAGTTTCAAAAAGGATATTCATTGCTTGAGCCATGATTGTTTCAAATTCTAATACTTTTTCTTTTAAGATTTTAAATTTCGTTTTAGCTTTTACTTTAATTTCCTTAATAATATTTGCTACTTCGATATTGTTTTCTGCCTCTTTACCGTATGAATATAATTCCGCTTGGGTTTCGTAATAATTTTCCGTTAAATTTTCAAACAAATTATATACACCCAGGTCTACTTTTATGCGGATTTGAATTTATGCGGTTTTGAATTTTTCGATTTTTTGCAATTGTGTTAAACTTTTCCGTTGAGAATGTTGTCATCACTGGTACTGTGTCTCAGTTTTGGTTCAAGAGAGAGAGAGCAAAAGAAATGAGAACACACTGTTTCTGTTATAAGCATTTTCTATTTGTTGATTCCCCACGTTAGCATTGTATGTACGAGTATGTACTATTTGCAATTTACATAAACAAAGCGTTAGGTTTTCTAATTTCATTAAAACGACTGTTGGAGTTGTGAGTGAGTCACGAATTTACGACTAGTAAATGAATTAGTATTGTTCGTTTAAGTGACATTAACAAGTGCTTGTAAAACAGGAACTAACGTATAGATCCTACATTGTGGGCCTTATTATGAGTTGCATTTGATCTTCGACTGTAGTCGAAAGAACTGATCGAACGAATTTTCGTTTGGTATTATGACGCCCATTCGTTGAATTTCGATAAATTTCGATATTTTGACTATTCACAATGTCAGTTGTGATTAAGAATAAAATATACAAGTATATGTCGGCATTGTAAACGAAAAAATTAAAGTGAAAAATATTGATAATAAAGTGAAAATATTGATAATTCAAATAAAAGAAAAAGGAAAATATGACTAGCACAGAATTTTGGTTCGAAGATTCTTCAGATGAAGAGGAAAGATTGCTGGAACTAGCCAGAAATAGAAAACGTTTGAGAGATGCTTCCAATCCCTTGGAAATGAATTCTACTGCGTGAGTTCAGCTCTTAAAATAAGTTAAACTTTTTGTAACAATTATAAATTTTTTTTACAGATTTATAAAAAACTTCCGACTGTCTAAGGAGGCGTTTGTGGACTTGCTGCCCACAACAGATGTGCAGTTACAGCAATGCGCAAGAGCCAAATCAATTCTGAATATTTTAAAATTGGCAACTGTTCTACGATTTTGTGCTCAAGGATCATACCAACTGAGCATTGGGAACGAGAATACGCTTGGACTTGCACAGCCCACTGTGTCTGGAAAGCGTTATTTGTGAAAAGTGGATAAAATTCCAATACCAAGAGGCTGAACTGCAAAAAGCAAAATCGCATTTTTATAATGTCAGTAGAATCCCAGGGATTATTGGCTGTGTCGTTGGGACCCATATTAAAATTGTTGCTCCCAAGAAGGATTACCAGCATTTGTATTACAACAGAAAAGGATTCTTTAGCATTAATGCCATGGTTGTGAGCAGTGGCGTAGATAGGGGGAGGGGGGGGGGGGGGGATCAAGGGGATCAATCCCCCCCCCGTGAGTCAACAATAATTTTTTTATTTTCAGAAAAATTAATTAAAGTCTCTGGACAGTAGAATCCGGTTATAACGACTTCCAAGGGACCGGTGAAAATACGTCGTACTAACCGGACGTCGTATAAACAGAACTGCTCTTTTTAATATTTTTTTTTTGTATAATTCTGCTATAGAACAGCTTAAAACATAATTTCAACTTCGAGTGCACTTTACGTAAGTACTTTTTACGAACACAAATGCGAAACTTTATTTCAAGTGAATCAAAAATTGACGGCTGCCGAAAAAAATCGCATAAAAAACCGTTATCCAGACCAGGCGCCGAACGCGCCTTCGATGTTCAGTCACTTGCAACAACATGTCGTGCAAAACTTCTAATTTTCTGTGAGTTTTTATGGCTTTCGTCGCTGTAACCGGACAATTTATTCATAAATTACGTCGGTTAAAGCGGTTGGTCGCTTAAAGCGGAGTAGCGGAGTCGTATTAAACGGATGTACTTTCAAAGTAGTTTGTATGAAAACCAAACTTGAGGGTGTGTTTACGTCGCTATAAGCGGTCGTCGTTATATGCGGAGTCGTATAACGGATTCTAGTGTATCTACATTATTTGTGAATGCATAAAATTTTTAAAGTGCGATCACACTTTATGCAACCTCTTTTTTTGTATTCCCTCGGAATAAGGAACAATAAATATTTTTGTTACAGTTTTGTATTCGAACATTGTTGAATTCTCGCGCCTTATCGATCCTACCAATAAATAGTAACGAAAAGGAGGCTGTGATTGCCTGCCAACTTATCGAGTACAGATAGCTTATATTATTGTTAATTATATAGCCTATTCTTCAACCACGTATATATTGTTTGCTAACTCAAAATGAAAAGGTTTTTAGTGCCAATAAAACCATTTGGTGAAATTTCAAACAGTGAAAACGATAAAAATTCAGAACAATTCCTTGAGGCAACCACGAAAAGATTCCGTTCTGGTGAATCAAGTGAAAATAACGAGAGTGTTATCAGTCAAAAAGTGGTAAAAAAAAGTGACATCGGAAATTTTATCAATATTCATCTAAATGAATCACAGAGGTTGGATCTATTAACGAATATCTGGGTTCCACCTAAGGATTACGCGTTTCCGTTGCTGCAAAAGTTTGAAACTCGAAAATTGAAGTTTTGTTATAAATGGCTGGAAGAATTTCCCTGGCTCGCTTACTCAGCCAGGGTGCATATTGCATTCCATGTGTAGCATTTGCTATAAATAGTGGTGTCAGAGGATCGCAACCTTTGGGTCAGTTAGTGAAAACGAAATTCGACAACTGGAAGAAAGCGAAAGAGGTAAATTTTGAACATTTATTACGCAAATATTTGACATATTATATTTCTTATTACTGATCATTTCAATAATTATTCGACATTTTTGTAAATTTTCACTGTTCTTTGAAATCCAACCAATTAGAAAACATTTGAATCGACTTTGTTTGAAATAAGAATTACGAGTTCAAATTAATCTGAGGCAGATATATTTACCTATAACTGTTTTTATTTTTAAAGATTTTTCAAGAACATGAAAAAAAATCTTATCATGTACATTCAATTGCTGACCGTGAGAACTTTTTGAAAATTGTAAATGATCGAAGTAAATCAGTTGAAAATTTGATTGACGAGTCCCGGATGCAACAAATCTTGAAAAATAGACAAAACATTATTCCTATGGTCGAAGCAGTTATACTTCTTGGACGACAAGAGTTGGCTTTTCGTGGACATCGTGATAGCGGAAACATTGTTATTCAAAACGATTTCACTGGAGCAAACGAAGGGAATTTCAGAGCTTTATTGAAGTATAGAGCTGTGGGAGATTCAAGTCTTCGTAGCCACTTAGAAGGTCCCGGAAAACGTGATAAATTTACGAGTCCGTATATACAAAATGAAATGATTGATGCTTGTTATGAGATTTTGACCAAAAAAGCTATATCTCAAATCAGAGATGCAAAATTTTTCTCTATTCTGACGGATGAATCGCAAGATTCGACTACACTCGAACAGGTTACAATGTGCATTCGATACTTGAGCAAGAAAAACGGTGACCAACATATTGTGCGCGAAGATTTTTTGAGATTCGTTCCAACTGTTTCCATTACAGGTAAAATAAGATTCATTCTTCTATTTGTCTCGACAACTGCAATTATATCTCATTCGCATGTTTATGGTATTTATAATTATATGATGTACAAATTTGCAGGTGTTGCTCTCGCTGAACTGATAATAGAAAATCTCCAACGCTTCGATTTGGATATTTCTTTTTTGATCGGCCAAGGTTTTGATGGGGCAAGCAATATGTCTGGGCAATATAATGGCGTTCAAGCAATTCTACGAGATAATTATGCACCACAAGCTTTATATATCCATTGTGCCGCACATTCTTTGAATCTTGCTATATCTGTTGCTAGCAAGGTACCCGCCATCAGAGATTGTCTCAGCACCATTGAAATTGTGTACAATTTCCTGCATACTCCTAAAAGGAAGGCGATTTTGGAAAAAACGATCGAAGAATCCCATGAAACTCCACGGACGAAATCTTTGAAGAGATTGAATCTGACTCGGTGGGTATCGAAATATGAAGCTGTGAACGATTTTCAAGAGTTATTCCCGTTTGTTTGCGAAACTCTGGATGAAATGAGAACAACGGAAAAAGACGCAAAACATCTGAAGAACTCCATGGATTTTGAATTTTTAATAAGCCTACAGATCATCAATGAGATTTATCAACTTTCATTGCCTTTGAGTCGCGAACTGCAGAATGTCAATATAGATTTGGTCCAAGCTATGGGTCTTGCCAAAGATTTACGCGACGAAGTGAAGAGGATTCGCGCAAAGGAAGATGCGTTTTCCGGAATGTTCGAAGCTGCGAAAAAAATTGCTGAAACACTAGACATCGACATCAAACACAAAAGATTAGTGTCCATACAGAAGAATCGTGCGAATCCTCAAGTACAAACTGCAGAAGATTACTTTCGTGTGACAGTGTTCAATCCATTTCTGGATTTTTACATCGTAAATCTTGGAGAGAGATTCATCAACCACGAAAATATTTTGGAAGGATTTTCGGCGCTATTTCAGCATGATTTAATCGAAATTGATAAAGTAGCTGACAAATTCATCAAAACTGTTGAGTTTTATCAAAATTTTCTTAATAGTGGGCCATCTGCTGTTCTCGCCGAGTTAAAAATGTGGCAAAAATATTTGATCCGTAGAGGTGATGTCAAAACTGAAAACGCATTGGAAGCTCTTGATAATTGTCCAGACGAAAATTTTCCGAATATCAACACATTACTGAGGATATTAGCTGCTTTGCCAGTATCCACGTCGACTCCAGAACGGACATTCTCTACTTTGAAACGGATAAAGACGTTTCTGAGAAATAGGACAAAAGAAGTTAGTTTATATTATTTTTTACCTTCATATTCATATTTCATTACATCTTTTTGCCTTATTTTTTCAATTGTAGGATCGCTTGAATGGTTTGGCTGTTCTGGCTATTCATCATGACATTGGAATTACGGCTGATGAAGTCATAAATGAATTGTCAAAAAAATCTCGAAAAATCGATTTTCTTCTTTAATTTTGGCAAAAATTCATACAATGAATAGGGCATTTAAGTGAAAAATGTAACTGTACTTTCGTTTTGCTATTGTAAAAAAAAAAACCTTTTTTATAGTGAAACACAATTGTGAAAAAAATCATACTGCCATATCCCCCCCGTCGCAAAAAGCTATCTACGCCACTGGTTGTGAGTATTCCCATGTTATATTAACTTCATTTGTAAAATACATGTCCATATATATTTTTAAGGTTTGTGATCATGCTATGATCATACGGTACATAAATGCAAAAAATCCCGGAGCAACACATGATTCTATGGTTTTCAATATGTCAGCGTTGAAATCTCATCTCGAAGAGCAATACCAAAGTGGTCTTCGTAATACATGGCTTCTTGGTAAGTATTTTTACAAAGCCAAAAACGTAAATATAAAAGAAACGTATAAATGAGCTCAAATATTTTCCCCTTTAGGTGATGCTGGATATGCTTTAAAGCCATACTTACTGACACCGTTTAGAAATCCTGAGGAAGGGTCTCCACAAAGTGTGTATAACACGCAACATGCAAAAGGAAGAAATATTATTGAGCGAACAATAGGAGATATGAAAAATAGGTTCAGATGCCTGTTGCAAGCAAGAGCCCTTCACTATACACCAAAAAAAGCAACACAAATTATAAACGTGGTTGCGGCTTTGCACAATATATGTATATTTTACAAAGTCCAAGTTCCTGTTGAAGAACTTTGTAATGAGGAGCACAATGATGACATCACAGTAAACGAAATTGAACCCACCGAAAACTCAGAAGCAGAAGAAATTAGAAACCGAATATTAAGAGCATTATAGTCAGTCCTTTTTAATACACTTTAAAATTGATTTCCTATGTGTACAATGTATAAAAAAAAATATCACATAAATTAATTTATAATACTTAAAAGCTAAAAAACGTTTCTTATTACTAGTATAGAAATATCACAAAATAAAAATTAATCCAGGTATAGTAATTTAGTATTCATCGGCATTAAATTCACTTTTTCATTTGCCTTTTATACAACTCCAGCTTTTCCCTTTTCAGCCTTAGAAGTTCTTCTGTCGTTTCTTTTTTTAAATAATACATTCTTCTCGTGTACTTTTCTGTTTCTCTGGCACTTTTTTTAATTTGCTTCAACGTTGAGGTCATGGATTCGTAAAATGTCTTCTGGGCATTCGTTTGCGCTTCTAATAATGTAAGCCTGTCTATAATTGCCGCGTGGTCTTTCTTCGCCAGATACATCACAAACGGCAGGCACATTACTTGTATCCAAATTTTCATTTCCGTCAGAGATTTCAATTGTGGGACTCACTCCTATCACTACTTGGCACGGATCCTCTATAACAACTCCTAAACCGTGTTCTTGTCCTGGTGGATTCACACTCGTATCGAACTCCAACAATGCAATAATGGCCTCTTCAATATTTGTGAACATATTTAGCCTATTTGGCCCATCGCTTTGTTTTCCGACATTTTCTTTTTTGTTTTCGACTTCATGTCGGCCCACACCTGAAAATAACAAAAACTTTAAACTATTTCTACTAAAAACATATGTAAAGTTGTTTAAACTACCTTGATCCACTTTGCTGACGTTCCAACGGGTGGTCCTATACAATTAAGCTCCAAAGTAATGTCCTCCCATTTTTTTGCAGCTTGGATCTTTGTGCAAACTCCCTTTGCTACTTGAGGATTTCCCTCCTTTAATGAAACCAGTCGTTCCAGTTGCTGTTTGGTACTCACAACCTTTGACCTGCATAAAATTAACACAAATAGTTTAAATTTTATGTTAAATAGCAAAAAAGTAGAAAATAATCACAAAAAACTTAAATTTTTATTAATTTTTACACAATTCGATACGGCGTCGAAAGCAAAATCTTGTTCGATGAAAAATTAGATACACAGCGAAATTTTCGACAGCGATGCGCACTCATAATAAGAAATTGAAATTCGATCTTCGATTTTCGATAACCAGCGAAGATCGAATATCGAATTTCGCTAATAATAGGGGCCTGTGAGTGTTTTAATACCACTGCTAAAAGTAAGCATTAATAAGTAATTTTTAAAGTATTTTCCTCATAATCATAATTAATTATTTAATCATTTAAAGGTTTTAATTCACACAATGAACCCAAATAAGAAGATAAGACAAACCATTTCTCTTGAAACAAAAATGGAAATTTTAGACCGAATTGAAAAAGGGCATATATACGTAGACATTGGAAAAGACTTCAAACTTGCCGAGTCCTCAATTAGAGGAATAAAGAAAAATGAGGAGCAAATAAGAAAATCTGTCATTTCTGGCACAAACGTTACTTCAAAATATTCGTCTTATTCGCGTGATCCAGTCCTAGAAAAAATGGAACAAGCTCTAATGATTTGGATTGAGGATCTAACAACAAAAAGTATTCCTGTTAGCAGTTATCTTATTGTCGAAAAAGCTCTTAAGTTTTATGAAAATTTAAAACAGTTGTGACCAGTGGCGTAGCGTGCCTTGGCGTGGCCCCGTATCAAATTTTATTTGGAGGCCCTTAGGAAGGGTAAATATTTCTCACAAAATAAAAATGCATAAAATTAAGAGAAATATTTATTCATCTGCCACTTTTTTCAACATTTTTACAAACAATTCAAACTAAAAATTCACTCTCCTTGCCTTTGTTTCGGCAAATTGATTTAATAAATCATTTATAGCTGATGATGACTTTAGGTTTTCTAAAGTTTCTGCCTCTATGGACAATAGTGACAGGTCTGATAGGCGTTCTTGTCCCATCGAAGTTCTTAAGTAGTTTTTAATCAGTTTTAATTTTGAAAAACTTCATTCAGCAGTTGCCGTTGTAACTGGAAGGGTCAAGAATAAGAAGCAAACTGTTATGACCTCGGGAAAACTGGATGCAAGTCTATTGAATTTTATCAGCAATAATTCAAGGAGTTCCTTAATGGAATCAATTTTTTCAATTTCTGTTTTTAAGCATGTTTTTAGAGCCTTTAACTGGTCATAAAGATTAGCTGAAATGTCATTACTGTATTTAGCCGATAGCTTTCCGGAAGCGTTTAATATCTCTTCGTTTGAAGAGGACAGCAATTTCTCTGGTCGTAATATTTCGAAAATACTACTCAGTTCGCATAGGCTCTGAAATCTTTGTTTTGTTTGATTCCGGGTCTGAAATTCTCTCATCTTCTGATAACTCATCAAAAAACCGCTTCGTTATCTTTCGCCTTTTGTTTTTAAAAACAGTTGTTACACTCCAATCTTTTGCTAAATCTTTGGACTCATTTAGCAAACTATTGAATGCATTTCGATTTCTGAATTCGCACAGTCCTTGCAAAAGATTACTTAATAGATTTCTTGATTTCAGTAAGTCAATATTTTCATGCTGTAGAGCTTTAGAAACAGGATTAATGATTTCAAATAGTGAAGAAAAAAATGTGACAAGCACTAAGAAGTCATAACTCTCTAAAATGTTAATTATATTTTTACATTCTTCACGTTCATCTTTTTTTTCGAAATTTAATTTAGTTGGTACAAGATTTTCATTAATAATAAATAATTTTTCTTTACCGCTAATAAAGCGTCGTTTCTTGAAGACCATCTAGTAGGGAATACCTTTCTAAGGGTGATTAAATATTTTTCAGATGAATCGTCACTTACATAACATTGCCCAGCGTTGTATACTATTACCAAAAAAAGTATATATTAATTCTAAATTATTGAAAACAGTCGACACTTCACGAACATGTTTCGCAGCATCGTTTAAAACTAAATTTAAAGCATGCGCAGCACAATGAACATAATCGGCATTCGGAGCATACTCTTTTATAGGGTTTGTAATCCTCCATACATCCCAGATATAACATTCGCTCCATCGTAACCCTGTCCTCTACATTTAGCCAAATCGATTCCGTATTGTTCAAGTTTATTTAAAATTTCAGTTTTAAGTCCTTCAGCTGTGCAATCGGATACTGCTGTAAATCCCAAAAAGGACTCACAGATTTTTATTTCTTTAGGCATATTATCATCATTTTCTGTAATCGAGATGTATCGAAAAACTAACGAAAGTTGATCAATTTTTGACAAATCGTGTGTTGTATCTAGAATTATTGTCAGAAATGGAGCTTTTTTAATTTCTGAGATAATATTGTTCCTAACTGCGGTACCAAGCAAATTAATAATTTCATTTTGAATCGTTGGGCTTAAATAATTTATATTGCCTTTTGGTAATAGAAGAAGTTCTTTTAAAATTGGATCATAGTTAGATAGCAAACGTAAAATTGCCATGAAATTTCCGGAATCAGCATCATGGCCTCTTAAAGGTAGATTGCAAGATGCTAGTAATTATAACATTAATTATACGATGCAATACATCTCTCCAGAATGTTATTTTACTAATGATTTCACTTTGCAACATAGTGTCGATAGTATTTCCTTGTAACCAATTATAATAAGATAGAGATGCATTAATATGCTGCTTTGGCTTTTCATGGTCAAGTATACTTTGCGAAAAATTGCTTCTAATGGAAACACCGTTAACCCATGCAGAGGAGTACGATTTGCTTTGGCGATCTGCTAATAACCAACAGAAGTGGCAATAAGGTGTTTTTAAAACATTAGAAAAACATAACCATAGCCTTGGAGTTTGTCCATCGTCAATTATTCGAATAATGGCTCGCTGTTGACTATTCGAATAGCCGCTGTTCGAAAATCGTTTTTACATAATTGCATCAAAAACTGATAGCATCCTCTAAGGCATTTTTTTTTATTAAGAATTATTAAGCAGGAACATCAATAAACAGAGGTTATTCTTCCAGCACTCCTTTCAAAGGAAGAGCATTTTCAAAACTTAAAAAAAATTTGCTTTTATTTCATTGAACAAGTAATCGATTCTAATAGAAATCGAATAATCGTTGAGTGGCTATTATTCGAATAATCTAAAAAAGCCAACTAATCGAATAGTGAAATCGATTTCCAATCGGACCAAAATCGAAAATCGAATGTTCGATTAATCGAATAGTTTTAGAGCCCTATTAATTTTATACATCTCTATCGGAGGGCACATGTATCGTCCGCTATGTTCCAAATCCGTTAAATGGCTTAGAAGATAAAATTTGAAATATGTTAATGTTTGTCTTAACTTTAACAAATCGTCCTTACCATGCAATACAATCTATATCTGATGATAACTTTAAATGCTTTTTGGTGTCGAAATTTGAACATGAAAAGCCTCTGCTAAGATTCATTATTTTAACCATGAAATATATTTTGCTTTCGAACGCTATCAAAACAAGTAAGGACGGAGCTGTTTTTGGCTGTGCCGAAGTCTAATACCTTACAGCGGCTCATATATAGATTAGATAAATAGCTTGGGTATTACTTACCTTTGCTATCTAAATTACTCGCAGAAGCTGGTGTCTGAAAAAAGGAAGTAATTTTTGGCACTTTCTCTTTTATCTCCTCCCTTTTCTGCTTAATTTTTCTTTTCGCAGCTCCGCTGAGATGTTCTCTTTTTCGCTCACTCATCTTTTTTAAGAAATCACCAATATCACTTTAAAATCAGAAGAACACCTGTTTCTTTTGCAAATTACTTATTTACAAATAAATAAAACGCGTAAATAAGCACTGCTGATTATTGTGGGACTCCCCCGTTGAAGTAAATTTCTTAAAAAGGGAAACCCCACTATACCAATGTACGGTGTTGCCAACATTTGAATGCACGCTTAAGGCGGCACTACAAAATTGTTGTCTATTTGATCAACAGGCGCTGCTGTCCTAGGTATAAATTGCTCCATAAGAATACATGCATAGAAAACTTGGTCGTGTCGTGTAGTGTAGTGCTGCTAGATGGAACCTTTCCTTTGCATGATAAAAAAAATATTTTTTTTTCTTTTGACATTTGTGAAATAAAACAAAAAGTTTTTATTAATTTTTCCTTACGCACGTTGGAGGCCCCGTATCATTGATACGGCTGATACGGCGGTAGCTACGCGCCTGGTTGGGACCATCGTCTTCTACATCAGACATCAGCAAAACATTTTCGGCTAGCAAAGGATGGCTAACTGGATTTTTGAAAAGAAACGAACTTCATAACCTTCAAATTAAAGGTGAAACAACATCCGCCGATGTGAATGCAGCTAAAGAATATCCTGAAAAGCTGAGGAACATTATAGAGGATGGAGGGTATTCCGCAAACCAAGTATTTAATGCAGACGAGACTGGGTTATTCTGGAAAAAAATGCCTACTCGCACATACATAGCAAAAACGGAAAAAAGAGCTAGTGGATTTAAAGCCAGCCAGGATAGTCACTTTTCTGCTTTGTAGCAATGCATCAGGAGATAAAATGTTAAAGCCTCTTTTAGTTAATAAATACTTAAAACCACGAGCTCTAAAAGGTAAGGATCTTCAATGTCTACCGGTAAATTGGATGGCAAACAAAAAGGCGTGGGTAACAACGGCAATATTTACCGAATGGTTTAACAAATGCTTTGTACCTGAGGTAAAAGCCTATATGAAGGAAAAATCTCTCGAATTTAAAGTTTTATTAGTTATTGATAATGCTCCTGGTCATCCACATTTAGAACATCCAAACATTAAAGTTGTTTTTTCCCCACCCAATACAACTAGCCTTCTTTAACCTCTGGACCAAGGAATAATTTCAACATCTAAAAAATATTATTTCAAACGTACCTACCAATTTAGTTTTAACAAATTAGAAAACGAAGAGTCAATATTGACAGAACTATGGAAAAAATTTACCATTTTTGACTGCATAGTTCGTGCTGCATCTGCTATTGGTGAATTAAGACAACACACCTTAAACGCATGCTGAAAAAAAGCTTGGCCAGAATGTGTTGAAAATAATGCAGATAATGAAGAATTGGCTTTATCGGATGCAATAGTATCTATAGCACATTAGATAGGAGGTGAAGGTTTCGACACTTTTAACCATGATGACATCAATGAGCTACTTGCGGATGTTGCTTTAACTGAGGAAGAAGCTATCAATATAGCTTCAGAAAACACAGAAAGGCCAGAAAGTAAAAATGAGGGTGAAATCCCAACAGCTCTTACATCAAAATCGATCACAAAAATACTTCAGACGTGCAATACATTGCAAGAACAAATTCTTCTATACGAACCCAACACAGAAAGGGCATTACAAATCAACCAAGAGCTAAATCGTATTATGTCTGGATATCGGGAAGAACACAAACAACTAAAAAATGCTGCAACTCAAAAAAGGTGTCCCATTATTTTCCCAGAATAGACCAACCTACCGACAGGAACCTTGAAAAACGGGGAAGAACAAGTCTAAGTAGTGATTCCGATAATATTTAATTTGTTTAAAACAATTTATAGCTCATGAATATAATTTATTAGCTACTAAAATGCATCTTTATTATATATTCTACATACATATTTTTAAATTATTTTTGTTTAAATTGAAATTAAAAAAACTATGCAAATAAACATATATTTTCACATGGAAAATAATAACTTACTTAAAATACTTTTTTTCCTGAAATTATTAGATTTCTTGGATTTTTTTATGCGATTTCTGCTTTTTTTTACAAGGGAGTTTTAAATTTGCGCGGTTTTTGGATATTTTGGAACGTATCCCTTGTTTTTGTATGAAATAAGAACCTTTTTTTATGCGGATTTCTCAGGAACTCATCTACCGCATAAAAACAGACCTGGGTGTATATTAGACGTGTTCTTAAAATTCAAAATGTTTTTTAAGTTTACAAATTGGGCTTATTTTTTTCCTTTCCTCTCAAAAATAAATAAAAACCAAGTTTTATTGAAATCGGTTAACGAAAAGTCGGCGCGGAAACGTTTTGAAAATAAAAAATCGCTTTCCAATAGAAAATAATCAAGTTTCATGTATTCAAAGGCAATGCTTCCTTCAACCTACAATATTACTCTATAACATAAACCTGCTTCTTAAAAGTAATTTTTATAATAATACGCTTTATACATTTAGGAACTTTTGATTTAAATTAATTAAGTTTTTTTGTAGGATGTATATTTTTTTTGTAATCTTCACTATCACTGTATCACTAGTTACTAGTAATTTCCGTAATGTTGTACGACCATTTTGAAATTGTTCGTTTGTTTCCCAATATTCAGAATCCAACTTCAAAAACTCGATTGAAAACTTATGCTTATTAAATACTGCAAAACAGTTTATAGAAACAAATTCGCTTAAATCAGAATTTAACAACGCACTTAAAATTTTTATTTTGCGATTATATTGTAACTTAAAATTTGGCTCTTCGGATTTTAAATTTTTTACCATTTTTTTCTTTATCTCTACAGACACATTGAAATCAAAGAAGCCATTGCGACATTTTCCTCTGACAAATACCACATGTGTTGTTGCATTTTTCTGATTAACTCAGAAGAAATATTCGCATTGACTCAGATTTGCTCATGTGAAATTGTTCACGAAATACAAATATTTTTAAGGAATATATTCCCTTTGACATCCAGCGTGCATGACTTGTAACGCCAGGTGTATTAAATTGACCACCATTGTCACCAAGGAATGTAAGCACTAGTCGCACAAATTCTTCGTAGTCCGCACGAATAAAAGTTTTTTGTAATTGCGAGCGACAAAATAGTCTGATGTCATTGCAGATATCGTCGCTTATTTGGGATTTTATACCCTCATCGTCGAGCCCACTTTTAAATGACGAAGTGTCAATATTTGGCCAGGCCTTGGCAAATCTTTCAAAAATTGAGACTTCTGGTGCCTGCGTCACTTTGAAATGTAAATCAAATACTTTACGCAAGTATATTCCAAGAATGTGGTGACGGCATGGTAATACTAACAAATTTCTTCCTAGCATGCGTTGTAAGTGGTATTCCATTTGCTCAGTGTTGTCAAAGACTGCTGTAACTATATTTTCTCCAGTGGCAGATAAAAGTTTAGGAGCGCCAAGAAATTTTGAGTCGCCATTGTAGCTAACAAGCACTGCAATTCTCTCAACTTTTATTTTTTTAATAAGATCTGGCAATGAGTCAAACCACGTCAAACGTGACACAATATTTTTGGTCATTTTCTGGAATGCTGAGTCAATTGCATGGATCAATAGTACACACTAATATAAGAAACCAATTTGAATATTTTGTCGAAATAATGTATATTTTATTTAAATTTTGCAATTAAAAATTTTTGCACGATTTTCTTAAAAAATTTATAATTTTGGACTCGTTTGCAATAAATTGACCAAACTTTCAAGGTTTTTTTAAAATTGTGCACTCTTTCGATGGATTATTTTTTTATAATAATATTTTGCAAAATAAGGTAATTGTTTAAACATTTTTATAAACAAACTAGATTAATTATGCTTTATTCACGATGTTAATGAAAGCGCATAATGCAGGAATGTTGAATAACTATTCCTCTTCATACCTATGAAAAAAAAATTTGGTATTTATTATAGGAACTATTTATTTTTGAATTTTACATGCATCAGTGGACCTACCGGCGCCTTTGTTTATCTAACGATTTGTTTATCTAACGATGTTCAACTGCTGGTAAGCGCGACTCTGCTGCGAGCAACACAGTTCCGTATACTACATAAACAAATCGTTAGATAAACAAAGGCGCCGGTAGGTCCACTGATGCATGTAAAATTCAAAAATAAATAGTTCCTATAATAAATACCAAATTTTTTTTTCATAGGTATGAAGAGGAATAGTTACTCAACATTCCTGCATTATGCGCTTTCATTAACATCGTGAATAAAGCATAATTAATCTAATTTGTTTATAAAAATGTTTAAACAATTACCTTATTTTGCAAAATATTATTATAAAAAAATAATCCATCGAAAGAGTGCACAATTTTAAAAAAACCTTGAAAGTTTGGTCAATTTATTGCAAACGAGTCCAAAATTATAAATTTTTTAAGAAAATCGTGCAAAAATTTTTAATTGCAAAATTTAAATAAAATATACATTATTTCGACAAAATATTCAAATTGGTTTCTTATATTAGTGTGTACTATTGATCCATGCAATTGACTCAGCATTCCAGAAAATGACCAAAAATATTGTGTCACGTTTGACGTGGTTTGACTCCAATACTTTCCCATCCCAGTGCACTACCATTGCTTGTGTTTCACTTAGCTAGAATAAAATATAATAAATAGTTATATATAACATGGTATGTATATTTTTCGTGATTTTTTATTAAAATATACTTTGTCAATAAAACTGGCTTGAATCTTCCGTGTTTCGTTTCGTCGATGCTCTACTCGCAGCCGATGGAGAGTAGAACGATTGATTACACTGCGTCGATTAAGCTATTTCAATCGAAAATCGGTTGGAAATTGACAGAGTTATTACTATTTAAATTATTTTAGATGATGACCATATTTAAAAATTCATACATTTTGATTATCTTTCAACTTCAAATTTTTATTGTGACTGAAAATAAAAAAAAATTAATCATTAAAATGCTAAATAACTTTATAGCTAAAAATGTTTGCTTGATCTTCTGCGTTTATAAGACGAGTTTCACGTTTGAGTGACCAGCAGTAATTAGCTATCATCCTAACTTGGTTCTTTCCTGTAAACCGTTTTTCAATGTTGGAGATTTCTTGGTGAAATCTTTCACCTTGTTCGTCGCTGAATTGACCAAGATTATCCGGGAAAAATTCCAAATGAGAATGCAAAAAGTGAATTTTTATAGACATGTTGCATCCCATTTCTCCATAAGCTTCCAAAAATTCATGGACCACCTCAACGTAATTTGAACTTCTCGTGTTTCCAAGAAAGTTTCGGCACAAAGAAATGAAACTCAGCCATGCTCTTTTCTCTACTGGGTTCAATTTTTGTATGAAGTCATCATCAGTCATAATCTTACGAACCTGCGGTCCAACGAAAACGCCTGATCAAAATGTAAAAATAAATTAGGAAGAATTCTTTTTGAAGAATTCTTGTTGGGAAATTTTTATAAGTACCTTCTTTAATCTTGGCGTCACTCAACTTGGGGAATACGAGTTTCAGGTGTAGAAAAGCCTCGCTGTTTTTTTCGAGTCGTTTAACAAACTGTTTCATGTACCCCAATTTTAAATGCAATGGCAGCAAAATTATATCATCAGGCTTAACTAATGCAATATTGAGAACATTATTTTTGCCAATTTGAAACTTTCTCGGTGGCCATATGTTACACTTGTAATGATTTTTGGCACGACTGTCCCATTCACAAAAGTAACAAGGATATTAAGTGTAGCCACCTTGCATTCCAAGTAGAATTGTCAGGACTTTAAGGCCCGAGACAATCTGCCAGCGAAATTTATTGTATTTAATCAATCGTAGAATTTTTTCCATCGTTTGATAAGTCTCTTTCATATCAGTAGCGTATGCCACTGGAACTGATGGCAATTCATTTCTGTTGTGCAGCAATACTGCTTTCAGACCTACGATGTTAGTCAATTGAAAATTAATTGATAAATTGTATTCAAATTTAGTTCTCTTACACTCATAACACATTAAATACTTACTTTTGCAAGAACCGTCTAGAAATGATCGCCAATCTTGTAGACAGTGCACGTGATCGAGTGCAGCAAACAATTCATCCACATCAACGCAATAAACTAGTTTGTTATTGGTGTCATCAGCTTTAAAAATGTGTTCGAACGAAGATAGGTCTCTGTCTCGTGCAGACGTTACATTAAAGTTACTGTCTACTATATTCCACTGCTTTAATCTGGAGGCCAGAATCTCTGTCTGTCTTATAGACAGATCCATATCCCGCACAAGATCACAATAATCGTGATTTGACACGAAATGACGGTCCGATTCTATTGCTTTGGTTGGAAGGTACGGTTCGTCATTTACCTCATTAGAAGATTTGTGGCTTGAATCAGGAAATGTAGCTTGATTTTTGTCTTCAGTTCGCTGATCTTGTTTTCCTCTTGGAATCGGTTTCGATACAGTCAACACATTGGCATATTCTATGAGGTGGCGAGTTTTATAGTGGTGACCAGTGATTTTTGTTTGGCAAAAGTAGCAATCCTCCGGCTTGTGATATATTTGATAATGCCAAGCCATAGGAGTCACAAACGGCAGACGCTGGTCATCACATTTACCGGTTTTCCATTGTTTTAATGTTGTACAGCACATCGAACAAATATATTCGGGTTCATACCAAGCACTTTCCACGTATGAGCAACTGAAAAAGAGGTTGAGCGCTTCAACCACAGCTTTATTTGTTCTTAAATCGAACCGAAGAAATATATCAACAAATAGACCGCAGGCGTAACAAAATTTGTTGCGCCTATCACACATTTTACCACACTTATCACACAATATAATTGCGAAGCGGTCGCAAGGTTGAATTGACGGCGTAAATTTATTAGATGAGCACTCAAAATTTTTGGAAATGAATGTGTTTAAAATAATTCCTCATACTTGCTATGTTTCTAGTAAAATAACGCAATGAAATGCGGTCAAAGTAGAAAAATTAAAAAAAAAACTTTTCGCAAGGTAAATTTATTTAATAGCAGAAAAAATTTAATAGCTTCGTCAATTTTTGTCCGATTTCATTGCATGAGCACTCAAAATTTTTGGACATGAATGTACTTTCAAAATAATTCCTCATACTTGATATGTTTTTAGTAAAATACTGCAATAAAATGCGGTCAAAGTAGAAAAATTTGAAGAAAAAACAAATTTTCCAAGTTTACCCGATGAAAACTTACAACACGCTAGCTCAAAAAATAGATCTTTCTATCTCAATTTAAAGGTATAATCCTTACCTTTCCAAAACATATTTCATATTGAAAATCGGTAAAGAAATGGCCAAGTAATGAAAAGATTAGCGCGTACACTTCCGAAGAACGAATTTTTAACGGTAAAGCAAGATTTTGAGGGTGTTACAAATTTTTCAAAAACCGTTTTGAGTTATATTCGACCAGGTGAACAATTTCCACTATGTCACTTTAAAAGTTCATTCAATTTTTTCCATTTTGTAACACTGTGTTACCAATTCGCTGGTGCAATGGCCCAATGCTTCTGCAGTCCACATGAGAATGTGCATCGCCTTTCCATCGGTTGCTTTGGCGCTATCAAGTGCTGAAAGCAATCGCGGTGTTACAAAATGTTTTGTTCCCCTTTCAGCACAAGTTGAAGTACTTTTCATTTCATTATAATTTATATAGGTTTCTTCTTCTTTTGATCCCCTGTCACCAATCTCCACTTCATTTTCCATTCCAAAATTATCTATGAATTCGGCTGCAGAATAACATTTTAAGTTTCACATAACAACAATAATTAAAATTGATTTGGTATTGATATACTTACGATTTACGTCCGACACTTGATCATGTTTTCTTTTCCGTGATAGCTCTTTTTCAATTCGGTGAACTGCTCTGCTTTGTCGTTGATATAAAACCATGCCAACACCGGCCATACAACCAGGGCGCCCTTTTTGCCTTTGTAGAATCAGAAATTCCTTATCTTCGCTTATTCGAATGGTTTGTAATGCATTTCTATGAGCAATGTCAAACACATTGTCCAACTCTTGAGAAAAGTCTTCTACATCTTTTTTTTAGAATCAGACCTCTTACTGGGTACCGTTTTTTGAATTTTCTGCCTTTTACTACTTGTTTAATAAAAGAATTCGAAATGTATAATTAGAATACATAAAAACTGGTATTTTACCATACAAAATACATGCGAAATTTTCAAGTCGTTTCCGCGCCGACTTTTCGTTAACCGATTTCAATAAAACTTGGTTTTTATTTATTTTTGAGAGGAAAGGAAAAAAATAATAAATAAGAACACTATTTCAAAAAAATTACCTTAAAAATATTTTTGAATTTTCCGTTGAATTAAAAGCCTGGTTGTGGATGCTGTCCTGCTGCTGTATTATGACAATTCTGCTGCTGATGTTTTCGAAGCTGTCTAATGATGTCACCGAGGATTAGTATCTCTGGTGTCTTCCTGTTACTGCTGACGATGTCCTGTTTCCTCCAGTGTCCCAATTTTTGGAAACAATTTTTTTTTTATGTGATCAAAGTCACAATTTGGCAATCTTTTGTCTTTTTGAGACAAAATAAAGTTTTCCGATTTTGGTAATCTTTTACCATAAAAGTTTAAAACAATTTTTCGCGATTTTATGGAAAAAGTGGTATTGTGTGCAGCAATCTTTCACTTTGCAGTTCGCGAAAATTTTAATTTTGCACGATCTTTCGCGCTACCGTATTAAAAATTAAAATTTACTTATCACGATTCACGTTTTTTTTTACGATGGATAGGATAATTACGGTATCCTACTGACTGCGCCACTTTCTTCCCCGATTTTTTAACTCATAAAAAAACGAGGTTTTTGTTTTTGTTAGAAGCGAAAGCTTTTAACTTCATTAATTTGAATCTAACTTAAGACTGACTTAATCACTAAAAACAGTGATGATTATAATTGATTGAATGTCTACCTTGCATATTCTGTCAGTTAAAATTGGTAAACAATTCTTTGGCATTTACTTTGATTTGCACCTGCCGGAAATGTAAATCGGCTTTTTATAAAATTAATAAAATTAATTTAGGATAAGAATGCAAATTGGCAGAAAGTGCAAGTTGCATAAAAGTGCATCGCTCTAAAAGTTGGCATGTGACGGAAATGCAAGTGCAATAAATATATGTTGGTTTAATGACTGAATATATTGGCCTTGGGATGCAAAAGTTGAAATAGAATATGAAAAGGCGTAGATTATTATATTATACTTAGGAGTTTTACTACACCAGATATACTCTAAACAATGTACATAGGTATGTACGTACATACATACATACATATGTATATCTCTGTATAAAATGAGGGGCAACTATTTGTTTAATATATGTATGTACATAAGTATGTATAAGTTCATATGTACGAATGTAAATGTGAACTTAATATTTATATACATATCATTCATTTATACTTATACATACACATACATATGTATGCATGTATGTATGTATGTACAAATATACATATATGCAATAAATCGGTTTAAAGAAGCCTTGGTCATATTTAGGTATGTATTTACATATGTATGCACATATGGATATATACAATAAGCTTTGTGTAAGGCTGGATATGTGCATACATACATAACACTGTGTAACACTGAAAATGAACTTTGAAAGAGACCTAGCCTAGGCGTTAGGCCTTATAAAACTAAGAAAAACTGTATACTTGAAATTTGCGAAACACCCCCAAAATCTCATTTTAGGGCCAAAAAACTGTTTTTGAGGTCATTCGCTAGTCAATCATCAATATCTTTGCGAATTTTCATCCGATTCAAAAGTTGTTTATATATTTTGAAAGGTGACAAATCACTATTTTAAATGGCGTATAACTCATCAAAATCAAACGAGAACTGACGAAGCTACAGAGAAAAAAAATCGTAACTTAATAAAAAAAAATTAATTTTGAAACTTTGACTACGATTTTACGATAGTCTTAATTCAGAAAGGTACCTATCAAAGACAATATTATTAAAGTGAATTTAGTACTGCGTCGATTAAGCTATTTCAATCGAAAATCGAGTTATTACTATTTAAATTATTTTAGATGATGACCATATTTAAAAATTCATACATTTTGATTATCTTTCAACTTCAAATTTTTATTGTGACTGAAAATAAAAATAAAATTAATCATTAAAATGCTAAATAACTTTATAGCTAAAAATGTTTGCTTGATCTTCTGCGTTTATAAGACGAGTCATCTGTTTCACGTTTGAGTGACCAGCAGTAATTAGCTATCATCCTAACTTGGTTCTTTTCTGTAAACCGTTTTTCAATGTTGGAGATTTCTTGGTGAAATCTTTCACCTTGTTCGTCGCTGAATTGACCAAGATTATCCGGGAAAAATTCCAAATGAGAATGCAAAAAGTGAATTTTTATAGACATGTTGCATCCCATTTCTCCATAAGCTTCCAAAAATTCATGGACCACCTCAACGTAATTTGAACTTCTCGTGTTTCCAAGAAAGTTTCGGCACAAAGAAATGAAACTCAGCCATGCTCTTTTCTCTACTGGGTTCAATTTTTGTATGAAGTCATCATCAGTCATAATCTTACGAACCTGCGGTCCAACGAAAACGCCTGATCAAAATGTAAAAATAAATTAGGAAGAATTCTTTTTGAAGAATTCTTGTTGGGAAATTTTTATAAGTACCTTCTTTAATCTTGGCGTCACTCAACTTGGGGAATACGAGTTTCAGGTGTAGAAAAGCCTCGCTGTTTTTTTCGAGTCGTTTAACAAACTGTTTCATGTACCCCAATTTTAAATGCAATGGCGGCAAAATTATATCATCAGGCTTAACTAATGCAATATTGAGAACATTATTTTTGCCAATTTGAAACTTTCTCGGTGGCCATATGTTACACTTGTAATGATTTTTGGCACGACTGTCCCATTCACAAAAGTAACAAGGATATTAAGTGTAGCCACCTTGCATTCCAAGTAGAATTGTCAGGACTTTAAGGTCCGAGACAATCTGCCAGCGAAATTTATTGTATTTAATCAATCGTAGAATTTTTTCCATCGTTTGATAAGTCTCTTTCATATCAGTAGCGTATGCCACTGGAACTGATGGCAATTCATTTCTGTTGTGCAGCAATACTGCTTTCAGACCTACGATGTTAGTCAATTGAAAATTAATTGATAAATTGCATTCAAATTTAGTTCTCTCACACTCATAACACATTAAATACTTACTTTTGCAAGAACCGTCTAGAAATGATCGCCAATCTTGTAGACAGTGCACGTGATCGAGTGCAGCAAACAATTCATCCACATCAACGCAATAAACTAGTTTGTTATTGGTGTCATCAGCTTTGAAAATGTGTTCGAACGAAGATAGGTCTCTGTCTCGTGCAGACGTTACATTAAAGTTACTGTCTACTATATTCCACTGCTTTAATCTGGAGGCCAGAATCTCTGTCTGTCTTATAGACAGATCCATATCCCGCACAAGATCACAATAATCGTGATTTGACACGAAATGACGGTCCGATTCTATTGCTTTGGTTGGAAGGTACGGTTCGTCATTTACCTCATTAGAAGATTTGTGGCTTGAATCAGGAAATGTAGCTTGATTTTTGTCTTCAGTTCGCTGATCTTGTTTTCCTCTTGGAATCGGTTTCGATACAGTCAACACATTGGCATATTCTATGAGGTGGCGAGTTTTATAGTGGTGACCAGTGATTTTTGTTTGGCAAAAGTAGCAATCCTCCGGCTTGTGATATATTTGATAATGCCAAGCCATAGGAGTCACAAACGGCAGACGCTGGTCATCACATTTACCGGTTTCCCATTGTTTTAATGTTGTACAGCACATCGAACAAATATATTCGGGTTCATACCAAGCACTTTCCACGTATGAGCAACTGAAAAAGAGGTTGAACGCTTCAACTACAGCTTTATTTGTTCTTAAATCGAACCGATATTTCTTATCAACAAATAGACCGCAGGCGTAACAAAATTTGTTGCGCCTATCACACATTTTACCACACTTATCACACAATATAATTGCGAAGCGGTCGCAAGGTTGAATTGACGGCGTAAATTTATTAGATGAGCACTAAAATTTTTGGAAATGAATGTGTTTAAAATAATTCCTCATACTTGCAATGTTCCTAGTAAATTAACGTAATGAAATGCGGTCGAAGTAGAAAAATTAAAAAAAAAACTTTTCGCAAGGTAATTTTATTTATTAGCAGAAAAAATTTAATAGCTTCGTCAATTTTTGTCCGATTTCATTGCATGAGCACTCAAAATTTTTGGACATGAATGTACTTTCAAAATAATTCCTCATACTTGATATGTTTTTAGTAAAATACTGCAATAAAATGCGGTCAAAGTAGAAAAATTTGAAGAAAAAACAAATTTTCCAAGTTTACCCTATGAAAACTTACAACACGCTAGCTCAAAAAATAGATCTTTTTATCTCAATTTAAAGGTATAATCCTTACCTTTCCAAAACATATTTCATATTGAAAATCGGTAAAGAAATGGCCAAGTAATGAAAACATTAGCGCGTACACTTCCGAAAAACGGGTTTTTAACGGTAAAGCAAGATTTTGAGGGTGTTACAAATTTTTCAAAAACCGTTTTGAGTTATATTCGACCAGGTGAACAATTTCCACTATGTCACTTTAAAAGTTCATTCAATTTTTTCCATTTTGTAACACTGTGTAATTTATCAACCAATTTTGCCTCCAGATTTCAAGACAACAACACTCTTGCATGAGATTTAGTTAAACAGCCTGAACTTCTTAGGGATGAAATCCAAAAAATGTTAGAAGATTTTACGTTGCCATGCACAAACGGCAAAGAATTTTGGACAAACTTGGATCAACAAAAATACCCAAATACAACAAAAGAAATGATGAAATTGTATTCAATATTCCCCATATAATTGAGTAATTTAGGTTTAGAAATTTTATTATATGATATAATACCCAATATTTTATAAATAAATTGAAAATATTTAAATAATTGAAATTTTTATTGTGTTTTATTTTATGATACTGAATTTTATTCAGTGTACCTCTGCTTACTTCGTGCGCTAAGATGGTTTTCAACCCAAGCGCAAAGTAAAGAAGTGTAAGTTTGCCTATCGCTGATCTAGACCAATGCTTTGTGCTAGTTCAGTGTTATTTCTTATTAAGTCCAATAACTCTATTGCGGTGACTGTATTTCGTTCTATGTAGTATGATAAAACGAATTTCCGTGTTTCCATTTACTTTATCATAAAAAATAGGCCCTTGTCCCCAATAACCATTTGCATCTGGCCTTTTCCTTTATCCGTATAGCCATCTATTACGTATGTGAACCGGTTATATACTAAATCCTTTTTTATGGATAACTCACAGTCGTTGACTAAGCTTCGCACCGAATAGTCGTGTTCAACTTCGCTTCTGTGTTATTTTCGATTTCCTTGTGTGTTTTCCACGTGCATATTATATTCAATTTCATATTTTGTTTTCATAACAATACGTAATAATATAGTGTGTGCTGAGTGTCCCTCATGGAAAATAACAATTCGTTCCCCTCGGGGAACAGGTTTAGCATACTTTCTGAAAGTATGTTAACGCCACCAAAAACCAAACGTAAAAAAGCAACTAATGCAGCGAAAGATTTCTTTCCTCCTCTACCCGAAGTTACTTTACGTAATAACCACAACGATCCAAAATTTATTGTAATTAAAGCCACAGACAATTCTAATAACCTTTCAAAATACACCGTTTATGCAAAAAAGAAAGCACTTGATGGTATTAGCACGGACTACAATTCAGTGAGTATCCTACGTGACGGCAGTTTATTAGTTCTTGCAAAAACTAAGAAAGTAGCAGACAAATTTTTAAAATGCAAAGATTTTGGTGGTTTATGCCCCATCACTGTAACTCTGCACGAATCGCTTAATACTTGCAAAGGTACAATATTTGACAAAAACCTCGCTAACACAGATGAAAAAGAGATTCTCGAAGGTCTTAAATCACAGGGTGTTGTTGGTGTATACAAGTTTTCAAAAAATTTCAATGAAAAAATTATCCCAACAGGTCGAATGGTGTTGACATTTGATTTGTACAAAGTCCCTCTCAACATTGATGTTGCATGGTATTCGGTTAAGGTGGAAGAATATTTCCCCACTCCAATGCGTTGCCGAAATTGTCAACTTCTCGGTCATACCAAAAAGAACTGTACCAACAACATTACATGTGAAGTTTGTAATCTTCCTCCTCACGCACCCGAACCGTGCCAACGCACAATGTGCGCTAACTGCTTGGGATTGCACCCTGCCTCCGCTAGAGACTGCTCACAATTTTTAAGACAAAAAGAAATAATGAAAATCAAAACACAAAACAAGTGCAACTTTAGCGAAGCCAGACGAATTTATAAAACTCAACATCCATTGACAGTCAATGAAAAGCAAACATTTGCATCAGTAATAAGTTCAGCAAATTCTTCTATACCAGTCTCAACTTCACTCAGCAATGCACAATCACATTGTGATACAAACAAACCGGTTTCTGACAATAACCACAAAAGCAACAATAACTCTACCTCACAAAATCAACAATCACCCTCCTCACTGAAATCTCCAATAACTTTGCAATCTTCTCCCAAGTCTAATTTTTCGTTTCCTACCTCGCATTCCTTCACAAATTACAAAAATAGCAAAAACAACACGACATTAGATTTACAAGCACCTTCTTCATCTTTAGCATCCACATTCCACAATCTTAACTCTGATTCTCTTACGTTCCAAACTTCATACTCTTACTCTTCTTTAACTGATAGTGATCACTGCAACTTAAATTCTACAGCTCCTCATTTCGATCAAACTAATAAACATTCCACACCCATCTCCACATCCCCCTCAACCACTCAACCATTTCCTGACTACAACACCTTAATGGAATATGTAAACAAAGAACTTAACAACCCAATATCATCCCAAATGTACACTGACGATGTATCAAGCGATCACTTAGAACCCACACTATAAGCTGTTTACATAAAATAGCTAATATAGTGTACATAATTTTGAAAGTTATTAAATTATGATACTTAATATTCTGCAATGGAATATGAAAGGATATTATAACAACTATTCAGAATTAGAAATTTTAATTAAAGATCGTAATCCCCACATTATCTGCATTCAAGAAACTCATCTAAAATCCAATATTTCTCCATACTTCCCAAAACAATACTCGGCATACTTTCACAACCAGCCATACATAAACTCCGCCAAGCAAGGCTGTGGAATATTAGTCCACAAAAGTATACCCCACAAATTTATAAACTTTAATTCCAATATATCTGCAGTAGGAATCGAAGTTAAATTAACTTATTCAATAACCATTGTTTCTCTTTATATTCCACCTCTCCAGAAATTTTCCGTTCATGATTTGTCACAAATTACCTCTAATTTAAATACGCAAATTATTCTTTCTGGAGACTTCAATAGCTGGAGTCCTCTGTGGGGGTCAGCAAACTCCAACCAAAGAGGAACAATACTAGAGGACTTCATTCTCAACTCAAACCTATGTGTCTTAAACAACAACAGTCCGACACACTTCTCCACACACAACACATTCACACACATAGACGTGACCATTTGTTCACCCCAATTACTCCCACTTGCCTCTTGGTACACATTAGAAGACCTACACAATAGCGATCACTTTCCAATTATATGCTCGATCACACTCTCACCTATGAACAACCACCCAAACACTAAACCCATTAAATTTAATACTAAGAAAGCTAATTGGGATAAGTATCAAGACATTCTAATCCGTAAACACTTACCCGACTTCAACCATCTAAATACAAACAAAGAAGCAGCCATACTTCAAAAAGCCATAAGAGAAGCTGCAAACCAATCAATTCCCATAAGCTGCCATAACAAATTTTCAAGGAAAGTCTCTTGGTGGACGCCTGAGATAAACACCCTTCGTAACGAAAAAGTTCTAGCCTGGAGGGAATACCAAAAATCACGGAGTCTGAGCTCTCTAATTAGATTCAAAGTTAAAAATTCACGGTTTAACAAAGAAAAGAAAATAGCGAAGCGAGTAAGTTTAGAAGAATTTACACAGAAACTCAACCCGAGTTCTTCAACTGGTGAAATTTGGAGAGGGATCAAAACTCTTACAGGGAACTACAAATCAACGAAGATAACATCTCTAATTACAAATAATTCAACCATAACAAACTCATTTGATATCTCATTTGAATTTTCGCGACATTTTTCCAAATCCTCCGAAACATCCAATAGCCCAATAACATTTGTAGAACTATCCAACAACCTAAAAGATATGCCCCCCAACTGCAATATAGACAAGTTAGCAGTTCATCTTGAGGAAGCCATTATCCATATGGAGTTGGATTCCGCATTAAAAACTGTTAAAGGTACTACACCGGGCTTTGACAAAATCAATTACCAAATGTTGGGTAACACCCCACCAGTTATTAAAAACAGATTACTCAATCTATATAACACAATCCTCAACACTGGTGTAATACCTCAAACTTTTAAAACCGCGACTATAGTTCCAATAGTTAAGCCTCAAAAAGATCCAAATGTTATAGATAACTACCGACCAATTTCGCTCATAACTTGTCTTAGTAAAACCATGGAGAAAATAACCTAAACACGGTTGATGTGGTTCCTACAAAGAAAAAAGCTTCTCTCCCCATTTCAAGTAGGGTTCAAATCTGGGACGAGCACATTAGACGCCCTCTTATTTCTAGACCATCAAATATGCAAAAGCTTTTCGACAAAAAACCACATCTCAATACTCTCAATAGATTTTGAAAAAGCGTTTGAAAAGATCGGCGGCCATGTGGTATTGAGAAAACTACAAGAATGGCAAATCGGACTAAAGATATTCAATTACGTAAAATCCTTTCTAAGTAATAGAAAATTTCGCTGTAAAATAAATAACACCTTTTCTACTACATTTCCTCTCCACAATGGACTCCCTCAGGGTTCTCCACTTTCCGTGACCCTTTTTTTAATAGAATTCGATGATATAAGCAAACTTTTGACAAAGCAAAACCACATAAAACATTGTCTCTACGCAGACGACCTCTATCTAATTTGCAACAAGAAAAAAGAATCAGACGTAGAGGAAACCTTCACAAATGCTCTTAATATCATTAGTAACTGGTCACAGGATTCAGGTGCACTAATCTCACTAAACAAATGCAAGCACCTGCACGTCTGCAGAAAACATAATTGCAAAGAGATTTTAATTAAATATAACAACCACATAATACCTAATGTAAACAATATGAAAGTCTTAGGGTTAATATTTGATGATAAACATAGTTTTAAGTACCATTGTAATAATCTAAGAAGTGAACTAGCTACCAGGCTAAAAATTGTAAAATACTTGGCTTCAAAAAAAAGTTTTGTACACACTAATACTTTATTAAGTCTAACTAAACTAACAATACAAAGTAAGATCGATTACGGACTACGAATATATGGCAAATGCGCGAAAACTACACTCAATAAAATCAAATCACCCTATCACGCTGCTGTAAGAAGAAGCTTAAGAGCTTTCAGGACAGCTCCAGTTAAAAATCTACTAACCAAAGGAGGATTTCAACCAATCGAATTTCGCATAAAATACCTTAGGAGCCGTATAATTTATAAACTGCTTTGTAGTTCAACAAACATCCTACACCATGAAATTCAACTTCTAAGGAAACGGAAGACCAAATTAACAAACAAATCAGCGCTTTGCGACATCAAAGAATTAGCAGAATCCTTAAACATGGACATATCCCCTACACACTTTCCGCAAACTAATTTTCCTCCTTGGGAATTAAACTCCAAAATCTTCATTAACGAGCTGTCCCGTCTACGTTAACAAAACACAAGTAGCTCAACTTATCAACAAATATTTACGAGCATAGCAACGCCCCTAAAACTAGCTGGGTGGAACTTCCTTTTCACAGACGGATCCAAGCAAAAAGACGGTGTTTCATTTGCAGTCACAGATAATAAGGGCACAATACAACAGCACGGGTTATTACCAGAATATGCGAACATATTTGATGCCGAATTACAAGGCGTACTTTCAGCTCTAATATTAGCAAAAGAGTCTAAAGAAAAACATGTTATATGCACTGACAGTCTATCAGTTTTCAATGCTGTACAAAAGCTCCACTTTACAGAAGATAGCACATATTACATTCAACAGATTCTTATAAATATGTCATCAAAAGTAAAATTGATGTGGACTCCAGCGCATACGGGCATTTTAGGCAATGAACAAGCCGACCAAGCCGCGAAATCCGCCTTAAAATCTTGCCTGCACTTTCATATGCCATTTGATATTAAATCATTAAAACACATATTTTCAAACAGGCTGAAATTCAACCTTGCTAACGAATGGTCAACCTACCAACATCAGTACAAAGACGTGAACCCTCATGGCGTTTGCATCAGACTACCGACCAGCACGTCAACATGGGCAAATAGATGCTTCACACGCCTCAGGTTAGGCCACACACTCTTAACACATGAATATATTTTGCAACACACTTCTCAACCTATTTGCCATTTCTGCAACAACTCCAACCTCACTGTTCACCACATATTAATTGATTGTCCAGCTCTCCAAAATATTCGGGATCAAACCTTTGATGATCACAACCCTTCATACTCTATCCTACAAAATACTTCCGAAGCTAACATAAAACTTATGAAAACATTCTTAAAACATATTAACATTTACCATTTAATTTAATAATTTAATAAAATGACTAAGCCGATAGCCCTGGTAGCTTGTGCTAAAATGTTATTTTATAATTTTAATTATATAATAATAAATAATAATAATAATAATAATAATGGATAACTCATCCCACATTATTTTACATATCCGATGTTTATCTGAGTTTATCATTCTGATCACATTGTACATAATCATCATCATCAGTGCCAGGACGGACATATTTATATTATAACTGACCACCCTATTTTACGATACCCTAATTTTAATAGGAGGTTTAAACTAACTACAGATGCGAGCAACTTTGCTCTAGGGGCTGTGCTGTCTCAAGATGGTCACCCTTTATGCTTCGCTTCCAGGACATTGAATGATCACGAAAAGAATTATGCTACAGTCGAAAAAGAGCTTTTGGCTATTGTTTGGGCCGTTAATTATTTTAGGCCGTATCTGTACGGTACTGAATTTGATTTGCATACTGATCACCAACCCCTTAAGTGGTTACAAGCGAAGTATAATGGTAAAAATATTAACCCCCGTCTCCAACGTTGGCTTATACAGCTAGGAGAATACGAGGCGAAAATTGACTACATCCAGGGGAAAGATAATAAAATTGCTGATTTTCTCAGCCGAATAAACTCTTACACAAATGAAATTAATATGCTTGAAAATGAGGATGATAGCATCTCAACCATGGCGACAATACACTCTCAACAAGAAGATTTCAATGATCATTTTCCAATCTTAGATACAATCGTAAATCGTTTCAAATCGCAAATAGTTATTGTAAAACGGAAACAAACCGAAAAAGAAATGGTACTGGGGAACCATAGAATATATATCGAAGAAAACGATATTCCTGGTAATATTCCAGACATAATAAGAAGACATATTAAAAATGGTAAAACTGCTATATATTCAGAACTTAACGATTCAGTGTATAACATTGTACAAAACACCTTAATAGATCTGTTTCAAAATAGTAAAAAAATTAAATTCATGAAGTGTTCTTACTTAGCCAAAGATTTAAATAGCGAAGAAGAAGCAATAAAGCAAGTTTCGATTTTTCATACTAAAGAATCTGGGCATTCGGGCATAATATCTAATTATCAACACTTGAAACGAAAAATTTATTATCCTAATCTTAAATATATTATAAATAAAGTGGTTAATAATTGCGATGTTTGTAATGCAGCAAAGTATGATAGAAATGCTATTAAAAAGAAATTTGCGTTCACAGAAACTCCGTCTGATATTAAGCAAATTGTTCATATAGATACTTATGTAAATTCGAAACATTCATTCATTGTATCTCTTAGCTGTTAAGTATCATTAGTTCATAAGCTGCAATGTTAGTAAGTAAGACCTATATATATCGTGGTATTGCCAGTGTCGATTTCTCGCTCAGCGAGCGACTGTGAATGCTTTTTAATCGATCATCTTTCTACAGCCATTTTCTAGTCGTTGGAGAGTAAAGTTGATGAAAAAAGAATGAAAATGGATAAAAGGTAAGCAAATTTAAAGAAAATAAATAAAAATATACATAAATAAAAGTAATAAAATAATTATATTAAAATTACAGATCAAAAGTAGTAGTAACAAAAGGCAACTAGCGCGATTAGTGGAGTTGATGCAAAAAAACAGCGACTTAGGGAAAGGTATCTGCGGAAAAGTTCAAGGAAAGACAAGGTGGGAGCGGGTAGCTGTAGAGTTGAACAGTTTGGGACCACCAATGCGCTCGTGGGAAAAGTGGTTGAAGGTAAAATACAATTACATACATACATATATAGCTTTCGTAAATAAGATACACGTATTTCATTATAGGTGTGGACGGATCTTAAGAGTAAAACAAGAAAAAAAGCTTCGCAAAATAAAATAGAGCTTCGTGCAACTGGTGGGGGTCCAAACAGCTTGCATACTTTTTCTGCGATGGAAGAAGCAATAATCAGCCTCCTAAATATGGATGTCTGCACTGACCCACCCGGTAAGGAATTTGGAACGGCGAACGTGGCGTCAACATCAAGGGCAAGTCAAGGCTATAGTTCGCCTACAATGGTTGTGGAAGAGTTAGAGAGTGAGGCCGAGGAAGACCCTGAAGAGTATGCAACCAATGTGACCCAAGAAAATGCTGCACCACAGGCTACTCCAACAGCAAGAAGGCACGCTGCACCACAGCCTACTCCAACAGCAAGGCGCGCTACGAATGACAAAGAAAAAAGGTTTGCGCTGTTGGAAAAACAAATAAACATGCAAGATCAGCATTTTAAGGTGATGAAAGTACGAATTAGGAAAATTGAAAGATAGATGGAAAAGTCGGTTGCGCTCAAAGAGGAGGCTCTGGGCCTAGAAAGGGAAAAAATTGCTTTGAAAAAAGAAAAGTTGCAGGTGTATAGGGAAGAGCTTATAAATAAGGGGAAAAATAGAGCAGATAAGCTTAGATTAAAAGCTCAGATTTTGGAGTTGGAAAATGAAAGAATTTCCAACATATTGAAGTAGTTTAAGGATAGTTTCAATTTTTATTTATTTATTTTTAGACTGGATATACCTGAAGTAATATTTTAAGTTATTTATAAATAAATACATGAAGTGATATTTTAAGTTAGTTATGAATAAATACCTGAAGAGATATTTTGTGTTATGTATAACATTTATGTACATTTTTATGAATTGCATGCATTTTTATTTGTTATTAATTAATGAATTTAGATATAAGCTTAAAAAGTACTGAACATGAATTAAAAAAGGCTGAATATGTGATTTATGTATAACTGAACTGAATATGAGTTTTTTAACTGAATAAAATAATAAACGCCATAACGTTAGAATTGCATGTGTTGCAAAATATTATTTCTAATTGCCCTCGCTTCCTCACTGGTCACAGAGAGATTTCCAAAAGCTGTGTTGTCTTGAGCTCGGTCGTCTGAGTCTCGGTCGCTTAGCATTTCTTCATCGGGAAATTGAGCATTGTAGAAAATACAAATGTTATGAAGCGCTGCGCAAACGTTTATTATTTGTGTAGCTCTTTTGAGTTCATAGTGAAGCGCTCGAGCGCCTAACAAGCACCTAAAACGATTTTTGAGCACCCCAATAGTGCGTTCCACAATATTCCGTCCTTGAGAATGTTTACCGTTGAACATACATTCTGCTGATCCGGGTTCTGGGTTCCGGTATGGCGTAAGCATATAGGGTTGTAAGGCATACCCTCCATCTCCTAAAATTGGAAATAGCTATGACACAACCATTCGAATGTCTACATAAATTAAACATAGCATACCTAATAACATATTTCGCTCGCCACTACGATAATCTTCTTCTAATTGTTGCTTCAATGCAGACATATTAAAAACATTAGCATCATGCGTAGCTCCAGGGTACTTCGCGTTGATATAGCGGATTCGCATGGCGTTGTTGCAAACCTATAAATGAAGAAAGATTATAAACTCCATTGTTGCATTTCCTTTATAAATACTCACTATCATTGCATTCAAGCTGAAAAATCCCTTCCGATTGTAAAATAAATGCTGATGCTCCTTTTTTGGGGAAACAATTTTGATGTGCGTACCGTCTATGCAGCATATTACTCCGGGTATTCCACTCCTCTCAAAGAAATAACACTTTGCTTCTCGTTTTTCCTCTTCACTGTATTGCATTTTTATCCAATCTCTGCAGACGCATTCCTCCAAAGCATTGAATACTTCCGCCAAAATTATGGACACCGTAGATTGGCCATGCTCAATACAACTTTCGTTCCCTACACTTAGCTGATACGACCCCTGAGCACAGAACCTCAAAGTCGCTGCCAACTTTAAAATATTTGGCACTGATGTGTTTCTTACGCCACCTTGCAGTTTGGAAGACGACAATTTTTCAAAAATCTTAAAAAAATATAGATTAATTACGTTTTAACCAACTACGCACCGTTGAAACTGTATACATACATATTTTCCTCCAATTCCAGAGGATTAGACGAATCCCTCAACCTCCTCCTCGCTCTTGCTAACTCTACTAATCTTTCACTTTCCTCGTCATCACTATCTCTAAACCACACGTCGACACTATCAATTAGTGGTATTTTCTTTTTTAAATTGTTAAATTGAAAAGTTTTGGACAATTGTATTTTATTTTATTTGCCAAATATATCGAAAATGTGAACAAACACCGAAACAGCTGATTGCAATTCAGTAAGCCATTCACAATTGTACAATTGTTTTTCGATTCAGTTCCGCAATACGAAAATAAAAGATGATCGACTCAATAGAAAAATTTCTATTCTACTGCAAATCGACACTCGCAATAGGGGTGGTAGTGTTGTGAAGCAAAAAACCGCTCTATTGTGAATGGGCTCTATAAAAATACTTGGGAAATTTCAATCAACTGTCAAATCTTGTTTGTTTTATGGATACATAAACAAAACAAATAAAAATGGAACAAGGGTAAGTAAAATTTCCGCTTCGTATATTTCACATAAAATTATGAATTAAAACGTGTTTGTTATTTCAGAATGCAAGAAAAATTGCGAAAGAAATGGCCACGTGAGGAGACAATTGTGTTTTTGAGATGCTACCTCGCCCGGAAAACGGAGTTCGAGCACCCAAAGAGAAAGAGGTTGGCCTACGCGAACGTGTTAGAAGACATGGTGTTCATGTGCATCACGTTAGGTTCAAGAAATACATATATGTTTGAACAAATTATATTTATTAATTCACTTCCAGGAATGAAAGGACGCCGCTGTGTTTGGAGTCGACGATGCGCAGTCTTCTCCAGACCTATAAGGCGGCACGGGACAACAACAGCAGAACTGGGGCCAGCCCGTGCTTTGCTCCCTAAATGGAGCAAATGGACGAAATATTTGGAAGATGTGTGATTTTTTTAAACGACCACACGGTTCATGTGGGTTACGGACCGTTTGAAACAGTTTCGCTGTCTTCTAAGGCGTCCACATGGTCTTTTGACGTTGCCGGTAACATACATTCCGTCATCACCGTCACCATCGTCGTCAATGTTACCACGTATATCAACATTGGCTTCTTCTCCTGCTCCAGCAGTACGCCGGAATGAGATCAAGCGACAGTTTTTTAAAGCGTTACAGTGAGTTTCAGTGAAAACCTTTTAGTGAATTTTTTGCAATGTTTTTGATGTAAATTCTTCGTGCTCGTTTTTATAAAACCCTTGTACATGCGGAAGAGCATCAACTTAACAATTTTTCAAAAAACATCGGTAACATTTTGCTGTACAATGTGCAAGGGTTTTATGAAAGCGAGCACGAAGAATTTACATCAAAAACATTGCAAAAACTTCACTAAAATGTTTTCACTGAAACTGGATTTAGTTATAATTTGCTTTTGGTTTTTATTTTACTTGTAATTAGAATAAGAAATGACCTGAATTGAATTTTATATGTGATACTCCTTGTGAATTTGTTTTAGTTTATAAGATTTTAAGTTGAATAAAATGCAAGGAATTTTTGTAAATATTTTTATTAGTGAATTTAAAGATATAAATATATATGTATGTGCAGTGAAATTTTTAAATAATATTTTGTTGTCTTAAATAATTAAAAAGGTTTGCCTTCTGTCGAGGGCTGCGTCTAGGTTTGATTCTTCAAAACCTTCATCAAATGCAAACGTATTTTCATCACTCACATCGTTGATATCGCACAAATTTGCTAGTTGCCTAAATGCCACTGTATTGCTTACATACCAAATATACACAGATTTTTTTTTGGTAATATACGCGTTCTACCACAACCAGATGTGTCAGGTACGCAGTTAGATTCCGAATGCTTCACTGAAAATAAAATAGCATTAAGTTTATGTATTTCTTTTACACACATTTTGTTATTACTTGTTAGATATTCCACCGTTTGGCGTCTTAGCCTCATGTGCATTTTGAAATCTGCCTCACTCATTGCATCGAGCGTACCTTCAAAATTGGAGCACTTCTCATGTGCCTCGTTTTCACTCTCCAAGTCTTCAGAAAAGCTGTAGCTGGCATATATCGTTTCCAATAATTTCATTACTTCTTGCATCTCTATTGCGACGTGATTCGCAATGCTCACCCGTGTAAAAAGACATCATCTACAAACGTAAAAGGTTATTTAATGCATTTATTTAATGTTTTTAAATAAATTTAATAACTTACCACAGAATCTTCAGAATTGCTCATTTTGTTTTGCTTCTTTAAAATTTCACTAAACAAATCATATGTTTAATGACAGATATTGCCAGTGTTGTGAAGTAACTAAAAGGAAATTTTATCCGAGTTGGAGTGTTTTTTTGCAACTAGGTTACATGAAAACGGACCCATTATGAATGGCCAGAGCTGATATGGGATGTCACATAAGGGCTGATAAGAACTGCCAGGCATAGAAATTGCACGATAAAAAATATGTGAATACAAGAATTCGAGTAATAAAAAGGCAGGAAAACCAGGATGCCGAATACTGATTTTGATCACTGTTTCCCGAAAGGCAACCCCGTTTGCACAAAAATAACCAAAAAGGGTTGGCGTGTTGTAATTACATATTATTTCTGATTTTAAAATACAAAAGCAAAGTTTAATAAATTTTATGATAAATATTTCTGGAAATTGTTTTTATCTTGTTTCTTTCCTGTCCCACTTTTCATTTTATTGGGAGGCATTCATATATTTGAAGTAGACATCCACAATTGATATGACTTATTTGTATTAACAACATAGAAGGAAAATAAAACATGCTAAAATAGTTCCAAAAGTATATACGTAGTGCAATATATAACATATGTTATATTTATATCGGAAAATAGCTATGAAGAAATTAAATTTGAATGAAATTGCTTGAAAATGCAAATGCAAAAGTGGTCAGTCAATTCAGTCATCTCTGACCATAATTCATAGTGAAATTGTTGCTTTGAAAAGATTATCACCCGAATATGCCAGTTTTAGTCAGAAAATGCGTAATGCTGTTAAGAATCAGACAGAAACTTATAGTAATATGCAATTTTTGCTTATGTATTTTAACTCATATTTTCTTTTTCAAGTTCGTCTTTCTGTCTCAAATTAGTTCAAGAAATAACATTTTATATGTTCATTGTGTTAAGAATGTTGGGATTAGCTATGCTTCTCAATTTGTTGCAAGTAAACATTTTTCCACCAAGAATTTGCACCAATTGGTACAAACTATCATGAACAAAGTTTCTGCAAAGTTACCACTGTAATGCAACCCTGCATGGAGGAGGCCATTTCAATTCAAACCAAACGGCACTGCGGAAAAGGATAAGATATTGACATTTTCATAAAATTCTGTATTTAAACCCATTTTTATTAATATATCTATTATTTTTATATATTTTCAGTACCAAGCAATACCATATTTACTTTTATATATGTACGTATATAATTTTATATCTTATTATTTAATAAATGTACATATGTAATCAATTTAAAATTTATTTAATTTAACAATTTTACATATTTTGGACAAATTTTTCATTTTCATACAATGCCTTATGTATGTGCAATAAACATCTACGCAAATTCATAAAACTTAAAAAAAGCGTATAATTAAGAAATTGTTAAAAAGTTATGATTCTAATAGCTATTAAAACAGTTTAAGTAATTACATATATTGCAGCGGTGAACCTTTCTCAGTGAGCTTCTTGAGAATAATACCATAGTCGATTTCTTGTAAGAACTGCAAAAAAAATGTAATTAGCCTCAAATTTATTCCATTTAATACCAATATTGACATACATATATGTATGTAAGTAGGCGTGAAGAGCTTACCTGACCCGTAAATTGTTAAAATCCTCATTTGTTTTCAGCTACGGCATAGTTTGTGCATGCTATAGCAAGCAATGCTACTTTTCCAAAGTATGAGCACGCTATGAGCCAAGGGGCTGCAAATAATTTTTATTAGAAAAGCTCCTGACCACTACTACTACCACCACCGTCACCGCCGCCGACACAGCCACACCTGGAAATTATTCCATTAAAGTCGCCTAGGTTGAGTAGCCCTATTGTGGGGAGGAGGGAAATATGGTAATTTTTGGTTTAAATTTAAGCAAAATTAAAATTTATCTTACCTTGTATGACTGAGCAGCAGAAATTTTTACACGAAAGAAATTGTGAAAGAGAAATATAAAAAAAACATCAACTTTGTAGTATTTTGATGTAGTTTTGGGAAAATTTGTGAACACAATGTTGTATTGTGTGGTAGCGAAGAAAATATTTGTAAAATGAATGAAAAATGTTATTCAACTCGAATTTTAACAACATTTATAATGTACACATGAAGTAAGGTTCAACCACGCACTTTTATATTGCAATTTTTTCAATACAATTGAACTTTTTTCAAATTTGCTACTTCGCCTACAGTTTCTACTACACATTTTTTTGGATAGTGTGAAAACAACTCTGTGTAAAAATGGTGTCTAGTGCCCAAAAAATACATCTTTCCAAATCAGGTGATCTCAGCTGGGCCTAATTTTGACGTCTATGGCTAAGATTTTTCACTTGTAATTATTCACAATGGTTGCTTATCACAATTTAAGTGAGTAAGAGCGTACTGCGCAAGTAAAAAATTTCATACGCAACTTGCGAATTTTACACACAAAAAAAAAATTAAGTAAAATAAAATAAAATAATTAAAAATAAAATGGATGATTTTTTTTTATTATAAATTGAGAAAATGAATCTCAATGCCTTATCTGCAATAAGATTTTAAATCAAAAAAATGTATTTTATATAAAAAGGCATTATAAAACCTGCCATTCGAATTTTGATTTGTTATTAGGGAGTAATAGATATTTAAAGCTTTTAGAATTAAAAGCAAATTTTTTTCTAAAATATGTAGCTTGCCACATAGACAATAATGAAATTATTGCTCCTGAGCAAGACAATTCAGAAATTTGCTTGCCACTCTCCGTTTTGGAAAAATATAAATTGCCAATAAAAAAGCTTTTTACATAGTCGCTTTAGGTCTGGCGAAAAATTGTCGATCATTTCAAGATGGTGTGTTTTTGAAAGAACGATTTGGAAATGTTTTGCAATGCTTTGGACAAGAAGGGAAAGAAATGGCGGAATTAATAAATTCTGTTCCTTTGTCTCATCGAACATTGATACGCAGAACTGAACAAATAAGCAAACATGTTTTCAACAGCGTTTTTAAGCTTTTGGAAGAATGTGCTTTTTTTTTCAATCTCCCTTGATGAAAGTACTGACATAAATAATTTATGCCAGCTGATTACACTGGACCACGAATTTCAACTTTTTCTTTTTACCAGAAACGCCATTATGAAATTCGTATGTAAAACCACTGATTTCGAAAATCGAGTTCATTTTTGATTCTATGGTACCGTTTTTGAGATACTTGCAATTTACCGTTATTCGAAAAAACCAAAAAGATGGCTCCCTTTAATTACGTATATCTAACGAACGGGTCAAGTAATTGGAAAAAAATTTAAGAATCGGAAAGACGATAAAATTTGCTATAAATGCATGATACATTGTTTTTTGCTCAACCAGATAGTTTTCGAGATATTAGCTTATCATTTTAGATTTTTGTTTTTTTTTATGAAAAAATATGAAAAAAATTACTCTTTGCGAGGGCAGCATTCCAATACCACAACTTTTTTCCAGATATTTTTTCTTTGCGTAAAGTTCTGTTTAATTAGAAAAAAAGATAAGCTATCATCGAAGAAAATCGATGCAAAACTACGTAAGTTATAAGCGATTAAATAAAAATACCCAGGTTGCGCAACTTCAATGTATGTATTACATACATATATTAAAGGTATACATAAGTGCAAATGGGATATTATCCGGATAAACGAATAACACCATAGCAATGATAATACTTTTTCTTTAAATAAATCAAATAGTACTTTTAATACTCGAATTGTTTTATAGTAGGTTAGAGTGGTTGCATCGAAAGGAAGAGTGGTTGGGTTCGAAACCTGCTGTAGGCATGTAGTTATAACATGTATTTCCGTCACTTATGGGTAAGTATGCAGGTAGATTTTCAAAATTATAAGACACAGAAAATTTTTTAAAGCCTACATCTAAAGCAGTTAGTATTTTCTTTTCCTGGCTTCGTATAAAAAGGAACTTTTCTGTCTAGGTAAGACTTGATTTTTTCAATTTTATTCTTGATCCGAGTATAAATATGAGTTAATGCGCCTTGAAACTTCATAACATCTGCAAGGCTCGCCGGAGATAGTTCAGTTCATAAGTCAAAATTCAAAACCGTGATTTATTAAAAAAAATTAAATGAGTACAATAACGCGAGAACGTGAGTGTAATAACGATCCAGATATGTTCTGTTTCATGTGTGGCCAATATACTATCATAAGGCGACGGACGACGAGTGTTCTCAGATCATATCAAAACTTTATACTCCAAGTATTTTGGCATTGAGCCCAAAAAATGCTGAAAAACCATGGACACCGAACACTTTGTGTACATCGTGTCGAGTAGAATTGATTCAGTCAGAATCAGGACAACAAATAAAAACTTGAGACACCAATGATATGGAGAGAATCTACTTGCCATTCAATAGAGTGTTATATTTGTCAAACAAAAGTACTTGGCGTTGGAAAATCAAGAAGAGTAACCTATGCTAGCGTACCTACAGTGACATTACCAGTACTGGATCGGCAGTTGCGGATCCAGTTCCATTGTCAACAGTAATATCTGATTGCGGGGAATCAAGTTGTACTGAATTTCGCATAGGAAACGAGAGAAACGTTCTGTCACAAACACAACTTAATGATTGGATAAGAGATTTGGAACTATCCAAGGAAAAGGCCGAGATCCACACTTCTCGTATGGAACAATTTAAATTTGTGTCATCCGATGTAAAGGTGATATATTGTAGAACTCGTCACGAACCATTTTCCAAACACTATACCAAGAACGGCAGTATATGCTACTGCAACGACATCCCTGGTTTATTCAAAGAGTTTGGTCAAACATATGATTCAAAAGAGTGGCGATTGTTCATAGACAGCAATAAACTGAGTTTGAAGGCTGTATTATTGCATATTGGTAACAAAAAGCCTTCTATCCCGATCGCACATGCAGTAAATACAAAGGAAACCTACGACGACATGCAAAAAATACTAAAATTTATCAAATATGAAGAGTATGATTGGAAAATATGTTCTGATCTCAAAGTCGTTGCAATGCTATGCGGTCTACAAAGTGGCTACACCAAGCACTGCTGCTTCCTGTGCAAGTGGGATAGCCGAGCTCGTAAGGACCACTACGTCAGAAAGGACTGGCCGGAAGAGTCGAGTTTACCGTTGGTGTGGATAACATCAAATACACCCCTCATGTCAAGAAAGAGAAAATCATACTTCCACCCTTACACATCAAGCTCGGTCTCATTAAAAACTTTGTTAAGGCTTTGGACAAAGAAGGCGAAGCATTCGACTATTTGAAAACAATTTTTCCAGATATTTCTCAAGCCAAGATAAAGGAAGGTATTTTTGTTGGACCACAAATAAAAAAGTTGATCAACAATAATCAATTCAAAGGACTACTCTCATCAGTTGAGGCAGCAGCGTGGGAATCCTTTGAAAAGGTCGTTGCTTCTTTTCTCGGTAGACACAAAAGCCCTAACTACGACCAGATAGTGAACGACTTAATCAATAATTATGCGAAAATGGGTAAATATTAAAGGCTTCTTAAAATTAATTTCCCAAAATTTTATAACTTGTTTACCTAACTAATATTTTCTTTCCAGGCGTAAATATGTCTTTAAAAATTCACTTTCTCCACTCACATTTGAGTTTTTTCCGGCAAATCTTGGCGACAAAAGTGACGAACATGGCGAAAGGTTTCATCAGCAAATAAAATTAATTGAGAATCGATATCAAGGATTCTGGGACGTCGCAATGATGGGTGATTACTGCTGGTTTCTCATAAGAGAAACCGATCCTAAACTGAATAAGCGTCAAAGTAGAACACATAATTATTTCGACTACATAGTAAAATCAAATTAAGATAAAGATTGTTAGAATATAGTATAAACATAAATAAATTTAAAAAAAAAGTTAAAAATATGGGTAATTTCATTCATAAATTGAACTTTTAACTCAATAGAAACAGAACATAGCTAGATATTTCACTCTTCTTTATACCATACATACGTATACGTTGAAATTGCGCAACCTGGGTATTTTTATTTGATCGTTTATAACTTACGTAGTTTTGCATCGATTTTCTTCGATGATAGCTTATCTTTTTTCCAATTAAACAGAGCTTTACGTAAAGAAAAAATACCTGGAAAAAAAGTTGTGGTTTTGGAATGCTGCCCTCGCAAAGAGTATTTTTTTTCATATTTTTTCATAAAAAAAAACAAAAATCTAAAATGATAAGCTAATATCTCAATATCTCGAAAACTATCTGGTTGAGCAAAAAACAATGTATCATGCATTTATAGCAAATTTTATCGTCTTTCCGATTCTGTAAACTTTTCGTGAGATTAAAGGGAGACATCTTTTTGGTTTTTTTCGAATAACGGTAAATTGCAAATATCTCAAAAACGGTACCATAGAATCAAAAATGAACTCAATTTTCGAAATCAGGGGGTGGGTTTACATACGAATTTCATAACGGCGTTTCTGGTAAATTTTGGCCGTCGACCAGTGGTTTATGTCAGAACAGTCACCATGAAATTTGAAGTTACTGAAAATTTTTTTTGTTCATTTTCGTTTGATGGCCACGTGAATGGTCAGAAATTATGGGAAGCAGTCAACAACCGTCTGTTTTTCACTCGTTGGGACGAACAAATTAAGCGCTGTTTGCACTGATGGTGCAAAAGCAATGACCGGAAGAAATAAGGGGTTCGTGGGGTTCTTAATGAAAAACGGAATCAATGTACCTAATTTTCATTGCATCATCCATCAGCATAGCTTGTTAGGAAAAGAGCTGAATTTGGTTGATGCAATGAAAACAGATATTCGTATCATTAATAAAATTAAAGAAGGTCATAACGCGCTAAGACACCGTAAATATAAGGCTTTTTTTTGGAGGGTTAGAAGCGGATTACGGGGACTTATTATTATTTACGGAGGTACGTTGACTGAGTAGAGGCAGAAGTCTTGCAAGACTATTTGATTTGCGGGAAGAAGTTTTGACTTATCTTCAACAAGATCCAACCCCAGACACAGATATATTTATTTTAGCTTTACAAAGTAATGACTTTTTACTTGAACTTGCGTTTCTTTCAGATATTTCTGATATATTTAACAATTTAAATTTGCAATTGCAAGGCAAAAATAAATATATATATGATACAACAGACACAGTTCATCACTTCGGCCAAAAACTTTCATATTTAGAGCGTCAAATTCAAGCAAATAATATCAACTCTCTGCCCAAAACAACAAAAAAATTTAATCAGAACCCCATTCCCACCAAATTAATTCAATTTCAAAAAGTTATCCGTAATTTATCAACCAATTTTGCCTCCAGATTTCAAGATTTAGCTCAAATACAAACATCAATAGACCTTCACAACAACACTCTTGCATGCGATTTAGTTAAACAGCCTGAACTTCTTAGGGATGAAATCCAAAAAATGTTAGAAGAATTTTGGACAAACTTGGATCAACAAAAATACCCAAATACAACAAATGAAATGATGAAATTGTATTCAATATTCCCCTCCGCCAATAATTGCGAAACAGCATTCTCAACTATGAAAAATATTAAAACAAAAGATATAAACAGAATATCAAACGAAAATTTAGACCATAGGTTTTCAAACTTTTTTCGCCCACCGCCCATTTTGAGAAACATTTTTTTTTTAGCGCCCCCGCGTACTGCCTACATTTCTTTTGTAAAGAAGCAGTTTAGCTACGAAAGAACCAATTATATTTTTGGTTTTAATCAAATTTAAGCCGTCACCTTGAAGTTGAAGATTCACATCATTGAACAATTTATACAAATCTGTTAAGTACGCTACATCATTTTTTGATGTGATAAGGCTTTCGCGCAATTCAGTGTCTTTTGTTTCTAGAAACTCAAGTACTGAGTCAAATAGATTGTAAAATCGCGTCAGACACGTACCTTTAGATAGCCAGCGAACTTCCGTATGAAGCAATAAGCTATTGAAGTCTTCATCATTGGCAACGCAAAGCTGACTAAATAATCTGTTATTTAGTGAGTTGCTTCTAATTTTATTAACTCCTCTAATTACATATTTCAGTGAAGTATGCAAACGTTCACTTAGATTTCTAGCAACCAAATGCTGGCGGTGAATGACGCAATGTACAGCAAGCACATCGGGAACCTTCTTTTTTAAGTGTGCTATGAAGCCTACGTAACGACCTACCATAGCAGGAGCGCCATCGGTAGCAGCTGAGATAATATTATTCAAAGGGATTCCTTTTTCGGAAAAAAAGTTTTCCAGCGTATTAAATATAGTTTCTCCTTTTGTATCTGTTTCTAAATTTCTTGCAAATAATAGTTCTTGACATATTTTCTCATCTTTTATAAATCTCACGTATGACAGCAACAATGCTTCATTAGTTGGTAATGTGGACTCATCCAACTGAATTGAAAACTTACAAGTCTTCAGATATTCGCACAGTGATTCTTCGATGTTTTCAGCCATCTCATCAATTCGCCTTTGCACAGAGTTATTGCCCAAAGGAATTTTTCGTATAATATCCTCCGCTGGTTTATGGAGCACCGTGGTTAATACTTCTTTTAAAGCTGGTAAAATTAAATCTTCGCCAATAGTGTGAGGTTTGCCCGTTTTAGCAATTAACATTGAGATATTATACGAAGCTCGAAGACCATCATCGTCTTGCTTGGAGGCTGTAGAAAATAAATTTGATATAGTTGGCCGAGTTAGGTACTTCTTTTCCAGGTCTAGAAAATAGGTCACATCTTTATCTTTTTTATCAGAGTGCACGGCATTCAAATGATATTGTAGCCTAGAAGGTTTCATCGCTGTATTTGAAAATGTTTTTTGACAAATTAGGCACATTGGAGAAGATGGGTTAGTGGTATTTTCGATAAACCCGTATTTTATATACTCCGCACTATACTTTCGTCTCTTCTTTTTTACTTCTGACATACTTTTGACACGTATTTCACAAACTTGTACTTAGGATATGACAAAACAAACCAGATACCGGTAGCGCACTACAACGTTAAACTTCAACAACTTGTAAATATTTTTTATCAACTACACCCGGCGCTGTCACTGATGTCTGCTCGATTACTATACACACGACACACTGAGAGGCAAAAAAAAAATCAATAATGCTTTAAATTTCTTAAAGAATATTTTTATGCGGAACCGGAGAGGGCCCCATCCCAAATAAATGCGAGCAAAAAGTGCATAAGTATGTTTGCATGCTTCGACATTCTCATTGTTACATATTTATGCTATTTAAACACCTGCTCACTCTCTGCCCATGCCAACAAGAAATGTTATTTACATAATCGAACAATTGCTTATCATCCTTTAGGCTCACGGAGCGCGAACAGAAGAGGAATCGTTACTTATACATGTCACAAAAAATTAATTTAAGAAACCTCCTAGTTATCACCCCCGTATACTGTTTTAACGCCCCACCGTTTTCTCTAAGCTTCATACTGCCCCCCAGGAATCCTCCAACGCCCACAAGGGGGCGATATCGCCCACTTTGGGAAAGACTGATTTAGACGATCTGCTGCGAATCAAATGCTTCGACCAGGAAATTGAGCTGGAACATATAATTGAGTAATTTAGGTTTAGAAATTTTATTATATGATATAATACCCAATATTTTATAAATAAATTGAAAAAATTTAAATAATTGAAATTTGTATTGTGTTTTATTTTATTATACTGAATTTTATTCAGTGTGCCTCTGCTTACTTCGTGCGCTATCATGGTTTTCAACACAAGCGCAAAGTAAAGAAATGTAGGTTTGCCTATCGCTGCTTTAATTGCATAATTAGCCGTTTAAGCACATTCCTATTCTGATTTCATTTCGTTACGCATGAATATACAAAATTATTGAAAAGTTTTCATTTATTTAAATAACTTAAGCCGTGCAATATAACGAAAATGCATTAAATTTATTTATTAAACTATTATGTTTGTTATTATTTAATATTAAAAAAAAGTATTTAAAAAAAATTTTGACATAAATTTAGGGACCATTATCGACAACGAGGTAACCCTGGTTAGTAGACACGAATACGGCTCTGAACTGTTACCATTTCCATTTTATTTTTATTTTGGCGTGCGTATACACACTACAGACACTCGCGAATTTCAAACATTAGTAGCATAACTACTACTACTTCCATCATATCAGCAAAATTCATTTTTTTATTCTATCTTTAAACAAAACACTCTGAACAACCACAAATCGCAACTCATAACAAACTACTAACGCAGAAACTGTCAAAGCGTTCTATGTAGCTGACCTACGCCTCACGCTTTGTTGTTAAATTTCGAACTGTCACGCAAAGCGAGGAAAGTTCTATGTAAACGGCCCTAAGTCTGCTGAAAGTCGGTGAGTAAAGTCGTTTGTCTTATACAATATAAAAACCTTAGACATTTGTATTTGATTAATATTCAGTTGGAATAAACATTATTTATTACATTTTAAACATTATAAAACCTAACTGTTTCATTGGGCAACCGATACCCGCAATTATTTATGGGGACTCAACCGGGATCGGTTTAAAGCGGCGCGTGTGAATATTGTACAAAGAGGCGTAGTGAAAGCTTTTGAGAATTATATGTTATTTGCTGTAACTGATAAAGATTGCCTAACGCGTGAATAAACTTAAAGTGTAAATGCAATTGCCATTATGCATTGTACTGGAACGCCTGGTAAGTGTATTTGTGACTTTACATACGTAGTGAAGAAAAATCAAAGAAGCCGTTGCGAAATTTAAATGTGCAGTCACCACTGAGTCTGCGCCAGAAGCTTCGTAAACAAAAAAGCAGCGGAGCAAAATAGCCGATCAGTGAATGGAGTCGGCAAAATAACGAGTGGAATTTTTCGTATGGTCGGAAGAGCAGCATCGGTCGTTGGATAGTTTAAGCAGATCCTGAGAGTAAAGGGGATAGTTATAGCAGTATCGTGAGAAGGCTATAAGTAAAAATATAAAAAGCGGAGCGACTGTTGGATGAAGGAATTGACAAAATCGGAAGAGCAGCATCGGTCGTTGGATATTTTAAGCAGATCCTAAGAGTAAAGAGGATAGTTATAGCAGTATCGTAAGTTGGCGATAGGTGAAAATGTAAAAAGCAGAGCGACTGATGAGAGAAGGTAAGAAGAAACTATTAACATTTCGGCTGGACATTAGTTTTGAATTTTGGATTTAGTAAACAAAAGGTTTAAAAGATATAGCATTGAGGTCATGTATACCTATTTTTATGGAAAAGAGAAGACGGTTACTTTAAAATTGTAAAACAAACTGCATCTGTACATGTTTGCATTCTAAATGTCCAATAAGATTTCGTAGTTTGTTTTGCATAAGCGTTAGGTACGAAAGAATAAGATTTAATTTCTAGAAGTTTCGAGTAAATTTGAGAATTGAAAAAAATTAAAAGGAAAATACTAAAACTAATATGACTACAGGATAGTAAATTTAAAAGAAGATATGTGGGACTCGTAAATGTGAGAATGAAGTAAAAATTAATGTACTTTATATGAATGTGCAAAATATGCCCTGTGAAAGAAACTGAGAGCATTGTATGTATATTGAAATTGGGAGAATTTAATATATATTTGAATATATACTTATCTATTTGATATTCATAACTATACTTTATAATTTATATACATTTTTCGTAAGTGGCTTAAACACACTTTTTTGTAAAATGGATGCTCGAACGACTTTAACATTGAGAGACAAGTTGACAGAATTAGGGTTGAATACGAACGGACGCAAGAGTGAGTTGCAGACAAGGTTACTCCAACATTTCGGCTTATCGGGGGAAAATATTAGTGACGGCGAATCGAATGTTTCCCAATACGAAGATGTTCCAGCCATCACATTTTACCTTGAGAGATGTAGAAGATTGCGTCTCCTCGTTTAACGGTTCGGATACACTTGACATTAATCAGTGGATTGCCGAGTTCGAAGATAATGCTGTTACTGTAGGGTGGAATGAGCTACAAAAGTTTGTGTATGCCAAACAATTGTTGAAAGGTGCAGCTAAGCTGTACGTAAGAGGAGTAAATGGTATTCGTAACTGGGAAGCGTTGAAAGTAGCCCTTATAGATGAATTTGGCATAAAATTGTCATCAGCGGAGATACATAACTTGTTACGTAGTCGGCGTAAGAAGCCGGCAGAGACATTTCGCGAATATTTGTACAGTTTGCTTGAAATTGCTAAACCTATTTCTTTAGATGAGGCAAGCGTAATCGATTATTTTTTAAATGGCATATCCGATTCTAAAATGAACAAAGCCGTTTTGTATCAGGCCAAGAGTATAAGTGAGTTGAAGGAGCAAATCAAAGTGTATGAAAATATACGTTATTTGCCACAGTCGTCAAACAAGGTAATTTCGTCACAGACATTAGGGGCTAGCAACTCTCAAAACAAAGTTAGTCAGTGTCAAAGTAATGTTAGGAAGTGTTTTAAGTGCGGTGGGGAAAATCATCTAGCGAAAGATTGCTTAGAGAAGCAATATCGTTGTTATAAGTGTAATCAGGTACGACATCGTTCGTTTGAGTGCCGTGAAAGTGCTTTACTTCAAAGACCAGTTAAGGCAGAGAAGAATTTAAATGTAATACGCGAGGAAGGAGGTTTGATTTTTAAAGACATACAATTGCATTGGCACATATTTTCGGCATTGATAGAGACAGGATGCGATTTATGTTTGATGAGGTATGATACACTGATGATGCTGAGTGCTGATATTGAATTGAAGGGGGACACCAGGAGACTAGTTGGACTGAAAGAAAGTGCGGTTACGACCCTTGGTAGTTTTACAGTTAGATGCGATATTGATGAGCCTCGACTCGATATTTGCTTTCATGTGGTTAGGGAAAAAGATTTACGCTATTCAGCTATTATCGGCAACAGCATATTGAAAAACGTCGATATGCCTGTGCAGGAAGGTAATGTGGTGCTTCAGAGGAAATCAGCTGCAGTAGAAATAACCGAAGGCAGTGGTGATATGTTCGAGGAATTCAAAAGCCTTTTTTGTCCACGGAAGGGTTTGACTCCAAACAGTTTAAAGTAGAACCGGATTTGACACATCTTGAAAAAGATCATGCTATAGTTTTGTCATCGATGATTAGTGGGTATTCTCCTGAGGAGATAGCTGACTCGCCAATTAGGATTAAGATAACGCTTCGTGATGATGAGCCTGTATATCAAACACAGGTAGATAAATGGTTGAAAGATCAAATCATACAACCCAGTACATCCGAATACGCTTCACCGATCGTATTGGTTCCTAAAAAAGATGGTAGCAAGCGAATGTGCTGTGATTACCGAAAATTGAATCAGAAAATTATGCGAGATAATTTTCCGGTTCTAATAATTGACGATGTACTTGAACGTTTGCAGATGGGTAGAGTGTTCACTACTTTGGATTTATCCATGTTCCAATGGATGCGGAATCACGTAAACACACATCCTTTGTGACACATAACGGATAATTTGAGTTTCGGTATGCTCCTTTTGGTATTTCGAATTCTCCAGCTGTTTTTTGTAAATTCATAAACGCAGTGTTTCTTGACTTGATACTAGATGGAACTATGGTTGTGTACATGAACGACATTATTGTACCAGCTGTAGAAGAGGAAGAGGGTATTAGGAAATAAGATCGGGTATTAGGTAGAGCAGCTGCGCACCGATTGCGTATCAAATGGGAAAAGTGCCAATTTCTTATGAGAAAAGTAACTTTCTTGGGGTATGTGTTGGAAAATTGGACGATTAAGCCATCAGACGAAAAGATGCGAGCACTGACAAATTTCCCAATTCCAAGTAATGTAAAGGCCTGCAAAGATTTTTAAGATTTACGTCATATTTTCGTAGGTTCGTGGCAGACTACGCATTGAAAGCTAAGCCATTAACAAACTTGCTTCGGAAGGATGCGAAATTTCGTATGAACGAAATAGAGTAGATTTCCTTCGAGCAGTTAAAGTCCGCTTTAGTTAATGCACCAGTTCTTAAATTGTATGACCCTAGGGCAGCGACAGACGTTCACACAGATGCATCAATGCACGGTTATGGTGCGGTTATGCTGCAAAAGGATGTCAACGATCAGAAATATCATCCCGTGCAATACATAAGTCGCAAAACTAGCCCTTATCAGGAAAAATTTCATTCGTATGAACTCGAGGTCCTTGCTATAATAGAAGCCTTGAAGAAGTGGCGTATATATTTGATGGGGCTTAAATTTAAAATCGTCACCGATTGTGACGCATTTACTAAGACATTGCAAAAACGTGACATTCCTTTAAGGGTATCGAGATGGGCAATTTTCTTGCAGGACTTCGACTATACTATCGAACATCGATCGGGGGTGAAAATGAAGCATGTAGATGCACTGAGTAGGGTTTCTTGTTTGATAATAGAAGATTTGTTAAAACATCGCTTAAAAGAGGCTCAACTAAGAGATGAGTGGATAAAAGCTATCCGTAAAGTTTTGGAAAAGGAAGATTATTTAGATTATTTCGTAAAGTATGATTTGCTATTTAAGGATCCCACTAAAGAGTTATTGGTAGTTCCCGCTGTGATGGAAGACGAAATAATTAGAATTGCACACAAAGAAGGTAATTTCTCAGTGAAACGAACACAGGACTGTATTGAAAAGAAATTATTTATTCCACAGTTGTTACCTAAGGTCGCAAGGGTTGTAAAAAGTAGCGTAGAGTATCTTATCGCAGGTAAGAAAGAGGGGTTTCTCACACCAATAAACAAGGATGACGGACCGTTAGTGACTTACCATGTTGACCACGTGGGGCCAATGGAGCTTATAGTAAATGGTACAAGCATATCCTAGTGGTGGTCGACGCCTTTTCTAAATTTGTATGGCTGTATCCCGTAAGGACAGCTAACACCCAAGCAGTTATAGATAGGCTCGAGAGACAGGCAGCACTCTTCGGCAACCCCAAAAGAATTATTTCAGACAGGGGTAACGCATTCACTTCAGAAGCTTTTAAGGAGTATTGCCAGACCCAGGGTATTCAACATTTGCTTATAGCCACAGGGGTACCTAGAGATAATGGGCAGGTAGAAAGAATGCACAAAATCATAGTGCCAATGCTGGCAAAGCTGTGCCAAGGAAACCCAGCGAAATGGTATAAACACGTTAACCAGGTACAGCAGACGATAAATAGTTTTCCTCCCAGGAGTACAAAAGTAGCACCTTTTAAGATTCTCAACGGTTTAGACATGACGGTTACAGAATGTGTCGAAATACAAAGAATGATAGAAGAAGAAGTTTTACAGGAAATAGACGAAGAACGAGAGATAGTACGGCGAGAAGCCCAGGAGAACATTCAAAAGATTCAGAAGGAGAATTGCAAAACCTATAATGCTTAAAGAAAGGCTGCAGTATGGGATTGGCTTAAAGCTAAAACCAAAGTTATTCGGACCCTATAAGGTGACAGCAGTTCTTAACCATGGCAGATATGAAGAGACAAAAATGGGTGATTGCGAGGGACCAGGTAAAACTACCACTGTGACCGAGCATATGAAGAAATGGGTGCATTCATTCGGGGCGAATGACCCACCAATGGCCGAATGTAGGAACCATTATCGACAAAAAGGTAACCCGAACAGGGCATTTCTACTAACCCTGGTTAGTAGACACGAATACGACTCTGACCAACGAATAGGGACAACCCTAATTACTGGTTAAATTAAAAAAAAAGAATCAGTCTCTGGTGGAAAGTCGATGAGTAAAGTCGTTTGTCTTACACAATTTAAAAACCTTAGACATTTGTAGTTGATTAATATTCAGTTTGCATAAACATTATTTATTACATTTTAAACATTACAAAACCTAACTGTTTCATTGCGCAACCGATACCCACATAAATTTTAGTAAAAATATCCATTATATTAAATTCGTTTATATTACATTATAAATAAAAATGAAATTTCAATGAAATATTTATTTATTTGCATGATTATAGACAATTTTTATATTATTAAAATCACATTAACCACCTGCAACACCAGTGATAAGTTGCATTATTTTTCTCTCTAACTACAAATTCACGCTCTAGCTCTGTTAATATGGGTATCTACCGTTAAATTAAGTGGGTCTGCTATGTATAAGTGGTGCAAAAAAAAGAGTGTGGTGTGTACAGCAGACCCCCCGGCAGCGGAACGAAACGCGGAATGGACTAGGATGAGCCTTCTCTATAATATACGTTCTCCGGTTGTAGAACATGGTGTGCAAAATACACACGCAACCATTTCCAAAATCAGCTGAAAAAATATCAAAGAATTTGCTAGATTTGATACATTCAGATGTACATATGTGGGCTATTTGATACACAATCGCTAGGAGGATCAAAATATTTTCTGACGTTTGTTGACGATAAGTCACGAAGAATCTTCGTTTATTTCCTTAAAGCAAAATCTGAGGCTTTCGATAATTTTGTGGCCTTTATTACCATGGTGAAGCGACAAACAGGTAAAAGAATTAAGGCGGTCAGAAGCGACAACGGTGAAATTTGCATTTAATGAATACTTTGGGAAGCGCGGCATTGTACGTCAGTTATCAGTTCCATACACCCCACAGTGTAGCGGAAAGGGCCAACCGTACATTAGATGAGATGGCCGGAAGTTTGATGGTACACTCAGGTATGAGTGAGGCGCTGAACAATATAACTCCTTACGAAGCTTGGTTGGCAAGAAGTCATATGTTCAACATTTACGAGTATTTGGATGTGTGGCGGTGGCACCGGATAAAACGCACCATAAGAAATTGCTGCCAAGGGCAAGCAATATTGAATGGTAGAATATTCGCTTGTATCAAAAGCTTACAGATTGTACGATGCAGAGCAGCGACAAGTAGTAGAAAAGCGTGATGTGTTATTTGGCGAAGCAAGTTGCACTGAGGGAGTTAGAAATGATGAAATTACATTTGAATTTGGGCGTAAGCAGCAGGTAGATCTTGAAGCAGATATCAACTACGACAATTTTGATGACGTCAATGAAGGCGATAATACAAAAGACAGCAGCAGTGAAGGTAGCTCAAACGAGAGCATCGGCGATGCACGAGAAAGCAGCAGTGAAGGTGATGAGTTCCTAAGCGCTGATGAACAGCAGGTGAAACATGACCCAGGGGGGCCGAAATTAATTGGAATGCCATGGACACACACGAAGTAGAAGTCCCACACACATATGAAGCGGCAATGGCATGTGAGCAAGCAGCTCTATGGAAACAAGCGATGCAAAGGGAGCACGGGGCTCTTAATGCAAATAAGACGTAGTCAGTGGTAGATGTGCCAGATGGGCAATCGGTGATCGGCTGTAAATAGGTATATAATACAGAGATGAACACCGCAATATTGAGCGTTATAAGGCTCGTCTGGTGGCAAAGGGATGTTCACAGCAATTTGGTGTGAACTATGCTGACACATTCTCTCCGGAGTATCGTTTCGAAACCATACGATTAGTATTGGCGTTAGCAGTGAAGCTAAAAATGCATCTACACCAGATGGATGTGTGCACAGCATATCTCAACAGCGATCTGAATGGTATTGTTTATATGAAGTAGCCAAAAGGGTATTACAGCGGTAGTAACAGTCAGAAAGTGTTGAGACTAAACAAGGCTATTTATAGATTTAAACAAAGCGGTAGAGAGTGGAATTCTAAGTTAGATCCAGCGCTGCGTGAGTCGGACTTCAGTCAGGGAGCGTTGTCTATATAAGAAAGATATGGAAGGTAAACTTTTCCTAATTCTTGTATATGTTGTCTTCTTCTAGCGTGTCAATCAAAAGAAATTATGGTAAAAGTCAAAGCGAAGATTTGTGAGAAATTCGAATGCGTTGACAAAAGTGCAGTGCAGATGTTTTTGGGCATGCAAATAGAGCGAGATGGCGAACTGGGTGAAATATCAGTTGGGCAGTCACAACATGTTAACGATTTATTGCGCCAGCATCGTATTGGTGAGTGGAGACCGGCATCAACACCACTAGAAACTAGAAGGCAGGAAAGGGAGCGGTAAGCAAAATAATATTCTTTTGCGTTTTTCGGCAATTTGTGTGTCCATCCGCCAACTGCGCGAGCACATGTACGCAAACGAGTTGATGCGCACATGAATTATTTAATAAATGCATGCATATTGATTGATGCATATTATTAATGTAGTTTATATAATTTATACGTATAAATGTGCCATGTCTGCATATAATAAATTTAATAGAATAAATAAGCTAAGCAAGATTTTTCACATACATAAGTATGTATTACATCCTACGACTTAAGCAGCGAGGCCACAACAGACGTTGCGATGTAACCGCTTAAAGGGATTATTATTCAAATCTCTAATCGTGAGCATTTGGACAAAAAATTCTAAAATCTTCTAGAAAAATGCCAGCAATTTGTCAGACTACGTTGCCAAAGTGCATTATTGTCTGATGTTGTGCTGTTAAGACTTTTCAATGTTCGTCAAATGTTTGAAAAATTAAAGATTTTAGCATTTTTGTGTTTGTCGCCAAAGATTGTTGAGGGGAACATTTGCGTACACGAGGAGATGAAAAGCTCGCGTTTATGAATGAACTGCATTTGTATTCAGGAATACGCGCGAATTTTTGAATGCGGTGCGGCGAAAGCGTTTTTAAAAAATAAATTCAACAGACTTCGGTGGAGGTGTACTGACACCAACCAGGGCTGAAAACAAACTGGTCTTTATTGATTATTAACTTAAAACGAAGCTTAGTCCTAAATTACAAAATTGCTTATTTTGTAATTTTACTTTTACATAATAAGTTACAAAATTGGTTATTTTGTAATTTTACTTTAACATAAAAAATGTTTAGCAGATAGTTTTTATTGAATGTCCGCAATATTGCTCAATACGGTTTCCATGTATAGTTTTACACTCTTCTGTATTGTTATTAGTTATTATTGTTTGGGTTTTCTATTTATTAACGATTTCCTCCTTTTTAAAAAATGGTTATTTAAATTTTGTTCTGCGGAATGCACGGTAGCCATTGTTATATCATCTTCCCAATTATCTGCTTTATTTTTTTCTAGGCTAACGTCTCCGTTTTGATTTGAACAACTGTTTGAAATTTGACTCTCTTCCTCCGCATTATTTTCTTTTCCAAATCTACTTAAAAAATCCGCTACTCTGTTTTCTTTGCCTTGTAAATATTTAATATCGAATTGATATTCTCCTAGTTTTAGTAGCCATCTCTGATGTCGTGGTGACATATCTTTTTCTCTATATTTCGAATGTAAGTATTTAATTGGCTGGTGGTCAGTTAAAATTTTGAATCTTCTACCATAAACGTATGGCATGAAGTAATTTACACTCCACATTATTGCCATAAATTGTGTGCGTCCACGTGAAAAGGGCCCACTTTGTCGCATCTAATTTCCGAGATTTTTCGATACATGGATCGAATTTCGTAATTTTTTATTATGGTTTATTATGAAACTATATACTTTTACGCGTCGAATGACACCAAATTTAGCTTCCTAGGTATAACAGAAGTAATTAATTTTATTTTTTGAAAAAAAAAGAAAAGGGCCCACAAGGGACAACTTTCAACTTCAAATTGATTTTTCTCAATTAGTCATTTTTCGGATATTCACCTTCAAAGTTCTATATTTTCCTGAATTCTTCAGTTAGGATGGTCTAATTTGTCTCAAAATGTTCGGAAATCAACCAGGAAGACGCCTATATGCATAACTCCGATACCGCCGAAGTAGGCCCTTTTCACGTGGGCGCACAATTCTTTGTCTGTCGTAGAATAGTTTTTCTCATGGTTGTTTAGGGTTCTGGAGGCATAACACAGTGGGTGCCCTTCTTGATATCATACTGCACCAATTGCATAATTGGATGCATCCGTTGTTAATGTAAATGGTTTTTGAAAATCTGGATAACGCAGTGTGGGGTGGGTACTTAGTAGTGTTTGTAATTTATCTACTGCTTCAATGTAAGTTGGATCTTACAAATTAATTTTTGTTCCTTTTTTTAAATACTTTGTGATTGGCTGTGTAATAATAACCGGTGATAACTAAGAAACTTTTAATTTGTTTTTCTGTCTGTGGTAATTCTAAATCTTGAATAATTTTTATTTTATTTGGGTTGGGTTTCATACCTGCTTCTGATAGTATATGTCCGAGTAATTCTGTCTCTTTTTTTTTTAAATTACATTTATCTATTTGAATTTTCTTCTTTTCTAATATACAAAAAACATCGTTTATTGTTTTTATATGTTCGTTCAATGAGGTGCTAAATATGAGTATGCCGTCTAAATAAACTACAAAAGTCTTGTTGATGTAATCGAGTACAATTTCGTTCATCAATCGCTGGCATCCTAATTAACTCGTACAATCCGTGAGTTGTAATAAATGCTGTATTTTCCCTATCTTCTTCCTTTACTAAAATTTGGCGTTAACCTTTCGCCAAGTCTAGCGTTGGGAAGTACTGAGCTCTCCCCAACTTGCCCAAGATTGAATCTATATTAGGTAGTGGATACTTGTCATCTACGGTCATTTCATTCAATTTCCTGTAATCAACCACTATTCTATATTTCTTCTTGCCTGAATTATCCATTTTTTTGGGTACAACAATTACAGGACTGGAATACCTTGATTTACTTGTTCTTATTATTCCTTGTTCGGCCACATCTTTTATTTGTCTCCGAACTTCCTCTTCATGTTGTGGTGGGTACCTGTATAATTTCGCATTAATTTGTTCGCTAGTGGTTGTTCTTATTTCATGTTGTACTTCAATGGTATTTGTTAGTTTGTCTCCTTCTTCATATAATAATTTATTGAACCTTTTTAAAACTTTAATTATTTCCTTATATTCCTCAGTATTTAAGTGATTTAATTGAATCGCTTCTATTTTATTATCAGTTTTTTCTATTGTGCATACTTCTTCAAAGTCGAAGGGATTATTTAAAAATTTAGATTCCATCTCGTTCAGTATTATCCTTCTTTCTTCCATATTTATTAATGCATTAAGTGAATTCAAAATATCTATACCTATTATAAAGTCATAATTCCGTCTTTTTAGTGACGTGACTTTGCATGGAATCCGTGCATTGTCGGGTAAATTGAATTCGTCTCGTGCTACCGTATGTATTTCATATTTGATTGTATCTTTATTTGTCAATGTACTGAATATTATTGGGCGTTTCAATTTAATTTGTAGAAAATCATTTATTTCTCTACTAATTAGGCTGAAGCTAGCTTCTCTATCTATTAAAGTCCTTCTGGGCTTTGCCTATCAACGTTTAAGCGATTTTGGCTAAACTGCTGACTTGGGTTTCCTGCCCTTTGAGGATTATCTATTAACTTCTTCCGACGACTGCTGCGGTTGTGGTTGCTGCAATTGGTGTTGTAGATGTAAATATGCATTTCTCAACTGCTCTAGCTGCTGCTCTCCACTTGCCAGTTGCTCCACTAAATCTACTGGGACAGCATCTGCTTGAGTTTGTTCCATCCTTCTGGCGCCAAATGTACGTTGCCTCTGACGTCTAATGATTGTATTCTTATTTTAATGGTGTGGCTAAAGCGTTTCGCTTTACAAGCACACTTTCTACTATTGCGGTGTTTTACTAGCCACTAATTTAGTGCTTACTTATTTTTAGTTCGCACAGTAGTTTAGCAACACTTCCCAATGTTCTTTGAGTTTTTTTTTTATATGATACCTTGAAGGGTCCGTTCAACGTCTAATCGTGAGCTACGGAATCACAAGATTTATTTGGGTGTTATTATTTAATTATTTTTTTATTTCCGTACCGTTCGTATCACTGAATTCTTACTTATTATTTTGAAAGGATCCTACCGACTGCGCCAATTTTCGAATGTGGTGCGGCGAAAACGTTTTAAAAAAATAAATTCAACAGACTTCGGTGGATGTGTACTGACATCAACCAGGGCTGAAAACAAACTGGTCTTTATTGATTATTTACTTAAAACGAAGCTTATTGCTAAATTACAAAATTTCTTATTCTGTAATTTTACTTTAACATAATAAATTACAAAATTGGATATTATGTAATTTTACTTTAACATAATAAAAATGCTTAGCAGATAGGTTTTATTAAATATCCGCAATATTGCTCAATAATATTGCGGTACTTGGAATTTTGTCTGTATTTAATTTTGCTTTATTTCTTTCATTTCCGCGTACCGCTCGTATCACTGAATCCTTACTTATTATTTTGAAAGTATCCTACCGACTGCGCCAATTTTCGAATGTGGTGCGGCGAAAACGTTTTAAAAAAATAAATTCAACAGACTTCGGTGGATGTGTACTGACATCAACCAGGGCTGAAAACAAACTGGTCTTTATTGATTATTTACTTAAAACGAAGCTTATTGCTAAATTACAAAATTTCTTATTTTTATTAAATGCCCGCAATATTGCTCAATAATATTGCGGTTCTTGGAATTTTGTCTGTATTTAATTTTGCTCTATTTCTTTTATTTCAGCGTACCGTTCGTATCACTGAATCCTTACTTATTATTTTGAAAGGATCCTACCGACTGCGCCAATTTTCGAATGTGGTGCGGCGAAAACGTTTTAAAAAAATAAATTCAACAGACTTCGGTGGATGTGTACTGACACCAACCAGGGCTGAAAACAAACTGGTCTTTATTGATTATTAACTTAAAACGAAGCATATTGCTAAATTACAAAATTTCTTATTTTGTAATTTTACTTTAACATAATAAATTACAAAATTGGATATTTTGTAATTTTACTTTAACATAATAAAAATGCTTAGCAGATAGTTTTTATTAAATGCCCGCAATATTGCTCAATAATATTGCGGTTTTTGGAATTTGGTCTGTATTTAATTTTTCTTTATTTCTTTTGACCCAATTTATTTCCAAACTGCCGGAAGTAGTATTTTGTTACACTGCTTGTTTTATTTTATTTATGAACTTATCAAATTTATCGAGTTCAATGTCTGGTGCACTTGCATAAGTATTTACATAAGTATGTAACTCGCGTGCGTTTATGAGTGAATTTTTTGTTGTTGTAACTATGTATATAGTTTCAGACATTTCAGAATAAGTTTGTTCCTTTACTCCAAGAACTTACAGGTTTTTACCCAAACTTACAGGTTTTTACAGGAAAAGCGTTCCCTTACACCAAAAACCTGTAAATGAGAGCCACTTTTGGAGAGTTGTGTAGAGAATGAAGTTGCAAGTTTTTACCCGAACTTTTTCTTTGGGTAAATTCCTGTAAAGTGTCAAACGATCAGCTGTTGCACAAAAGTAAACAAAAATGGTAGTTTGCCAAGTACATTGCGAAAAATATAAAATTAACTTTTAATCATTTAACGAAATGAAAATGGAAGAAAATAACGATTCATTTGACGGTGTAAGTAATTCCCAATATATTTAAGATATTTTGATGTTATTAATTAATTCACAGCAAGAATGTGCCGCTGGTTCTAGTACTCCTGTAGAAGACACAGGCTCAGAGACTTTCAGCTTTTTAGTGGATGAGCTAGTAAACTCTTCAAGCGACTCGGATGGCTTCCTAAATTTAATAAGGGAAAACTCTGACAGTGAAGATGAAGCGATAATACAAATATTAACGCACATACGGCAAAGCAGAAATAGCATTAAAAACTATTTTGAAGAAGTAGTTCCCACATACACTGACGAAGAGTTTTTAAAACATTTTCGGATTTCCAAGGAGCTATTCGCTACTTTAACAACGCGATATGAGCAATGGGATCCGTATAAAACACTTAGAGATGATAAGCGTTTGCCGGCAGCGAAAAATCTGGCTGTGTTTTTGTGGTTTGCTGGTCACGAGGCTTGTAGCTTTCGTGATTTATCCGACCGATTTAATTTAACAATTTCAAGTATTTCCAGAGTAATTGATAGGGTGACAATGTTCATAAGCAGCCTGAGCCCTGAAGTTATCAAATGGCCCAGCAACGAAAGGAAACAAGAATCTGCCAATTACTTTGCTCAGCTTGGTTTTCCGAAGGCAATAGGTGAAAGTACATTGTGTGAATTTGTATGTATTTCATTTAATTTTTCTTTTTCTTTTAATTAGCTTGCATAGATGGGACGCATATTAGAATTAATCCACCTTCGGAACGCAAAGATGATTATATTGACCGAAAAGGCCATATAACATTAGTTATGCAAGGTATTTGCGATGAAAGAAGAAAGTTCATCAATGCTTTCGTTGGTTTTCCAGGATCCAGTCACGACAGTTGGGTTCTTCAAAATTCTCCTGTTTATAATATCCTAACAACATTGTGCGGAGGTAACATTTTTTAGGCCTACATCCCTATAATGAAAATATGTAGAAGCATAGGGCGAGTTCTAAGTTTCATGTAGCTTTGCATTGATGCGAAATACATATATACACAATGCATACACACAAAGTCACTACAACAATTTAGCTGCTTTGTTTCCAAAAATTATTGATGGGCTATATACTTCATTCATGCGCATATTAATCGGATGAAAAACAATTTGGGACACGATGCATTGCTTACTATAAACATCCTGCATTAAGGAACTATACTTTATACAAATGCAAAGCAACTGCAACTTGGAAAATTAACATACTTTTATATTTAAATATTTAAAACTTTTTAGATTACTATTTGCTTGGGGACTCGGCTTATCCCTGTAGTGATTGCATCATAACCCCATTCAAAGACAATGGTCATTTGACAAGAGACCAGAAATATTTCAATAAACAACTAAGCAAAGGTCGCATTTTAATTGAGCATTCATTTGGCATACTGAAACAGCGATTTCGGCAACTGTATTACTGCAAGTTGAAAGGTATAAAATACCTATGTTGTTTCATCGGCGCGTGCTGTGTCTTACACAATTTTGCGAGCGAAAACGATTTCAACTTTTCCTTAGATAGTGAGGATGAAGAAAGGAACGAGAACGGGGAAAACATTATGCCCACCAGAAACAACAATGTTCGACATCTCATTTGTGAGGAACTAAGAAATAGACGACGAGAGGTAAAAATTTGAATTTCATGTTTAATATCAAAAAAACAAAAAGAATTCATTACTTATCAGTACACATGAGTTAACTATAAGTAAATGACTTTTTAAACTAATCATAAATATTACTACTTCTTATTTATTTATTTTTTTCTGGCTAAAATTTCCAGCAGTTCAATTTTTCTCTTGTCTCTCTCTGCTTTCTCTATATCCCTTTCTTCTTTTCTTTTTAAATATTCCAGCCCCCTCGCGTGGTACTCCTTTCTCTCCTCTGCCATTTCCACAAGCGTTTCGTTGCGTTTCTGTGACGTAATTTTTTGACGACTTGTTGAGCAACTTGGAGTATCATCTACAAAAAATATATTCAAAATATATAAAAAAAAAGTGGCACAAGCTTATAGCATTATGCAAGAAAAAAAAAATACATATTTAATTCACAAAAGCCCTACCAACAAATTTTTCATTTAGAGGAGAGTAAAAATCATATGTAAAACATCCAAAATCATGCCGATACGGCTTTTAAAAATTCCAATTTTTAATAAAAGGGTATTTTAATAAATCCTACCAAAAAAGTGGAAAACGCAGTTTCGTAAATTGTTAGTAGAGCCTTTAAATTATGGTAACAAAAAAAAATTTTCAAAAATCAACCCGAATTTTTAGATATTTGAAACTTGCAGTTTCTTATAGTAAAATGAAATGGGCTACAAAGCTGCATTCTTAAAAAGTTTTTAAAAATTCTGGTTAAAACATTTGAAAACTTTTTTAACGTTATACTACTATTATTTTCACCGTATTTTGTAAGTCGTACCTGAAGTACCAGCCTGAAAATCAGGAACCACCTCACTACTTGTGGTCTCCATTCGAGACATTTCGGGATCCTCGCTGCTTTCCCAGAGGAAGGTCGGGTTAATCGAGCGCTTTTCGGACAAAATAGCATCCAGCTCGCTAGAATTGCATATGTAGTTTCTTAGTTAATAATAATAATAATTAAAATAATTTAAAACAACAATAATAACAATAAAGCTAATTGGTAATCCAAAAACTAACCTTTGGTAAGGACATGTTTGCCTACTCCTTCCACTTTGCCTGTTAGTCAACACGACTTTCTTGTACTGCCGCTCCATTCCTCTAAATTTATTCTCTATTTGAAGAGCGCTAAATGGGTACCCTTCTGTTTTTAGCCTTTCTTCAATAATTTTGCACATCTTTCTTTTATCGCATAGCTCCGCAGACTTCCCTACTTTGGGTCGGAGCTCTTCTAATAGAGACAGCATTAATTTTGTTGGCGCTTCCAGCCAAACAAGCTTGGGCTCTATTGGTGTGAAATCTTGACTATCCTCTGTAAAAACATAACCCTTTTAAATAATCAATCTGTAAAGATATCACTTTTACCTTACCGAAGGAGGAAATCACCATTTCACTTGGTAATTCCACGTTTTCAGGAGTCGCATGTGTTTGTTCTTCCGGAACTGAGAACATAACCAAACATATAAATTTATGAAGTATTTACTTATTAAAAGAAGGTACCTTCTTACCGTTTTCTTCAAATATAACCTCATCAAACGAGGTACCATGTGTCCGGAACTCTTCCTCAAGGACCTCGCAGGCTTTCTGGCGCATGAACTCTTCATCTGCAATAAAATTCTACTTTAACACATTTTTGCTCTATAAATGTTAGAAGTATTACCGTTTCGTATGCGATTTAATGTTCCTGGTGAGCAACCAACTTTTAACGAATTTCCTTCCATTTTTCACTTTTTATTTTTAAATTCAAATACCACTGTTTGACGTTTTTACAGGAAATGTGTATTTTTCTGTTCCCTTACTTTTTGGAGAGATTAACTTTTTACTCTCATTCCAGAGAGGAATTTTGCCGTTTGACAGTTTTACAGGATTTTACAGGAAAAGTACTGGATCAAAGCTAATATTTGACGCTAGCGCAGGCACTGGTGCAGCTACAGTTGTGATTGCGCTGTGATTTGACTTAGATTTAGCGTAGGTTAAGGTTGTATGTACATATGTACATATTCGTGTATGTACATATGTACATACACATGTAAATACATACATACGTGCACTTCACATTTCAGTAATTTATGATTGTACATACAAATGCAATTATGTAGATGTGTATACAAATATATGTATATATGAGAATACATAAATATATATGTATGTACACACATATGTACACATGTATGTATATATAGAAGTGCAAGAATTTGCAAAAAAGTAAGAATCTAAAATCAACCCCCTAAATTTAGCACAAAAGCGCGTGGGCAGGTTTCGAACTCGCGCAAAACGAAAGCTTACTTAACTTTCACCCCGACTGTATTTACATATGTAAATATTTGAATTTTTGAATTGCTGTGGATTTCACAATTTTGATCCGATTCTAAAGCTTTTTGGACTCAGTGGCTAACTTTTTGTTCTTCAGCTAAAATTAGTATAAAAAATAAATTTTTTTAAATTTTTTTAGTTGTTTATACGTATTTTGTCGTTTTATGTACACATCCCGGCAGTATTTACATATGTAAATATGACGTATTTTACATGAATGGTGGAGGGAAGCTACCTTTTTTGGAGAGGAACTAAGTCAAGAAGCATTATAAAATATATGTGTTTTTTTTTTATTTGAACATGTTTTCATGGCAATTGTTACATTTTGTTAAAGTTTTACTATGTAAGGCACAAACAGGCTTCTTGCATGTATTGCATTGCTTTCTTGTCGTTCTCTTCCTTTTTGATTCCTCGTGATAGCATATGAAACACAGTCCCTTAATTTTTGAGTTCCCGCGATCGTCATTATTTGGAAAAACTTCCTCAGATTCAACATCTTTTGCTGTTAGTGCCTGAATACTTTTTCCAGTGATACATTCTATGGCGCTACGAGTTGGAAAATAAGCTACAGCTCTTGGGTTCATTGCCCTTTTTAGGATAAGACATGCACAACTTTTCGCCCAATTCTTGTAAAAACATACGACGACGACCTATAAAATGAATGAAAAATCTTTAATTGAATCCAAATTTTTATAAAGTAACATACCTCTTTTTGATGTTATATGCGAGGGATTATTTTCCGTATATATAATATAGGCAGCAAGTGCAGATACATCGAGCATATTATAAAACAGTGCCAAGGGCCATCGGTTCGTTTTACGTTTGCATGAATATTGTGCAAGCATCTTGTCCATTGTGTCCACTCCTCCTTTAGTTTTGTTATAAAACAAAATTATATTGGGTTTATTTTTTACATTCGATATTGTGTGGTCGCTAGGCAATGTTGAAAGTAAAACAACTGCTTTGTTTTTTTTAGGAACATATGAACAAATTCTCTAATTTAGCCCGAATCCAAATACACTCGACAACTCCTCTCTTAGGGATGAGGCTTTGAACTCCGGAGGCAGGCAAGCTTTGTTTTTTTTCATTGTTCCCACCAATGATATCTTCCAACTTGCTAGTGTGTCCGCAAGAGCAATGGATGTGAAGAAATTATCACGCGTTACATTGCGACCCGAATTTTTGTAATATATAATTAAATCCTTTACAACTCTTTCCCCTTGATTTACTTCCCGTACGTTGTTGGCCTTTCCGGTATATATTTGAGCTGTTAGAGGGTAATATGTTTGAGAGTCACATATCCACCATAGTTTTATACCATATTTAGCTGGTTTGGAGGGCATGTACTGTGTAAACTTAGTGCGACCTCGAAAGGGAAAAAGCTGCTCATCAATTGTAAGATTCTCCCGTGGTCTGTAACTGGCTCGCAAATTGGTATTAAGCATATTAAAAATCTCAGAAATTGGAGCTGCTTTATCTGCTTGCATTCTGTTTTCTCTGGTATTTTCTTGGTCAAAACGTATAAAACGTAATATTTCTGAAAATCTTTTTAAAGACATTGTGGCTCTATACAGCGGATTGGCATTAGTTTTCCAGAGCATGGTTAAGTCCTCCGAGCTTGAATTATGACTCCCCATTACGAGCAAAATACCAAAAAAGGCACACAGTTCTTCCTCATCTACTTATATCATTCCAGGTATATTTTCTAATATTTTACGAAAGTATTCATATATATTTAGGTAGAGAAGTTCTACAAGAAATGCATACATACTGACTGGTTTTACTTGTTGAAGCTTTTTCGCTCTCCAGCTTTTGATACACAGCTTTGCCTTTCCTGTTAGTATTACGACAGATGATCGATTGTATAGTCGGATGCATTAGCAAAGAAAAAGTATCAACTTCACTTAAATTCTTTGTACCAGGGCTTGGGCCAACCAAGCGAGCTTCACAAAAAATATTTTGTTTGCTCATTCGCTGCATCCCGTGGGGCGATTTGCTCCATTTCGTACCATCTTTTCCCACGTAAAATTGTTCACTTTGGCCTTCGCCTTGCTGTTCATTGACTTCAATTTCTTCGCCATTGCCTTCATCCTCGGAGCTCAGCTCGATATCTGAGTCGCCTCCGTGCCCAACCTCAATTGGAAATGTATTTAACTCCACGTCAGAATCAATGTCATTACTCAAAACATTCTCTGGAAATGTGTCATTGACTTCGGGTTCACCTAAAGTAATTTCGGGTGTCCCATCATCGTCATCAGATTCCAAGTTTTGAAATAATTCCTCAAAATATTTCTCCCTCATATCATGCGACAGGCTAGATATAAAGTTATGAAAATTTTGAAAACAAGTCGCCATATACATAAGTGAAAAAGCAAAAGTAAGTTCTTACCGAGCCACTGCTGCGGAGCTCAAAACTTTGAAATCTTTCACTTGGTTTTCCATGTTCACATAAAAAAAACTAACCGTATTGCAACTTCTATTATTTACGACTCGCGTCTCTGGAAATTCAAAAAGAACTAAAACTTCATTACTGAATGTAAATCGCAATACATACATATATCCTGGAAAAATTGAGCATGCTTGTTTCGGGGAAATATAATTGCAATGCCTACTTGATCAGTAAATTTGAAGTTTTGAAATAAATTTGAAGCTAACTAGATATCTAACGTACGCAAGCTGCAAATACTTAGTATATTTACATATGTAAATACAGTCGGGTTATGAGGTGTAAAATTGCCGCCGCGGTGAAGGTTAATATTGTGGCGTATTCTCAACCACCTGCGAGTGGCGGTCCTGGTATAGTCGAACCTTTATTATGCATGACACAACTTTTTCCAGGTTCAAATAACAATTGGACAAATTTTTGCTATTTTTTTTTTACTTTAAGCTTGTTACTTTCATTGTCATTATTAGTCTTGCACTTTAGTTTTAAATACAGAATATAAATGTTTTTCTAACCTGCATATATTTTGCCAAACTTTTTTCATGTAATAAGGTATCTGTGCATATTCTCATTTATAAAAATTAAGTAATAATGAAAAAAATATTAAATTTATAAATACACTGCAATCTTTATTTCGTTCTGAATATCAACAAACTCTTACCAGAGAACTTAGAAGTATGAGAAGCTGCAAATTTGTGGACTGCAAAAAATTTTGTCTGAAGCGTTTCCAAACTGGGTTTCCCCATAGCTATTTAACATTTCCAGATAACATTTTAATAGAGAAAATTTCGTGAACATATTTTTATTATGTTAAGATGTGACAATTAACACCTTGCCTAACAATATTATTATTAAAATTTTGCTTTGTTTGCTTTTTTATAACTGATTTTGTGAAATTTTTGAAATTCATTTCGGGAATTTTTTCCATACTTAGTTTTAGAGTTTTTACAGCATCATATTCATTTGTACCTAAATAGAATCAGATCAGAACTTTTGTGAAACATATGACATATGAAAACTTTTTCACAATTTTGTATATTCATTTGTAATGAAATAGAATCAGAGCAGAAGTTTAAATGAAAAACGATTTCCACAAAATAAACGATAAGTTATATGATATTTTATTTTCTATTGAATTAAAAAAATCATAAAAATTGGGCATGGCACAGAAAACATGGATTCAAACTATGGGGCAAAAACGTGCAATATGATAATGTGGCCGGCGACTAAACGTGCTAAGCCACAGCAGACACTATACAATTGTTGTTTAAACGGCTAATTTTGCAAATCATATCAATGTGAGTTAAGAGAAGGAAAACAATTTACGAATCAAACTAAAATAAAAAAAGAAGAAAAAGAAGTAAACCGCGAAAAAAACAAATGATTAATTTTCCCGTGAATACCTTCTGCCAAGACAAATTTTTGATACAAATGAACAAATTTGTAATATATGCAGATCACATATTATTTCGCATCTACAGAAAAAGTAAATCAACATAGGAACCAAATGAAATATAAAATCGGAAGCAAACTCATGATACTTATAATAATATAAATAATTGTTTTTAAAACGAACCTTTATTATACATTGCACCGCTTTTTCCAGGTTCAAATCGCAATTGGATATACTACATCTACATATTTTTCGACATTTTCTTTATTTCATTTTATTTTATTTTATTGTGATTATCAGTTTTGTACTTTAAGTCTTAAATACGGAATAAATATAAATGTTTTGTAACCTGCATATTTTTTGCCAAACTTTTTTTATGTAATAAGGTATCTGTGCATATTCTCATTTATAAAAATTAAATAATTAAAAAAATATTAAATTCATAAATACACTGAAATCTTTATTTTGTTCTGAATATCAAAAACATCTTACCAAAGTTTTTGTATTTATTTTCACCTTCATTAGTTTGCGTATTTGTTATCATCAAATTTTATATTTTTCCCCTGCTAACATTAAATTTAACATTTTTGGTGACTTGAAAATGCTTAGTTAACAGTGTGGTGGCGACCCAGCTTGGAAACGTATCAGCCCTGTTAACGACCATCGCGAATAATTTCCACTTTGGATTTGCAGCTTCTCATACTTCTAAGTTCTCTGGTCCGGTTTGGGGGGGTGGTCATTCAAATCAGTTTGCTGAATATCTACTAAAATAGGCAACGATTCCACACTTATAACTCGCGATGGCTACATTACGATTTCAGAGGTTATGGGAAACTGTGTTAGAACGATTGAGAAACTTATTGATCATGTTTATCCAGATATGACTAATTTGCAGCACAAAAAAGTCCAGTTGGCTGCGCGAGTGAGCAGTCGTTGCTTCAACGAATTCTGCCGCAGACGAGATTAGCAAAGCAATTTCGCAGATAGGCAGAATACGAAGTATATAATTCTTTGGACTCAGAGACAGATCAAGATGTCAAGATGATGTTGTTCGCTACCCAATGGAGTTTCCCAACTCTCCAAACCCTTAAGGACTACCGCCAATCATGCGTTTATGCCTAAAATTATACGAGCTAAGATTTTAACCGGGCCTGCAGCAAACGAAATTACCATGATCCTATGCTTTTTACCACTTTCTTTAAATCCTACGAACAAAATTCAAGTACAATCTGCCGCTATTACAGTAAACCGCAACATCAGCTCAAAACCCGACTGTGGTCTATTGACTACGTACTTGTCCAGCAAGTCGTAGGTTGTGGGCTCACATTCCGGTGGATTTATGACAATAATCGGATGAGAAGATGTAGTGATCTCCGAAATAGCTATAATTTCTACCACTCCTGACTGTTGTCTTTTTTCCAAATACTTTCCTTATGCTGGCTTTCAATTCAAAAAGGAATAATATTTTCGATTGAAATGAATTAGGCAAAAAAGATGTATACTAGCACTTACCCGTGGCGTTGCCCACGTATCTTTATATTCGAATGAAATACAACTGCTTTGTTCCCTCACTATATAAAAAGCGATTTATTAAAGCTCCTTCAATGTATAAAATTAAATTTGAAAACAGGAAAAATCAATATTAAGATTAATATATCCTGCCTGACGAAAATTGTGGTATGTTAATGCTGTAGCCGTCCCCACCATTTAAAAACATGAGAGAGCATTGAAAAGGATCCTAGGAGCGATGCAGTTCTGATAGCCGCTGCAGAGTTTGATCGCGTGATCTTAATATGATATCACGTGGACCAGCATATTCGTCTACTAACAACACTGACACTTCATTAGTAGTTGGCGCATTGTAGCCCCCGCTATTCTCATTGGAAGGACGCTTATATAAGAAGGCAGACGCTCTCTAGTTGTAGTGAAACTACGAACAAAAGCATTGTGCCCTAGAATAATGTTTTGGGGAATGGATAACTGTTCCACTTCAGAAGTAAAATATATACAAATTCTGGTTTTGATTGTGGCACTGGCAGTAAACTTCCAATAATATGGTAAACTTGCCCATGTATTTTCTAGGTGGGCATAAAATTACCTTCTCTAACTTCATTACCTAGGAACGAAGTCATAGCGAAACAACCGTTATATTTCAATGTGATACTGTGGCAAATAACAACTTGCTATACATTACCTTATATTTTTTAGGTTTGCTGTCATTTTGTTTTAATGAAAAATTTTTCACATTAAAACAAATTCTCAATAAAGCGTTTGTTCAATAGGTTATGGGCCTAGACACGACGGTCCTGTGGCTTTAAGGTTTGTTTTTTGTCGGTAACTTGAGAGTAAGGCAGCGTTGTGTCCGATCACCATGAGTTCCATGTACCAGATTGAGAAATTGGATGAAGGAATCTATGATTCCTGGAGCATTCAAATGCGCAGCGTGTTGATGAACGCAGAGGCATGGAAGGTGAAGGACAGACAGCTGGCAGCAGCTGAATCTGCTAGCTGGGATGAAAAAGCGTTGGCAATGATTGCGTTAAGCATAAAATCATTTCAGTTGTGTTACCTGAAGAACTGCACGTCTGCATAGAATGCCTGGAAAAAGCTCAAAGATGTGCATCAACCCAGTGGACCGGTAAGAAAGGTGTCACTTTATAAGCAGTTGCTTGGTTTGCGGATGATAGAAGTTGACGCTATGTGTAGCTATATAAATAAGTTTTGCTCAATGATAGACAAGCTCTCAGATGTAGACATTAAGCTCAGCGAGGAGCTGGCAGTCATAATATTGTTGTCAAGCTTGCCTAAGTAGTACGGGAAATTTGTAATAGCTATGGAAACCCGCGATAGTTTACCTACCTTAGATGTATTAAAAATTAAGCTACTGGAAGAAGGAGAGCGCAGAGACACTGCATCCAAAGCTGTACATTGTAACGAACAACAGGCGTTTCATGCAAATACAAAGTCGGTACGGAAAAAGAAAGTAGATAAGGAAGATATTGAGTGTTATATATGCGAGCAGTCTCAGTCTATCTGTCATCGATCGCGGACGCCTGAGTTAAATCAGTTACCTGAGTGCTTACTTAATCGGTGTTCGTTTGTGCTATAAAGTTACCAACAAAAAGTATGTTTGTTTTTCTGCTGCTGTTTTCTCTTATCAGACCACACTTAAGTTGGTAAGCAGTGTATAAAATAACTTATGGTCCTTGGGCCGATCAATTTAAGAGAGAATCGGTACCCTTTACTGGCCGATGCTCCCAAAGCAAAAAAGAAAAGGAAACAATTCGATAAAACCATAATCGATTTCCCAGAGCTCCCACAAACGCATAAACAAAATCCAAAATTCGTTATCATATCCCAATTATTATTGCACAAATCTATTTTTGTTATTAGTAAAGAAATCACGACAATCCCGTCTTTACGCGACGGTAGCATTTTACTACTTACTTTGAAAAACAATGTAATCGTCACTCGTTTCCTGAATACAACTACTATGCCGGGTGTGTGTAAAGTTATTTGCAAACTTCACACCACGCTTAACCACGTGAAAGGTACAGTATATGCTCCCTGCCTCAACATTGTTGGCGAGAAAGAAATCGTTTCCGAATTAAGCAGCCAATGGGTGGTAGAAGCCTACAAATTCCGCAAGACAGTAGAAGGTAAATCATTCCCAAGTGGTGTTGTTTTGTTAACATTTGACCGCTACAACTTACCTACAAAAATCGACATCACGTGACACTTTCTTGAAATAAGAGAATACATACCAAATCCGATGCGGTGCAAATCATGCAAAATTCTTGGTCACACTGCAAAGCATTGCAAGAACTCTCCTAACTGTGGTATTTGTAATCTTCCAACCCACACTCCAACGCAATGTACACGAATAAGTTGTGCTAATTGCCAAGAACAGCATCCAGCTTCATGAAGAGAATGCAAAAAATATCAGTAGGCTAAAGAAATGTTGAGAATAAAAACCACAAATAAATGTACAATGCGAGAAGCCAGACGTATCGCTTCCAATGAATATTCCAGTAATAATACTGCATAATCCTACTCCAATATTACAACACAACAAAAAGACAACTTCTCTCCACAACCCACAATATCGCTCTCCCGCACAGCATTCATAAAAGAACAGCATCAACAAGAACAATACAACAACTTCAACTCAACAAGTGAGCCTTATCTTCCCTCTAGCGAAGCGAAAATACAACGCAATAACGACAATGCAAAACTCACTAATGAAGAAAGCCAAATACAAAAAAATTCAACCAATAACAACCGATTATTTTGAAATAACCCCTGTTCCAGCACACGAAATTTCAATTATAACACACAAATATCATCCGATATAAATCAGCCACAAGACACAAGTGATCAACAAAAAGAAACACAACCGCAAATTTTCTCAGCCGATCAAAATTCCATTTCATCTCTTTCTACTTTCGCTATAACTCACAACAATAATAATACATACACCGTTGAACCATCAAACACAGGCACACCTGGAACGCCGCTACAATCCCAACTACAGAATTTAACACCATTCCTAAATTCAATAAAATCAACCCTTTACAGTAAAGATGTAAAGCATGATACAGAATTAACTAACCGACGTCTTAAAAATATTTATTAAAAAAAAAACACATCAAATATAACATTAACAAAATTATCTTCCTTATACCCTAGAAATTTTTTTAAAGTAATACAGGGGAACATTCATGGTTACTACAACAACTATGCAGAACTCACTCTTCTAATCAAAGACTCTAGTCCTGACGTAGTCTGCCTTCAGGAAACCCATTTGGCTAATACCCACACTCCAACAATTGTTCCAAAATCATACAAATCTTATTTTCATAACCTTTCAAGATCAAATAAACAAGACATTGGGATACTGTTAAAGCGGCACATTCCCCATACGATCATACAAACTAATTCTAATATTATATCACTTACAATACAAATTAATCTAAATAATAACTTTTCGGTTATAAATTGTTATATCCCGCCTCAGGACAATTTATCATCCCAAAACATTATGACCTTAATCCATATTGCACCAACCCCCTTCCTAATAGCGGGAGATTTCAATGCATGGAGTCCCCTTTGGGGCTCAAAAACAACCAACACCAGAGGTAAGATCATTGAAGATGTTATCCTCGCTGAGAACATCGTTATTGTCTATGATGGTTCCCCAACAAACCTCTCTACAAAGAAATCCCCCACACAGGTTGACCTCTCACTTTGCACCACAGCTTCATCTACGCATTGCAATTGGAAAGCTTTCGATAATTTGTTTGGCAGTGACCATTTTCCTATCCTCAAGAAAATTCGCAAAACCGGAAACTTTCCAAACTTCCGGCCGACCGCTAAATTTTAAACAGACTTGGCTAATTGGGAGACCTTCCAATTACAGTGCAGTGTGGTCCTAAAATCTTTGGCATCGTTAAAGCCTTTCTGACCAGTCGCAAATTTCTCGCCCGAGTCCATAGTAAATCCTCCTAGGTTTTCCCTTTACACAATGGCATTCCGCAAGGGTCTCCACTATGTGCAATTTTGTTCACTATTGCATTTGACCAAATCAACAGAATACTATCAAAGTATAACAAGATCGATTACGGAATGTATGCAGACGATCTCCTCATTTACACAAGACTGTCTGACCTATCACTAATCAAAGAAACATTTTCAAAAATCCTCACCGATATAGGCAATTGGGGAAACTATCTGATAGATATTGAAAATCTGCAACCAGCGCAGGAGTGTATAGGAACTTATTTCACGAACAATTCACAAAGTACACCGAAGACAAGTGGAATTTTGTCTACACCGACGGTTCAAAAACCAACAATAATACGGGTTTCGCGGTAGTATCCCATTCAAGCTTTCTTACAGTCGGGGGTTTGTTGCTCCCTGGCTCCTCAGTGTTCACAGCAGAAGCATTTGCCATCAAAACAGCAATAGATTATGCGATCAAACATAAGGGAAAATTTACCATCTGCTCTGTTAGTTTGTCATGTTAACAAGCTATTCTAAGCACAGAAAGTTCCAGCACGTTGGTCCAAACCATCAAAACTACACTACATAAGCATAACAACAAACTCGACTTATTATGGGTTCCTGGTCACGTAGGAATAAAAGGCAACGAAGCAGCCGACACAGCAGCCAAGGAAATGCTCAATCATCCATGCTTCACTTTTCCCACTCTCGAAAAAGATGATCTAAATAGAGCTGTCACAGCATACAACCGGGATAGTAAGCAGAAGCAGTGGAAAGAAACCAAATTCAGATACAGCCAATACAGCACCACTGGACAAAAACCGAATTTCCCCAATAACGCCACTCGCGGGCAAATATCAATATTCCTACGAATTTGTATTGGACACCCATTATTAACGCACGAACACATCCTCACTGGGAAAACTATTAATTCATGTCCGTGGTGTGATGTTGTCCCTACAGTTGACCACTTATTAGACGAATGCACCATTCTTCAAGGCAACAGAAGGAAAACATTCATCAAGAAAAAACCTTCCACACTATTGAAAAAGCCAACATTAGAAAATATAACTAAAATTAACAGTTTTCTTAAAAATAGCAATTCCTTAAAATTCATTTAATTCAATCTGTAAATATGCAGCAAAAACCCGTATTAACATTCAAACTCCATAAGATAGAGTCGTAAGCCCTGGCAGCTAGTACTATTTTTGTTCTTAGATAAAAGCATTTTGTTATATCTAACAAATAATAATAATAATAATAGATGCGGGCAGTATGGCCATTATAGAAATCAATGCAAAAATAAAGTAAAAGAAGCATCGAACAATACGCAGCAACCGCAACGATCTTTTACAGTCCTAGCAGCGGCAGATGTAGGAGATCTAGAAGTTTCAAAGTGGTGCCTGGATAGCGGCGCAACAGCGCATAAGAGCTGCGTGCATAATATCTTCACGAATTATGTTTCCCAGTGAAGTAGCCAGAGGTGACGTCATACTTCAAACCGATTTATGTGAACTGAAGTTGGAGAATGTTTTGCATGTCACAGGAATTAAGGGGAACTTTGATTCGGTTAGTCGAGCTGTAGAGCGCGGTTGTACAGTAAGTTTCAACAATAAATATGCCATTGTAAGACAGCAAGGCAAGCAGAGAAGCAAAACAAGCTATTTGTGTTTGAGAGCAGAAGCAACATATGTCTTGCGCAACTATAGTGGAGCATTGCGTAGTGACAATGGCCGGGTTTACATCAATAAGCGTTTTGACGATTTTTTGAAGAAAAATGGTATAGTTCGTCAACCTACCGTGCCGTATAGCCCTCAACAGAATGGCGTCACAGAACGAGCAAATCACACTCTTGTTGAGATGGCAAGAAGTTTGAGTGTGCATTCAAATATGACAGAATTTCTTTTGGCAGAGGCATGCAGACAGCGTCCTAAATTCGCAACAGATCACCAACTGCAGCCTTGGTTGGTATGACACCGTTCGAAGCGTGGACTGGCAGAAAACCTAAAGTACAGAATATGCGTACATTCGGGTCAGTGGCAGTTGGTTTGGACAAGACACGTCACAGTAAATTTCAGGCGAGGGGTAAAGAGTATCGCCTGGTAGGGTACTCGTTGGTATTAAAAGCGTACAGGCTCTATGACAAGGAAAAACAACAAATTGTCGAAAAACGTGATGCTTTGTTTGATGAACGTTTCGACGAAGCTCATGTTGATGACCAGATCGTGTTTGAATTATCACCAGAAAACTGATGCATCGACGCTAAGTAGTAAAAAGATACATTCAATGACAACGATATGGGGAGCGATGAAGATGCTAACGCTATCAGGGCTGGAGCAGAAACAGTTTGTGAAGGGCGGACCCGGCAGGCTAAAACTGATTCGAACCGGAGTGGCAGGGCATCGCAAGAAAAGCTACAATATCATACACGCAGTACAGTACGGAAGAGATTCCGAAGAAATACCGTTGCCGCAAACGATTAAGGAAGCAAGGAGCAGTAAGTATGCTTCGTATTGGCAAACAGCCATGTACGCAGAATATAGGGCACTGGTGGCGAATGGCACATGGATACAGACAGACCTACCTTAGGGCCAGCAAATAATTGGCTTAAAATGGGTTTATACAGTCAATAGGAACAAGGCTGGCGCTGTTGAACGCTATAAAGCTCGTTTGGTAGCCAAGGGATGTGCGCAGAAGTTCGGCGTGAATTATAGAGAAACGTTTTCACCGGTGTGTCGGTATGAAACGATACGAGCATGGAGATCTACTTCTATATACCGAAGTTCGTTGGCTAAGCCGAGGCAAAAGTCTAAAAAGGCTCTTTGACTTGAGAAAAGAAATTGCTTTGTTTTTGGAGCAAGATTCTTCTTCCACTTCACAAACACTTATCACCTCTTTCAAAAGTCCAGATTTTTTATTGGACTTAGCTTTTTTGTGCGACTTCACAGAACTTTTAAATAAATTAAACCTTTCGCTTCAAGGGAAAAATAAAAACATGGTCGATTTGTTAACTTCAATAGACCAATTTGGATACAAACTCCAAATTTTAATAGACCAGGTTAAGAAAAATGATTCAACAAATATGCCATGTACAACAGCTATTATTCAGGAATTTTCCAATCAAAACAAATAAGAAACATATGCAGATATAGTTGACCGCGTTTCAAAAAATTATGAAAATAGATTCAGTGATTTTAATATCATTCGAAATGTAATCGAGCTTCACAATAATCCGTTATATTGCACCCTCCATAACCAAGACCCTGAGATTCAAGAATAATTACTTAAGACGCGGAGTGATTTATCATTGCCTATTGAATCAGGAATTAATTTATGGAAGAAAATAGATGAAAAAATATATTTTAATATAAAAACACAAATTTTAAAATTATATTCCATGTTTGGATCCACTTATAGATGTGAAGCTTCATTTTCAACACTTAAATTGGTCCAAAATAAGTATAGGAACAATCTTTCGGATCAACATACATATATGTAGCTGGGCTAATTCGAATTAAGGAGTATAATTCTGAGATTAATGTGGACAAAGTAATGGAAAACTCACTGATCAACATTTGTACAAATTTCACTTAAATCATTTTTATTTATTTATTTTTGTTTTTATTTTTTTAAAATATTTTTATTATATATTTTTTTATTTTTTGAACATTTGTACAATAATTAATTATTTTACAAATACTTATATTGCAGCACTAGCGACAGGGGCCTTCGGTTGGCTTTTAGTTAATTGAGTTAGTAGAAGAAGACAAAAAAGAAAACATTTGTTTGATTATACATATGCTAAATTCTCCTTAAAAGATCAGCCTTTTTTAGGAATTCGTATAGAATGTCAGTATTTTGGTGTGTTGGTTCTTTTAACAGTTCAAAAGGGTCGGAATTACCCAGAAGTTGTTGCCGAGCAATGGTTAAGTAGTGACAATCGGAGAATAGGTGCTTAAGTGATATGTTTTCAGCGCAGTAGGGACATTTGCTGTGTGGAGCGCCTTGGAGGATGTGACCATGCGTAATTATCGTGTGTCCCAGGCGTAGGCGAGTGAATGGCTTGATGACTGACAAGGAGATGTCGGCAGCAAAAGTTGGTTGTTTCCTAAGTGGGTTTAAGACTGTGTAATGGTGGTTGTATGTTTGCCAATCTTCAAATAACATGTTGTGTCTTAAAGTTGAAATTGCATTGAAGATATCTTTTTTAATAATATAGTTGAATGCAATGGATGGTGTATTTGCAACGTTTTTGGCTGCATCCAGGAATTCACATTAACTTTATTTTCTTTTGAGTTGTTATTAAAGTGTTGCGTATTGTAACTATTTCGTAAACTTCATTGCAGGGAGTTTCAATGGCATCAACGCAGGAGTTGCTGTCAGTGCATATTATGAACTTTCTTTGCTGCACTTGGCATAGGAGACAGCTTAAAGTATTGCTGTAGTTTCGGCGGTAAAAGCAGAGCACATTGGATGCAAGAACCCATTTAGGATTATATATTTCCTTAGGTGTGTCTGCCGTTGAAGGTTGTAGTGTTTTGATTGTCTGCGAAGTGTTGTTGATCATCCACTGTGGGTGTGTTGCGTAAGTTTTAGGTCTTGGCTGTACTTGCAATTGCCTGCCAAAGTCCAGGATTCGCAGTATTACAGAGGGGAATCTTGGTTGCCGTCTTCTTGATAAAGAAATGCTTAGGTCTTTTGCAAGTAGGGCATTGGAAGCGAATAACAGTTCAGGCAGTAGTCGTCGGGTGCAATTAATTGCTCTGTGGGCAATCGTAGGTAAGCTAGTTTCTGCGAAAAGATTTCTTAGCGGTGTTGTAGGAAATGCTCTTATGCTCCTCCGCATTGCAATATGATATAGAGTAGATACCTTTTGGATTGTAGATGCAGGACAGTTGCCGTAGATTGGTAGTGTGTAGTCGATTTTCGAAAGTACCAACGCTCGAGTCACATTAATAAGCGAAGACGGATGAATATGACTTTTTCTTGAAGAAAGGTATTTTATTATATTTAACCTTGATACCAGGCTGTCTCTTAGATATTTACAATGTGGCTTAAAATTATACTTAGAGTCTATTGTTATTCCAAGAACTTTTAGTTCATTTACAATACTTAAATTAAGGTTAGAAGAAAGGTTAGTTAGGTTAGAGCAACAATGTTTTCTGCAAATGTGCAGTACTTTACTTTTTTCAGTGGATATGGAAATACCCGAAGATTGTGACCACGTTGTTAGTTCATCAAAAATATTTTTGAAAATTTGAGCGACTTGAGTAAGATCGCTGTGTTTTATGTAAAACACGACATCATCGGCTTACAGCTGATATTGAATGCCACGGATGCTGGATGTTCGGTGAACGATTTCATCGAAGGCGGTAATAAATAAAAATTCAGACAAGGGCGATCCTTCAGGAGTGCCATTATCTAGTGGTACTGCATTGGGCCGTTGATTCGAACTATTCATTTTCTGTGGCAAAGAAAATTTTTTACGAATTTTTTAATTTTTGGTCCAACTTTCCAAGCGTCGAGTTGTCTCATGACGATATGTATGCCAATGCGGTCAAACGCTTTTTGAAAATCCAGTGATAGTAGTGATACGTGGTTTTTTGCAGATAATGCATTTTGAATGAAGTGGTCAAGACGTAGGAGTGTATCTATGGTGCCATGTCTTTTTTTTGTAAGCCACCTGATTGGGGCTAATAAGATTTTTCCTATTTGCGTACCACGATAGTCGATTGACAATAATTTTTTCTAATATCTTACCCAGACAGGGTAAGAGTGAGATTGATCTGTAGTTACTTACGTCGGAGGGAGATTTGTTGGGCTTGAGTATTGGGACGACGCAGGCAGTTTTCCAAGATTGTGGGTAGCAGCCACTATCGAATATTTGATTATACAGATTGAGAAGTCGATTTTTTACGGGATTGGGAAGGTTTCGAATGATAGGGTAGGAAATTTTGTCTAAGCCTGGAGATGTCTCTAAGGATAGAGCAAATTCAAATTCTGCAAACTGGATCTTTGATTAAAGTTGTCTTTCAGTTTTTAGGTTACGAAATGTGCTTGTAAAGGATGAATCGGATGAGGCAAGGGCGAAGGAGGAGGCAAAGAGTGTGGCTATATCGTCGGGATTTGAAAGTGGCCCATTGATAGAGTTAATATGAGAAAAGGGGAACTGTTTTGAGGAGCCAGTAAGAGTTTTAATGTTGTTCCAAATGGTTTTAGGGGATGATGATGGGTTTATGTTGGCAGTAAATTGTTCAAAAGCCTTTGCTTTGGCTAGTTTTGCTGATCGTTTGAATTTTGCGTTTGCCTTTTTGTACAATAGCAGATTTTCAAGTGAACGTGCTCTTTTATAATGTTGCCACAATTTCTCAGAATTCTCGCTGCTTCTTGGTTGATGTTAATGCCAATTGGAGATTTTTTGCAGAATTCGTTGCAAATTTCATTGAATTTGTCCCAATATGCAAGTGAGGTTTTAAATCGAGATGTGAATTTAAATGGTGATAGATTAGAGGTGGAGTTCGTTTGTATTAAAATAGGGAAATGATCACTTCCGTGCAGTGAGTCTAAGACTTTCCAGAAGCAGTATGGTGCTAAGGATGCAGAGCAAAGGGTAATGTCTACTACTGAGAAGGTGGAGTGAGTAGGGGAACCATTATTTAAACATAATAAATCGGATGCCATTAGCGCGTCTTCGATTTTTTCTCCTCTTGCGTTTGTGTGAGTTGATCCCCAGATTGTACTCCAGGCGTTGACCTCCAATGATGCATCGAGAGTTGAATTGTCTTAGAAGTTGCAATATATCAGAAGAGGAAAAATTTTCATTGGGATGAATGTACATACAGGTGGCTCTAGCTTTACTGTTGAATTGATTTCGATCCCAACTGCTGAGATGTTTGTTTGTAAAGGTAAAAATTTGTGTGGAATGCATTTTTTTATTAGTATCGCTATTCCTTGTTTTTTGGAAGAGATGTGAGGAAGATGATGAAAGTATCCTACGTATCTTTTGGCAGTGTATGCTGTTTGATTGTAGGGGATATGTGTTTCGTTTAGCAGAAGGATTAAAGGAGAATATTGGTTCAGCAGAGAAGGTTGAACTGTCGTTTGAGGTAGTGTTTGCTGCTGATACGAGTGGTTTCGGTGAAATGGGTAAGGGAGTTTCATTTAGTTTTGTTGTTGTTGAAGATGGAGTGCCGGAGCTATTGCTGTTTGTATAAGTTAACACATAATATGTTTACTTACCTTTTGACTCGTTACATAGCAATTTTTTGCTTTTCTTTGCATTCATACAAAAAAGCCAATTCCAAGTAATTATAAGGAAATACGAATATTTTCTTTTGGCTCCCACAATAAAGTAAAATTCCATTTAAATTTTAATGCAACATGAATATTTATTTCAAAATCAAGTTGTGCTAATTCCAAGAATCAGCACAACGAATTAAATTCTGTCAGCAACCCATTGCACGCGCATCCGCTGCAATGCCTTTGCTTATTGTGAAATGCTGACGCTTGCGTCTGGCACATTTTAGCTTTGGAAATAGCGTAGCTTTGTTGTTGCCATTAACGTAAGGCATTAGCTTGCTTAATCGAAAGAATAAATTCAAATTTTTAGTCTTCATCCCAAAGTGTCCGGGTTCGGTTGAAAACCTAAAAAGTTTAGTTTTATTTTCAAAATCCCCAATTGGCGCCCGACAGTTGTGAAACTACCCGTGCAAAAACTTAAAGTGCTACTATAAGTGCCACTAAATAAGGCGAGTCCTTCTCCAAAAATTAAATTGGAACTATTTCTGAAAAAGTGCTACTATAAGTGCCACTAAACAAGTGGAAGCTTTCTTAACTATTAAGTGAACATTAAATGAAAAAAATAATAATAAGTGCCACCAAACAAAGCAAAAGCTTCTTTAGTAATAAACAAGTGAAAGTTAAATATAAACTTTTGGAAAAAAAAGTGCCACTATAGGTGCCACTAAAAGCAAATTAAATTAACAATAATAAGAATTTACCCGTAACCATAATAAAGAGTAATTAATAGAAATGAACTAATAAATAAGTGCCACTACAATGATAATAATCGAGCCATCAAGCAACAGACATTAATAATAATAAAAATTCCTGAAAAAAAGTGCCACTAAAATAAAAAAGAAAAAGCTGTAACGATAACAAGAACTAAACAAAATAAATGAACTAATAAATAAGCGCCACTACAATAATAATATTAGTGCCACCAAACAACGACATAAATATTTGTTAAAACGAAGTGCCACTACAATAATAAAGTGCCACGATAATAATAATAATCGAGCCAATAATCAACGAACATTATTCATAAAGAAAATTATACAAAAATGCCACCAAAGCATCACTAAAAACAAAAAGGGATAAGGACAACCAGCACCGGACATTATCGAGCCCAGTGTCTTAGGAAGGACCTAAGTACATCGAAGAAAAGGGAACAATCCGCCGGGACCAGGCCGACGTGGGATGGAGATTCATTTGGATATATTGATTGCGCTTATAACAGCGATTACTGCAAATGTCCAGATCTTGGACTACTCCTCATCCCAACTTGTCACAGTTGACTCAGGACCGACAAAATTACAAATAGGAACGTTTAAAATTATTCATTTGATAGAACTACAAGACTATGACGATGCCATAGACCGCTTGGAGACAACAATAAACGAAAGAATACCAAACCACCCCTTAAATCCGATCCTTTCATCGCTGGTCAATCAATCCAAAAATTACCTAAATAGAGTTAGGATACATAAACATAACGCTAAAAGATCGTTAGACTTTATAGGATCCGCATGGAAATGGATTGCCGGAAATCCAGACCATAGCGACTACAATATTTTAATTGAAAAAATGAATCATGTTTTAGATAACAATAACAGACAAGTTGTAATAAACAAATTAACAAGTGAAAAAATTAACGAAATAGTCGAAAAGACTAATAAAATCTCTAAATTAGTAAAGGAAAAAAGAGAAATTGATAACGATTTAATAATGCAAATTAAATTTAAATTGGAAATAATAAAAGAAGAACTAATTAATATAGCTTACGCCGTTCATTGGGCAAAGTCGAATATAATAAATTCATATATTTTATCCGATAATGAAATGGAAATTACAAAAAATTTCTTAGAAAATGAGAACATACCTTTTATAAATATAGATGAAGCATTAGAATTTGCTGAAATTAAAATTGCTTCCAATAAGGAAAGCTTAGTTTATATAATAAATCTGCCAACAACGGAAAAAGATGATTGCAGAAGCTTAGAGATAAGACCAATAAAAAAAGGAGAACTTATAAACAAAATAGATTTTAAGTCAATTTTAACGTGTAAAAACAAAATTTACGGAAAAATCAATGATTGTAAATCATACAATAATTTATCGATATGTTCAAATAATATAATCGAAGACATTACGAATGGCACTTGCATAGCACATCTGCTAAAAAGTAAAATTGATAATTGTACTAAAATAAATACCCAACATGTAAAAACAGTTGAGGAAATATCAAATGATATACTATTTTTAAATGAATACAATGGTTTTATAAAATTTGAAAATGAGTCTATGAAGCTCAAAGGAACATACTTAATAAAACACTCTAACACGAGTATAGAATTAGATGATAAGACATATTTCGCAAAAGAAATAACAAAAAAGAAACCATTGCCGGCTATATTACAGCCAATGGCAGCCCATAGTAAAATAGAGGAAGTATTGTCCTTGAATTCAATTAAAGAATTTCAGTTAAATGAGTTAGAGGAAATAACTCTCTTAAAAACTCGTAATTATATTTATATTTCAGTTAATATAATATCTATAGGAGTCATAATACTTATAATTGTAATAATATTGTTAAAAATTAAAAGAAACAAAATAAACGGAAAACGTAACCAAGACACTATTGAGATCGGGATTAAAGATTTACCAAAACTTTGTGTAACTCATTCGAACGAGGACGCTCGAATTTAAGGGCGGAGGAGTTAACACATAATATGTTTACTTACCTTTTGACTCGTTACATAGCAATTTTTTGCTTTTCTTTGCATTCATACAAAAAAGCCAATTCCAAGTAATTATAAGGAAATACGAATATTTTCTTTTGGCTCCCACAATAAAGTAAAATTCCATTTAAATTTTAATGCAACATGAATATTTATTTCAAAATCAAGTTGTGCTAATTCCAAGAATCAGCACAACGAATTAAATTCTGTCAGCAACCCATTGCACGCGCATCCGCTGCAATGCCTTTGCTTATTGTGAAATGCTGACGCTTGCGTCTGGCACATTTTAGCTTTGGAAATAGCGTAGCTTTGTTGTTGCCATTAACGTAAGGCATTAGCTTGCTTAATCGAAAGAATAAATTCAAATTTTTAGTCTTCATCCCAAAGTGTCCGGGTTCGGTTGAAAACCTAAAAAGTTTAGTTTTATTTTCAAAATCCCCAATTTATATGGCAAGTGGGGAGGAGAGGTGATTATTTTTGAGGAAGAAGTGAAAGAAGAATTGGCTCTGAATTTGTTTATTGCTTCACACATGCTGCATTTGTTTTAATTTTTAATATCTCCTTCGCTTGGAGAAATTTAAGACAAGTGTTTGCTGATGAAGGGTGCTCGCCTGAGCAATTTGCTGTTGTTGTGTGTGGGCAGATTGCAATTGACACACGTGGGCATGCCTCTGCAATGCTTTATGGTGTGACCGAGCTTTTGACAGCTCCTGGATCCCATCGGGTTTGGGAAGTATGGTCGAACTCATATTTTCCGCTAAGCGACATCGATTTTTTCAGATAGTTTATAGCTTTCAAATGTTAACAGGATTGCACCTGCAGCTCTTAATACGCCATCAATTTTTTTTTTGAAATTTATAAACTGATGTCACTCCATAATTTTGAAGACCTTCAACAATTTCACTGTCTGGTAGGTGGGTGAGGAAAGGGGCGAAAATCGTGCCCTTTACACAATTAAGGTGCTCATGGTACTTAGCCTCAATTTGACAAATGTTGGAAAGATTTTTTACATTTATGAATTTTTCGGCCGTTTTTTTATTTTTTGTTAGAATCAGTAAGCTTCCGTCACGCAATTCGGTTATGGAATTTACTTCCTTGCTAATGGGTAGAATAGCTTTATGCACTGCGAAGCATGAAAAGCGAGAAAGTGGTTTTTTGTCATCATCTGATTTTAAGACGATGTATTTTGGATCATCGCTTTTAGAAAAATTGATAGGAGGTAGCTCCGGAAATGCGTCTTGGGACTTATTGGCTTTTTTTCTTTTTGTTTGGGGGCTAGTAGAAAGCAGGGCGAGCCTGTTTCCTCATAGATTGTTGGCCCCGGGGGGCATTGTTCACTGTATACTCACAACCAGCCGTGAATACTTAGAAGTCACTGTAGCAGAAACACTAAAGCACTAAAGAGTGATTATGTGAATGTCACAAACAAAGGTAATAAGCGTAAGCTAATAACAAAGGCACTAGCAAGAGAGCACACGTCTGCACCGGTCAGAGGTTAGTCGGAGACTGACTTAAATCATTTTCATCAATATTATGAGAAAAAAATTGCTCATTATTTATTCAGTGTACTTTTCTGCCAACACAGTTTTCAGAAACGCTTTACACACACAAGTGAAAGCTTTATACTATTGCGTTGGAACACACTGCAATTAATTGCACCATGCTGCCGTACTTGAATTGTGTTGGTAGGATATAAGGAGTGTGGTAAAAAGCAACAGCCGCTCACAAGCCGACTGTGGTTCATAAGCACACATATGTATGTACATATGTACTTGCCCAGAGAGTCGTAGGTTGTCGGTTCACATAGCTGTGGAGTCAAGAAAGAAATCTGATGAAGAGATGTGGGGATCTCCGAAATAGCTACAATTTCCTCCACTCCTCACTGTAGTTGTCCCTTTCCCAAATACTTTCCTTATACTGGTCTTGAGATAAAAGAATAATAATATTTTCGATTCAAATAAATTAGGCCAAAAAATAATATACATATATATGTATGTATATAAATATAGTGGCTCACTGCCAAAATGATGCAGCAGCGAAATGCAAAAGCGCTAAGTAAAAAATCATGTTTATACTGCGAAATAAAAATTTGTCACTAATTTATTAATTTGGAACATATATGTATGTTGAATCTTGTAAAGTAAAAAAAATGCCAAAATTATTTCTTTTTTGCAAACGTAAAGTAAAAACATGTTCGTATACCGAAATGTAAGCTCACAGCCAAAATGATGCACAAATGTTTACCGTTAGCGGCGACAGCTTGGCGTCGATTTTCGAATGCAAAGTAAATACTGTTATATATGTGAGCAATCCTGGAGTAGTATTTGATAATTTTGACATTTTAGTATTGTCATTCATAAAGTGAAGTGCGCGAATTAATACTAAAGCATTATAAAGACGGCAAAAGTCAACGCAAAATCGCGGAAATGGTGAAACAGAGTCAAGGAACTATTCAGCATATCATTGAACGTTATATTTGTGAAAATCGTGTCGCAAATAAAAAGAAATCGGCTCACAGTAAAATATTTAACACCAGTGATTCCCGTTGGATTGTACGGAAAATACGCGAAAATCTCCATTTAAGTGATCCAGCTTTAGGCAATGAAGTGGAAATTTCTTGGGAAGAAACGTCATCCGAAAACCATTTGAAGAGTGCTCAGAGAAGCTGATTTCAATGGTCGCACAGCCTGAAATAATCCATACGTGAATGCTAAAAACCGAAATACAAGGTTGAAGTTTGCAAACGAACATTTATATAAGAGTGAAAGCTTCAGGAATACCGCAATTTATGCAGATGAGAGTACATTCAACATGTTTAGGTCGGAAGAATAGAGCTATATATGGAGAAAAGGAAATGCTGAGCTACAGCCGCAAAATCTACGTAGCACCGTTAAACATGGTGGAGGGCATGTAATGGTGTGGGGATGCATGTCGTATTCTGGAGTCAGAAATTTGGAATTCATCGATTGTACCATGGACAAGAGTTTGTATCTGGAAATTTTCAACCGAAATTTGCTACAATTGCGAAATGAAATATTTTCGACAACTTTCGGCACTATCAAAATAATGATCCGAAACACGAATCCGGAGTTGTCCAAAATTGGCTTATTTGGGACTTTCCGTACATAGTACAAGCACCAGCACAGTCTCCAAATTTAAATGTAATCGAGAATCTGTGGTCAGTTTTGGAACGAGAGATTCGAAAATATGAGACTCGAAATAAAACCGACTTGAAAAACGCCCTGCAAGCAGATTAGAATAAACTTGCTCCTAACTATACAAAGAAATTGGTGGAATCCATGCCGAAACGTATGAAAACAGTTATAGATAATAAGGGGTATCCCACAATATTAATCGGCCTAAAATTTTAGTCGTGTCCTTAAAAAAATTGCATTGTTTTCTTTTTTTTTTTGTTACTGCATTATTTTCGCTGTGAGGTGCAATTTAATACTGAAGTTTGTTTTTGCTGTTAATTAAATAAAACACCTATACAATTTCAATTTTTTAAAGCATACATTAAATGTGTATATCTGCCGCTGTTAAGTGGTATTTATTTTTTTTGAAAGATGTACATATGTATTTAGTTTTCAGGTAAAACTTGCTTTTGTATTTCTTATACGGTTGCATCACTTTGGCTGTGATCCACTGTATGTAATGGATGAACACACCAAATGCTTAAAACACAATACCGGCGAGCGTTCGCTGCCAAAAATAGAATACGAATATGTACATATATGAGAATGCACACAACCAAAGCGAACAACGACTTTCGTGACAATAGATTTATTTCTATTGTCATCGGTGGCGGCAGCGGCAATATACAATCCATATGTTTAATATACTCAGGGTTTTTAAATCGAAATTTAAAAACACTTTATTAGTTTGTGTAGAAGGTTATTAATTTTGTTATTTGTAGAAAATTTACCATAGTGAAGCTATTTTCCAACATTTCCTGTTCGTTCCGAACCATCTATTTTTGTGTTTCGAAAGGTTTCTCTTTCACAATTGGCAACATACTGTTTTCATTGAAGAATGTAAACATTGGGGTCGCAGTTGTGTTTTAGTAGGCGAAATTTTTGGGGGACGGTTGCTGACGTCGTCGCTCTACTGAGCAAAAATTCGCCGTTCATCGGTATTGTGTTTCAAGCTAAACATAACACATTCTAACAATTATAAATAAATAAATAGAGATACCAACAATAATAACCACACATTTACTGTAATAGCGACAGACTGTCGTACTTGAATTGTGTTGGTAGGATATAAGGAAAGTGGTCAAAAGCAACAGCAGCAGCTCACAAACCGACTGTGGTCCATTGGCTACGTACTTGCCCAGAGAGTCGTAGGTTGTGCGTTCACATACCGGTGGAATTAAGAAAGAAATCTGATGAGGATGGGGTGATATTCGAAATTACTATAATTTCTACACCTTTAACTGTTGTTGTATTTTTTCGAAATACTTCCCTTATACTGGCCTTGAGCTTAAAAATTAATAATATTGCCGTTCCATTTTTAATATAACTATTCACATGTTATTGTGATAATATCCGTTTTTAAATTTACGATCATGAAATACAGCTTCTAGAGGCAGTAAAAATCAAGGAACATTTGAGAGAAATGTAATATTTCAAAATGCGTCGTCCGGTTTGGTTATGGGAGAGATCATTTTTCGATTATTATCGATAAATTAAGATCCGACACTATTTGTTTGTGGTTTCGTTCTTGATTTATGATAAAAAACTTCATTTGATCTTAATTTATTGAAAGATTTTACAAGGCTATATTACTTGGTTTCATCATAATTTGCTTATAAATTAAGAATGAACTGTAAGTTCCGATAGTGTGTCCGGACTTATACACATTTAAGTAGCTTCGAAAAAATAAATTTGAACATTTATTATTTTGAAATGTTTCACCACCTGATTGCCAAAGCTTCTATTAAAATTTACTCCACGGCGAATATACGTAAAATTTGTTTCAATTACTTTAAACACTTATTTAACTTACTTTTTAATACAAATTTAACTTTATTTAAGCAATATAGTGTATAAGTATACTCTGTTTTTATTCTGCAAATAAATTCACTTGAATGGATATCATTGTTAGTCAAACCCGCGAATAAAAGGCTTTGTTTATGCTGCTTTTATGAGTTTTTATTGATGAATTGGCGTTTATACATGTGTGAGTCAAACAAAAATATAATAGTTTATTAGTTCTGTAAACTAAAGATCCAACAGTTTAGCTAAAAATCGGGGGTTTCTTCGTCCTGTAAAATTTGGCTTGCATCATATACGCGGCATGGCTTTTTTTGATATTATAGATCAAATTGAGTATCATTTTGAAAAAAATAGATGGTGTACCTATGTATATAATAAAAAAGCCAACGTCTTTATAACTCCGCAGCTATTTGATGAAAATGTACAATATTTGGTTTATGGATCCTATATATCAGCCCATATCTTATTTTTTGTGAAAAGAGGCGGACTCACGCTTCCATTAAATACGAAACTACAGTTCATCATATCGTTGGCTTAAAATAGAAAAGGCGTATCTACATTTTTTTCGAAATCGCGTTTTTAATGTATTCTGGTAGACCACTGTCAAATACACCTCCCCTTAAAAAATTAGTGGGCTATGATCGCAAATAACGGATTTATAGTCATATAAAAAAAAGCCCTAACTCATTCGAAGTTTTTTTTGAAAGAAAAAAGCCTTAAGTCATTTAAAGTTGAATTTAAAATAGACACACAATCAAAGCCACAACAGAAATTGCCATACATTTTGTATGGTACTCCAAAATTAGCCGAGCCAACACTAAAATTTTGTCAGAATATAATTGCTTCTAATATGGCGAAATTTAGGTTTCTGCTTGGCGAATTTTTTTGTTGCCTTGATTGTGTGTCTATTGTTATTGTTTTGCTTTTGTATCTACTTTAAAAGAAAAAGGGATTTCCCCGAGTTTGTCTAGCACAAGAATATTTTCTGTGCTACGCTGCGTTCGTCGGTGCGTTTTTGTTTTTTGTGTCAGTTCAATTAACGTTTTTGTGTTGGAAACATTTTTTTATTGAAAGTTTTAATAACATGAATTGTGCAAAAGAAAATTCTGATTCAGATGGTGTTCCAAAAAGGAAAAATACTGCTAACAAATCCGAATGGAAACAAAATGTAAATAAAAAAAAGAATGGCAATTAGGAGAGCCATGTTCATTACGATTTTGTGTAAAAAGTGCGGTGAGAAAGTGTTCGACGTTTAATGAGTCCACGCGAAACGAAATTTTTAGTTGGTTTTGGGAGATGTCCTGGGAGCAAAAGAGGCAGTACGTTGCAGGTCTTACAAGCTTTTCTGAAACAAAAAGGAAAACCTCTGAAAATTCGAGACGGAATCAGTCCATATCCTATTTCTTGAGTCATAATTCAAAGCGATTACAAGTGTGACGTGAAATGTTTTATTCAACACTAGGAGTAAAGGGAAAGATGGTTCGAAATTGGATTAGCAGTGGCGGTAAACACGGTACTCAATGCAGCCCCGATAAAGCTTTAATTTTGCGCAAAAATGCTAGGCGATCATCAGTTATAGGTCAGCGCAACAAAAACCGACGTGACTTTCTAAAAAAATTGCTAGAGGAGTTGCCAAAAATGGAGTCATATTATTGTTGAAAAGATAGCAAAAAGTTTTACTTCGAATCGGATTTTTCCTCATATCAGGAGATTTACAAGCTTTATGTCAACGAGTGTGAATCCGAAAAAGAAAATGGAGGCCTAAAATTGTCATACCCAATATTTACGCAATTAATAAAGGAATTAAATTATTCTATTTTTAAGCCAAGAAAAGATCAGTGCAATTTATGCGTATCACATAAAGCTAATAATGTTTCCGATGAGCAATACGAAAAACATAGAGAAGAAATCGAAAAAATGCGTGTAGAAAAGCAAAACGATATCAAAAATGCTGAATCCGGACTATGTGCAGTATTCTGTATGGATGTGCAGGCAGTTAAATTAGTGCCTCAACTGAACGCGAGTGCTGCATATTATAAAATGAAGCTTCAACTACATAACTTTACTGTCTATAATATTGTAACGCATAAATCAGATAATTATGTGTGTAACGAAACAGATGGAAGTTTAGTCTCTTCCGTTTTTGCCACATGTATTATTGAGCACTTAAGGAATTTCCATGCTCGATCGCCTGAAACCCATCACATTATTATTTACTCGGATGGTTGCTTTCGCCAAAATCGTAATACTGTTTTGTCTAACGCCTTGTTGAATTTTTCAAAGGAAACCGAAATAACAATTGAACAGAAGTTTTTAATAAGTGGTCGTACGCAAATGGAATGTGATGCAACGCATTCCCTTATGGAGAGAAAAATAAATAAAAAACAAATAAACTTGCCGTCTCAATTTGTTCAACTCATTAAGAAAGCTAGAAAAGTTCCAGCACCTCTACAAGCGCACCATTTGCGTTATGATTATTTTTTTAATTTCGAAAATATTTCAAAGATATACACATCAATACGACCAGGTGAATATTGCACACTGAAACAACTCTTTAGATATATATACTTAAGCTTTTCTTAAATTACAGGCAGGGGCATTGGAGATCATACAGTAAGCATGCTTCGAGCCTTGGCGTATGACTCGTCAGGATCAATTTATTTTAAAACAAATGTAACAGATGAATATCAGTTACTCCCACAGAGATCGAAGTTTCCGATTGAAAATGTGTCCCCCGATTGTCTTTATAAAGAGAAAATAGCCATATCTAAAAAAAAGTGGGACCATTTGCAAGATCTAAAAAAATTTCTTCCAGCAGATTGCCACCATTTTTATGATAATTTACCTTATAAAACCTAATTTGTTTTCAGTATAATAACATCTGCCTTGAAATATGTATTTGAGTTTTAATTATTTATTTATTTTACTTCAAACATGAATTATTATATTAGTTTGTCCTAATTTTAACTTACAACAAAAAGCCCTAACTTAAATTTATTTTCAAGAAAAATAATAACAAAAAGCCCTATCTCAAATAACTTCAAAGAAATTAAAAATAATAACTAAATTATACCAGAATTGAATTTGTTACCTGTTTTGAATAAAAATTGCAATAGAAATGTTTTTTGCATCTTAAGTTTTTAAGGTTTTATTCAGTTTTTTCCTTCTCCTAAAAAGTTACGAAAAGTGTAGATACGCTTTTTCTATATTAAGCCATCGATATCTTCCCAGCTAATTGACGTAGACTTATGATATTCGATATATGTATTCATATTTCCTTTAGATCAAGGTATAAAGAATATTGTAAGCCCAAAGCACTGTTCAATATTTAAAAAATTATATTCTCATTGCTAGTATAATATAATTACTAGTATGATTTTAACGTACACCATTTTCCATAATTTGGATTTTTTTAAGTACAGTCGAACTCCTCTATAACGAAAACCTCTCTCTAACGAATTTTTTTTTGAAACACTACGATTTCACAATTTGCTCATATATTTAGTCCTCTCTATAACGAACTTCTCTATAGCGAATTCCTCTCTGTAACGAATTCTTTTGTTATACATAAATGGAATTTTCCATAGCAAATAACTCCTCTATAACGAATTTAGCGAAGAGCTAAAAAGTAGTTGTTATAAATACACAAAAATATATTAGACTTCCATCATTCTCCGAAACGCGTGCAGCATTACAAACTCTATTAACATTTGTTGAATCACGGAGCGATGTACCCGACTTTATATTTAATAAAATTAATTCCTTGGAAGCATTTATTGATAAGGAAAAGGCTCAAACAGCTAAACAAACCACAGTCGACAATTTTTTCATACCTGAATAATCCTTATAATCTTTTTGACTTTTTATTAAGGTCTTCTTTTTAAAATGTAAGAAATAAAAACAAATAAAACAAATAAAATGAATCAATATTTCATTAAATAGGTCTTGAACATAAAGACATGAAATTTCGTATGACCTCTCCATAACGAAGCCCTCTCTATAACGAACTTTTTCACCGGTCCCGACGACTTCGTTATAGAGGAGTTCGACTGTATTTACCATATTTGAAAGAATTCTCGATATGATGTAGTAAAATATTGAATATTTGGATAGGTTATAAATTACCGTAATATGAGAGGTGAGTGAGCGTGGTTTAGTGTGCTTTCTATCATTTTCGAAATTGTGCTTTCTGACTAGAATTGCAAAGTGTGTACGTAATTTGGTAGAATTTGACAAATAATATTTGGAGATATACCTATTTGTTCTACGGTGGGCGATAATCGGTCATTGACTACATTTAAGATTCCATGTATTTCATTCTCAAATCTAAGTTTCTCTTTCAAATTTGACCAAATTACCTTGTATAGTTCATGTAGCTGGACGCCCGCGTCCCTATATGTAATTTAAGTCGGGTATTGTGTACGTACACCTACTACTTATATACAGATCTAAATATGTACTTGCATGCAATTGAACTGTCATTTTACATACATACATATCTGCAATGCAGAGTTTATTACTTACCATCTTTATTGTTCATTCGAAATGATACTATCGTTTTCGTGATACATATTGTGAACTTACTGCAATGTGTTAATCGCCGCTATGCCTAAATGCTCTAGTATATTTACCAATCTATTTCGAGCAAATTAATAGCTTATTTAGTCGCCGATCGGAGTTGAATAGCGAGGGGCACGCTGCGGTAGTAATAGCTGATACATATGTGCATACGTATGAAATTCATGTTAAATCTATTTCAGAAATAAACCAAGCTTCAAGCTCCAAGTCTATGTCAAATACTGTTTATTTAATGAAGTTGCGTTAAGTGCGAAAGCGTTAATGATAGGCGACACATCTTTATTTCTCAGTTTAAATTTTGGAATTGCAAGGTTATTGCCATTGCCAACTTGCTTCTTGATCGCAACTGTATATTGCTGAAAGTTATATGGATAAATTACCTCCCCGCAGCCCCGATTGAACTAGCTAGCTAGGCGTTACACGTCAACGTCAGATCCATCAACACCCGCAGCGCGTCAAGAGGCTATAATGCAAGCAATGCAAAAGCGTATTCCGATGTTAGAAAATAGCCTCAAAGCAGCTGAAGTGAAGTTGAGAGAGCATGTACTCCTAAGTGAGGCTGACACTGTTTCTACCAGTACTCACATCGACTGGGCTCGAACTTCCCAATTACAAACGATGCTACATCGAGTCGATCCGTCTCCAGAACTATCCCAAAACGTCTGCTCACGCCAACATTGGTTATGTAGCCACACAGTTGTCTTGCTTACATAAGCAAATGTAATCCTTTCCGGATTTTTGTGGGAAAGCAGAAGACTGCCCGATATTTAACAAAGCTTTTACAGAATCCACTGCAGTCTGTGGGTATAGCGATTTCGAAAATAATCAACATAAGAGCTTGAATGAAGGCAAGACGAAGCTCGGCAGACAATCAAGTATCTACTTACATTCCCGAGCAACGTCAACAATGTTATTGATCAGCTGAAGTTCAGGTTTTGTTGTCCCAAATTGATGATTCGCTGTCAGTCAATTCAAGTAAGAGAAATCGCGCCAGTCCCATAGAGTGAAATGTCAAAGTTAGTGCGGTTTTCCACAAAGGTGAATAATATACATATAAATATTTTGTCAATCAGCCAACGGAGGAGAACAGCATCTCACCAATCCTACGCTTTTCGCCGAACTCGTCATGAATTTGTGTTTGTGTGGGCAAGCTATGCCATATGCTACGATAAGACAGCATAGTGTATTGGCGAATTTACAGTTGCCTTTACAAAGTTTAAGTAAAGCAGATGCGATGACATATGTACATTTGTACATCTACGTAAGTTGCCAACACAAGCGTACTCACACATCAGGCCTAAGCTGTTGAACAGGCTGGATCATTGCGTCCCTCCGCGACGCTCACTTGCAATCAACGATCTGTCAGGCAGACACGTGAATGACCGCGCATGCTACAAAATGTTGCATCGTTTGCTACGATAAGACAGCATAAATTGCGAAACGTATATTGTCGAGTTTACAGTTATTATTATTATTTTATTTATTACGGTCATATGACCTATTTATATGTACAAAGTATTTAAATACATAACATTTATTGCTAAATTAAATTTTATGTACTAAATAATTAGATTAAGTCTTATATATTAAGCACTATATTAAACATTATACAAAACTATACATAACAACTAGAATAGAATAGTATGTACACACTTTCCATGTGCTACAAATTTCTTCTGTTAAGCGGGTGGAGGGGTAATTGTATGGGGCTTTCGTCGTAGTGATCGGGAAGGACGTGTTCCCGAGTCAACTCGCCGCCAATTCTTTTGGATATCAGATGGTCGGAAAGAACATGTTCCCGAGCCATCCGTTCGCTGATGCTGAGCTGGTCGGGAAGGACGAGTTCCCACGCCAGTCGCTCGTCGTTTCTTTTTCATGAGCAGACGGTCTGAAAGGACGGGATCCAAAGCCGCGCTGCCTGGGCCGTCGGAAAGGACTGGTTTCCGAGCCGCGCCTTCGCCGTTCATGCTGCAGTGACGGTCGGAAAGTACAGGTTTCCGAGCCGCCACCCGTTGAAAGTGGTCCCACCTCTTTAGTGATTTCGTTACTTATACTTAGATCTAGAATCACACTTCCAGTATGGATGCAAAGGACTAGTTCCCATGCGACACTTTCCATGTACTACAGGACTAGTTTCCATACCACCTCTTCAGTGATTTTCATCTTACAGGCATCGTTCTGCAGTAATTAGATAGTAGCCTCTTGAAACTTCCGAAATTCTCGCTAGTTTTTATTTGAGTTGGTAGTTCGTTAAAACATTTTAATCCTTTGTAAAATATATTTTTCTTGTCTACTTCAGTTTTATATAGCGGAAGCCTAAAGCTACTAGTTTCTCTAAGCAAATATGAGTGGGTTTCATTAATATACCTTAGATTATCACTCAGGTAATCTGGTAGGATACCATGTTTTATATTATAGATGAATTTCATAGCATGAAAGTATATTTGTTGTTTTACACTTAACCAATTTAACTTTGTTAGCATTTCCTGTGTGGGTGTATCGTACCGCGTTTTCAGAATAAATCGCAAAGCTTTGTTTTGCATTTTTTGCAGTTTACAAATTTGTGTGTCGCTAGCAATGAAAAATACTGTTGGGCAATATATGAAATGGGGTTCTACCAAAGACCTGTATACCATTGTTTTATACCTCCTTCCTAGGTATTTACATGATCTTTTCATGATACCAATTTTTTTCGCAATCTTATTTACTGTATATTCAATATGATCCTCAAATTTTAATTTGTTATCGATATATATACCTAGATACTTAATAGTTGTTACTTCTTTGATTTCTGCATCCTTAATTCGTAAGTTGTAACTATTGGAGGTATCCTTAACTTATCTAGATATGATCATAAATTGTGTCTTAGTCACATTCAGTTGAAGTCTATTTATGCATAACCATTTGTATAGGCCATCAAGATCTTCTTGCATCTTTGTTATTGCATTAGGAAGATTCCTGTCGCTGATCGTTAACAGGGTATCATCAGCGAACAGTTTTACCTTACAATGTTTCAGAACAGATTTTATGTCATTGATATATACATTAAACAGTATTGGAGATAAGACTGACCCTTCGTTGAGAGGGAATCACCGATCAGCGTTTGTTGTTTGCGATCTGAGAGATAACTGCGGAACCAGTTATGCTCATTGTTTTCTATTCCAATATTTGACAGCTTTCCCAACATTATATCCCTATCAATCGTTTCGAAGGCTCTTTTAAGGTCAATAAAGACTGCCACGATATTCATCTTGGAGTTCAGATCCTCCTTCCATTGCGATAATACCAAGTTTAGCGCAGTCTCGCAAGAGTGCTTAGCTCTGAAACCTGATTGTATGAATAACTTATTCGACTCAATATGGTATATTAATTGGTTTTTAACCACCGTTTCCAATATTTTTTCTAAGTTAGGTAATGTATTTATTGGTCTAAATTCCTCAGCTTTTATGGTATTTTTAACCTTTTTCACTGGTACTATGGTGGAAACTTTCAATTCAGTGGGTACTATTCCTGTCCGGAGACTATTATTTACCAACAAGGCATAGTAGTGGCCCATATATTCTACTGAGTCTTTTATAACACCTTCAGATAATAAATTATTTCCGCCAATTTTTCTTTTAAATCTCTTAGCAATGCCCATAATATCATCTACATTAATTTCTTGAAATCTAAATGCAATTCGTCGATTTTCCGGTTGAATCACATCCAAATTAAAGTTTTGTATGTGTTCTATACTTCTATTTATATTGATTATACTATCCACAAAGAAATTATTTAATTTATCAGATATTTCTTTACTATTCCTGTATACTATGCCATTGACAATCACCTCTTTGATGTTATCTTTATCATCCGTAGTGTTAGCAATGCTTTTCAGATACTTCCACATTAAGTGGCTATCACTTCTATTTGATTCTACCTTGCTTTCCATATATTTAATTTTTTTAATTTTAACCATTTTTTTATATACTTTCCTTATTTCATTGTACTCCCCCCAGTCTCCTACCCTTATGGCTTTTTGGTGCATCTTAAACTTCTTCTTATTGATGTCCATTAGTTGCCTATCATACCATTTATTTCTAATTTTAACTCGAGTTTGTACCCGGGATGTTAACTGATTCATGCTTGACATCAGACCATTATTGATACGATCAAACATACCATCTACACTGAGACTATTCAGGTCAGTAAAATTACATTGCCTTAAGAGATGTAACAGGTTTTCTAGACTATATCTATCCCAGGAAGTGACTTCCAGCAGCTTTTTAATTGGTATTTGTTTCTGAATGTTGCATCTGAACATAATAGTTTCGTGGTCCGATATTCTATGTTCCTCCATTTTTTCACATATAACATCTCTGGTGTTTGAGTACAACAAGTCAATCATGGTTTCGGAGTATTCCGTAACCCGATTATTAAAATTGACTATCTGTTTCATTGCTTGTTGAGCAAAAATCTCTTTTAGCTTCGTACTATATGTAGATACTATGTTCATGTTTATGTTGTAGTCGCCAATAAGAATAGTATTTACTAGGTTTTCACATATTTCAGCTAAAAGGGTCTCCATATATGTAACAAAGTCGGCGTCACTAGAACTCGGTGAGTGATAGATTACACCAATTTTCCATCTGGTTTCGCAGTTTTTTAGCTGGATAACTACACACCAAACATTTTTATCAATAGCTTTGTTTAATATTGTTTTAAAGTCTATTGTACTTCGTAGGATAACGATTACACCGCCCGTATGTCTACTGTGCGAGTCACACCTTACTATTTGATATTCTGGGAACTTTATTTCTATGTCTGTTATTTCCTCTGTTGTGCATGTTTCGGAACATAGAACAATATCCGGGTCTACACTCTCAATTAACCGTTCAAGCTCAGCTTTATTAGATATTATACTATTTATATTAAGATAAACGCATTTTAAATATTTGCTTCGCTTTTTATTTAAGCCTAATTGCTAACATCCTACTCTTTGTTTTTCAATTTTCAGTTTCCTGATATAAACAGGACACTCGTGACTAAATGTGTTGTGTTCAATGTCTAGGTTAAGTTCTAAACCTTTATTTGCATCATAGCACTTACCACAGATGGGTTTTTGGTTAATCTTGTTGCAACTCTCGGATTTATGTTCTCCCATGCATTTACTACACCTCAGTTGTTTGTTACAATACTTAGAGGTGTGGTTGAAGCCCAAACACTTATAGCATCTCTTTACATATTGTCCATCGTAGACGGGGCAGCGATCCCAACCTATATTTATTTTCTTTGAGTCCAAAGTTTGTAGAAAGAATTTATGTTCTATCTCTATTATTGCACTAAACGTTGGAGATGCCTCAGTGCTCCGCTTCGATTTAAATATTTTTACGCATGTCATATCTGCATCGGTTAAAAAGCTATTTTGTGCCTTAATCTTTTTTATGAGTTCCGTCTCATTATACTCAGCGTTTATATGTGCTAATAATATTTTCGGCTTATTTACTTTCGGTTCGGTGACCTCATAATCGTCTTTATTTAAATTACTTGTAAGAGCAGATTTTATTTTTTCTTTTTCTGTGACACTATTAGCACTTATTACAATTGCCCCATTGTTCTTATTAGATACCCTATCAATTTTCATGTTCGAAGCATCGATCTTATTTAGGTCCACCCTAGTTTTCTCAACCGTTTGTTTATTTTTCGGTTTAACAATTATGGGAGGAATACCCTTTAGTGCGCTGGCATACGATACACCCCCTGAACTCTGCATTTTATCTTGCTTTTGGGTTGCTACTTTCTTCACTTCATTTATTATTTCTTGCTTTTGCTTACATAGCTCACTAGTAGACGAATCAACTATGCTTATTTTCTCTTTATTTGCTATGCATAAACCCTCTAATCTTTTTATTATTTCTAGCTTTTCTTTATTATTCTTTTTTATGCTATCCACTAATACGCTAACCTCTTTGCTGTGACTAGTCAGCATTTTCTCAATGTCCATGATTGTATGAATAACTTATTCGACTCAATATGGTATATTAATTGGTTTTTAACCACCGTTTCCAATATTTTTTCTAAGTTAGGTAATGTATTTATTGGTCTAAATTCCTCAGCTTTTATGGTATTTTTAACCTTTTTCACTGGTACTATGGTGGAAACTTTCAATTCAGTGGGTACTATTCCTGTCCGGAGACTATTATTTACCAACAAGGCATAGTAGTGGCCCATATATTCTACTGAGTCTTTTATAACACCTTCAGATAATAAATTATTTCCGCCAATTTTTCTTTTAAATCTCTTAGCAATGCCCATAATATCATCTACATTAATTTCTTGAAATCTAAATGCAATTCGTCGATTTTCCGGTTGAATCACATCCAAATTAAAGTTTTGTATGTGTTCTATACTTCTATTTATATTGATTATACTATCCACAAAGAAATTATTTAATTTATCAGATATTTCTTTACAATCCTGTATACTATGCCATTGACAATCACCTCTTTGATGTTATCTTTATCATCCGTAGTGTTAGCAATGCTTTTCAGATACTTCCACATTAAGTGGCTATCACTTCTATTTGATTCTACCTTGCTTTCCATATATTTAATTTTTTTAATTTTAACCATTTTTTTATATACTTTCCTTATTTCATTGTACTCCCCCCAGTCTCCTACCCTTATGGCTTTTTGGTGCATCTTAAACTTCTTCTTATTGATGTCCATTAGTTGCCTATCATACCATTTATTTCTAATTTTAACTCGAGTTTGTACCCGGGATGTTAACTGATTCATGCTTGACATCAGACCATTATTGATACGATCAAACATACCATCTACACTGAGACTATTCAGGTCAGTAAAATTACATTGCCTTAAGAGATGTAACAGGTTTTCTAGACTATATCTATCCCAGGAAGTGACTTCCAGCAGCTTTTTAATTGGTATTTGTTTCTGAATGTTGCATCTGAACATAATAGTTTCGTGGTCCGATATTCTATGTTCCTCCATTTTTTCACATATAACATCTCTGGTGTTTGAGTACAACAAGTCAATCATGGTTTCGGAGTATTCCGTAACCCGATTATTAAAATTGACTATCTGTTTCATTGCTTGTTGAGCAAAAATCTCTTTTAGCTTCTTACTATATGTAGATACTATGTTCATGTTTATGTTGTAGTCGCCAATAAGAATAGTATTTACTAGGTTTTCACATATTTCAGCTAAAAGGGTCTCCATATATGTAACAAAGTCGGCGTCACTAGAACTCGGTGAGTGATAGATTACACCAATTTTCCATCTGGTTTCGCAGTTTTTTAGCTGGATAACTACACACCAAACATTTTTATCAATAGCTTTGTTTAATATTGTTTTAAAGTCTATTGTACTTCGTAGGATAACGATTACACCGCCCGTATGTCTACTGTGCGAGTCACACCTTACTATTTGATATTCTGGGAACTTTATTTCTATGTCTGTTATTTCCTCTGTTGTGCATGTTTCGGAACATAGAACAATATCCGGGTCTACACTCTCAATTAACCGTTCAAGCTCAGCTTTATTAGATATTATACTATTTATATTAAGATAAACGCATTTTAAATATTTGCTTCGCTTTTTATTTAAGCCTAATTGCTAACATCCTACTCTTTGTTTTTCAATTTTCAGTTTCCTGATATAAACAGGACACTCGTGACTAAATGTGTTGTGTTCAATGTCTAGGTTAAGTTCTAAACCTTTATTTGCATCATAGCACTTACCACAGATGGGGTTTTGGTTAATCTTGTTGCAACTCTCGGATTTATGTTCTCCCATGCATTTACTACACCTCAGTTGTTTGTTACAATACTTAGAGGTGTGGTTGAAGCCCAAACACTTATAGCATCTCTTTACATATTGTCCATCGTAGACGGGGCAGCGATCCCAACCTATATTTATTTTCTTTGAGTCCAAAGTTTGTAGAAAGAATTTATGTTCTATCTCTATTATTGCACTAAACGTTGGAGATGCCTCAGTGCTCCGCTTCGATTTAAATATTTTTACGCATGTCATATCTGCATCGGTTAAAAAGCTATTTTGTGCCTTAATCTTTTTTATGAGTTCCGTCTCATTATACTCAGCGTTTATATGTGCTAATAATATTTTCGGCTTATTTACTTTCGGTTCGGTGACCTCATAATCGTCTTTATTTAAATTACTTGTAAGAGCAGATTTTATTTTTTCTTTTTCTGTGACACTATTAGCACTTATTACAATTGCCCCATTGTTCTTATTAGATACCCTATCAATTTTCATGTTCGAAGCATCGATCTTATTTAGGTCCACCCTAGTTTTCTCAACCGTTTGTTTATTTTTCGGTTTAACAATTATGGGAGGAATACCCTTTAGTGCGCTGGCATACGATACACCCCCTGAACTCTGCATTTTATCTTGCTTTTGGGTTGCTACTTTCTTCACTTCATTTATTATTTCTTGCTTTTGCTTACATAGCTCACTAGTAGACGAATCAACTATGCTTATTTTCTCTTTATTTGCTATGCATAAACCCTCTAATCTTTTTATTATTTCTAGCTTTTCTTTATTATTCTTTTTTATGCTATCCACTAATACGCTAACCTCTTTGCTGTGACTAGTCAGCATTTTCTCAATGTCCATTTTTTGTTCTTTAATATTTATTTTATTTGTCTCAGCTATTCTCATCATTTCTTTGAGAGCTTCATCGACATTACATATGTACATCACGCAGTCGTCGCACATGAAGCGCAAAAACGGGCAATTGTCTAGTGCTTGTAGGCTGCATTCGTCAGCCGATGCGCAAGCCTTTGTGCTGTGATACACTTTTCCACATACACCTTCACATCTTACTCCCGACTCTCCTCTGATGCCTTTGCGGCATTTTCCACATTCTGACATCTTCGCCTTCACTAATTAGCCGCTTTATTTGGGCTGAACACACCAACAACTAATGTGAAAGGTTTTCTTTCGTTTATTTTATTATTTCTATTTATTATTCTTTTGTTTGCTTAGTAATTCCACTTTGTAAATTTTTCACAATTTATGGTGCTGTTATAATGTTATTGTGATATTAATCATAATAATATTTGCAATAAAGTTAAATATTATCAAAACTTCACAGAGAATTAAACACGTCCGTTTCGTTTGACAGTTTGCTAATTGCAGTTGCCATTACAAAGTTTAAGAAAAGCAGATGCGATGACATATGTATGTACATCTACGTAATTAACCTTAAGTTGGCAATACAAGCGTATTCACACATCAGGCCTAAGCTGTTGATCGGGATGGGCAATTGCTATCTTGTTTTGTCATCGTCCACTACCTGTAAATGTAAACAGCGGTGACAGCGTAGTTACAGGGTAACATGAACGCTCTCTTGGCTCTCTGTAAAATAAATACACAAGTCGTCTCTCCGCGACGCTCACTTGCACTCATCGATCTGTCAGGCAGACTAGTGAATGACCGCGCATGCTACAAAATGTTACCTGCTAATGTTGGTAACAGCGCTTGTAATAATTTGTGTTATTTTCGCTGGTGCTTGATGCTTTATTCAGAGCTGTTAAATTTAGGTACATATGTGTCTAATGATTAGGAAAAGTTTTTTTATTTTGAGGAGGCGTGTATAATTAGTCGATTATAATAAGGATCAAATAATAATGTTTGCATTTATACGTATTTAACAGATTTGAATGAAACAACAGCTGCTGGCAAAAAAAAAGAAGTCATAACTCAAATAGTGAAATATAATAGGGTACATCGCAACTTGTTTTGTATTTTTGAGTGTATCTTTGTGTGAAAACATCATTAAGCCCATTTCTTTGTAACCTAGTTCCAAAAGAACACTAGGTATGATAACAAAATGCATGTAAAGCAACAACACTAACTCGGAAAAATATGCGAGTTGAACCAACTCGGTTAAATGATATCAGACCTGAGATATATTCTTGGGAATTGAAAAACTGCGCTGTTCTGAATTAGCCCTAAGAAAATACATGGGAAATTTAGATTTAAACATAGTTCTTTTATTATTAATTTTGGCCTTTTAGATTTGCAAAACAACAATGCCAACCACGCTGTTAAGCACATAGTGGCGATGGCACACTTAATAGCGGTATGATTGGAGATAGGGATAATTAGAAAACAAACAATTTTCACACGGTAAGCGTGGCTGAGTGGTTGCAGGCTCGCCTAGCAACTCCGTGTACCCTGGTTCAAAGCCAGGTAAAGTCTAGAAAGAAAGAAGTCTGATGAAGAGATGTGGTGATCTCCGAAATAGCAGATATCACTTCCACCACTTTGAAAAGTTGTTGTTTTCTCATACTATTCGATATAGTTCGATTTTATTTGCATAGTATTTGGTAATATACAACTACATAAACCTAAAAATTGCCGTGACAACTATTTTCCGTTCTTAAATATCACTAAACAAATCGCAACTTTCATGAAAGAGGCTACATTAAAACGGGCCCGTTTATTTTGTTCTTATAATTTGACAAATGTAAATTATCATGAGTTATCCTAACGTAGATATGTATGTAAATTATCGCTACGAGCCACTGAAATCGAAAGTCAAGCGTCGGATGGTCGAATGAACTTACAAGTTTTATTAGCATAGACTTTTTATACAATTTTTACTTATTTACTATGCTCAATAATACAATAAGGTTGTTTATTTACTTATTCTAAATTACATATGTACTTAATTCTACATCTAAAGGTAAGTTATGCTTACGTTGCAATTTTACGCAACCCATGTTCGGACTACATATGGTGCTAACTTGTATATGTTTATTCAATATCACGATATAATAATTATTCTGCATTATTTTCAAAAAACTTTAACATCGTACGCAAAAACTTGCAAGAAACTTTCAAATTGAGAGAGCGAAAAGGACAGTTGTTTTGAGGGGAAGTTGCAAGTTTTTAATGGATATATTTTTATTCGTAGCAGTTTGCCAGTATTTGGAAATCAATAACTAGATTTATGTGTGTGTGAATGTGTGTACATTCCATGTGAATATCCAATAAAGTATAAAAAATAATAAATATTAAAACTTATATTGAACATATTTTCTGATTCGTTTGCTTCCGTTTCACAAAAGTCTAGAATAATGCCTTGTTATAATACCAAACAATCGCATCATTCATTGTATTCGGCCCCACATTCGCACATTCTAATGTACAGGTACAACTTACAACACAAACTAATATAAGCACACTGCGTTTTACCGCATGCTGTGAATTTTCTTTTTGCTCCACAACCGAAATTGGTTTTCTTACGTGTATTGCGCAGAGTTGCATACATGTCAAATGTGGTTGCTTTGAGACGATTGTATGTTCAAGTTTTATACGTTTCTTCAATTTAAAACTTTATTGCACTTATTCCAAAACCATAAAATGGATATTATATACGACCTTATTGTTTTGAGTGAGCTATACCGACAATGTCGTAGATGTCAACGCAGACTTTTCCAAACTCGGGATAAATTTGAATTTCAGGCCACTGGATACCAAATCCTAAAATAAAAAGACTCGGACTTATGTTTTAGGTCGGTAAAAATGCCGTGCGACCTATTTGACGTACTACTAAGGTGGTAGAACCGTTTTTAAAAAAGGAACCACGAAAACCGGCAATAGTACCTGAACAACGTCTTTTCGCTACGCTTTTGTATGTAAATTTTAAAATATATATCCATTCAAAAGCATAATATATCTCTTTTAGTTTGCTGGCACAAGGCTGCTCCTTACACAGCATATTCCTACAATTTCGCATGCAATTCAAGATGAACAATTTTTCAGAACGCATATACCTATGCCAGACAACGGTTAAAAAGGAAGCAATACCACTTTCGAGAAACAATAAGATTTTTAACCATTTTAACTAGCAACGATTGTACTGCACAATTTTGTACGTCTTCACAAAATTTACGTGAGAGAACCAGTATTAGCAGGAATAATTAAGGCACTTTAAATGCTTCAACCCAGCAAGCATTGCAAAACAGGATAACTTTATGTAATTTCGTTAATGTTAATATATAAATAAAGTAATCCGTTAATGCTAAAACCTTATTAATTCGTAACATTGCTGCGCAATTGCGATTACGAATTATCGGGACTTCAGTGTATGTACAGGTTTTTTAATTCCACATGTACCTTTATAAAGCAAAGAAACAAATTAAATATTAAAGTTTATTTAATTATAAAAGTTAAAATTAATTTATATATTACAACTTCAAATTTTTTCAATTATTTGATACTAGTACTACTATTTCTGCTTGTAGCTCGTCCTTTTGTGAGGGTGAAATCCTCGCAAACTTGCATTTTAAAAGTTTAAAAAGCATGTTGACTTCGGTTCATTGCTCCTCTGTAGCCATACACTCTTCGTGCATTTTCAGCAGTACGTCTTAAAACAGATTTTTTTTTTGGGTAAGGGGCAATTTCCCTGTACAACTTTCTACACATTAGAAACTGAACTGAAAAACAACGATAAAAATATTGATTATTAAGCAAAGGCTTTTTATTAAAAAGTGGAAATAAATACGAGTCATTTAATATAATAAAGTTGAAAAACTACTTCCGATTATGCCACTGCTTTTAATTTTTAATACTGCCTTATTCTAAGTGAAAACACTACAGTTTAATACATGTACATTAGAGGTGTTCTTCGTTGTATGGAGATTTTTGAAATAGTGTTCTAAGTTTACAGAATGGGCTTATTTTTTTCCTTTCCTCTCAAAAATAAATAAAAACCAAGTTTTATTGAAATCGGTTAACGAAAAGTCGGCGCGGAAACGACTTGTAAATTTCGCATGTATTTTGTATGGTAAAATACCAGTTTTTAGGTATTCTAATTATACATTTCGAATTCTTTTATTAAACAAGTAGTAAAAGGCAGAAAATTCAAAAAACGGTACCCAGTAAGAGGTCTGATTCTCAAAAAAAAGATGTAGAAGACTTTTCTGAAGAGTTGGACAATGTGTTTGACATTGCTCATAGAAATGCATTACAAACCATTCGAATAAGCGAAGATAAGGAATTTCTGATTCCACAAAGGCAAAAAGGGCGCCCTGGTTGTATGGCCAGTGTTGGCATGGTTTTATATCAACGACAAAGCAGAGCAGTTCACCGAATTGAAAAAGAGCTATCACGGAAAAGAAAACATGATCAAGTGTCGGACGTAAAGCGTAAGTATATCAATACCAAATCAATTTTAATTATTGTTGTTATGTGAAACTTAAAATGTTATTGTGCAGCCGAATTCATAGATAATTTTGGAATGGAAAATGAAGTGGAGATTGGTGACAGGGGATCAAAAGAAGAAGAAACCTATATAAATTATAATGAAACGAAAAGTACTTCAACTTGTGCTAAAAGGGGAACAAAACATTTTGTAACACCGCGATTGCTTTCAGCACTTGATAGCGCCAAAGCAACCGATGGAAAGGCGATGCACATTCTCATGTGGACTGCAGAAGCATTGGGCCATTGCACCAGCGAATTGGTAATCAATCGTTCTACTCTCCATCGGCTGCGAGTAGAGCATCGACGAAACGAAACACGGAAGATTCAAGCCAGTTTTATTGACAAAGTATATTTTAATAAAAAATCACGAAAAATATACATACCATGTTGTATATAACTATTTATTATATTTTATTCTAGCTAAGTGAAACACAAGCAATGGTAGTGCACTGGGATGGGAAAGTATTGCCAGATCTTATTGAAAAAATAAAAGTTGAGAGAATTGCAGTGCTTGTTAGCTACAATGGCGACTCGAAATTTCTACAACATTACGGAAATTCTTAGTAACTAATGATACAGCAGAAAGGGGTATAAAGTTCACAAAAGATTTCAATACTATTATTACAAATAAAGAAGAAGAGAAACAGTTTCTGCTTCAAGTTCTTGAAGAATACAAACAAAAAATATACATCCTACAAAAAATCTGAATTAATTTAAATCAAATGTTCCTAAATGTATAAAGCGTATTATTATAAAAATAACTGTTAAGAAGCAGGTTTATGTTATAGAGTAATATTGTAGGTTGAACGAAAGCATTGCCTTTGAATACATGAAACATGATTTTTTTCTATTGGAAAGCGATTTTTTATTTTCAAAACCTTTCCGTGCCGACTTTTCGTTAACCGATTTCAATAAAACTTGGTTTTTATCTATTTTTGAGAGGAAAGGAAAAAAATAAGCCCATTCTGTAAACTTAAAACACATTTTGAATTTTAAGAACACTTCTAATGTACATACATGTAATATTTCAAATATTAAAGATTATTTAAGAGATCAATGATGGTAAAATGTAAGTAGTCTTCATTACACATATTTTCACCTTTATTCAAAACATTTTGAAAACCAAGAGCGCATACTCATAGCCAAACTAAAGTCCACGAATTTTGTCACAATTAGTAAAAATTCAGTTTAAAAATAAATAAATCCAGGAAGTTTTCTTGTGTTGCATATACTTTTCAATAAAAAATATGCATGTGCATATGTACAACAAAATATAGGTAAAAAGTGAATTTCCGACGAAGGCGTTATAATCAAATGCCTCAAACGAAAAAAAGTAAACTCGTCAATCAGTTGTGTAATCTTTACAAACAAAAGAGATGGATTTGTCGAAGCGACAAAATTTTAACCGAAGAATTGAGTGCTGGTTAAATTTGTCGGCGGGATAAACATGGCAGGCACTTGAGAAAACGAAAACGCATTTTAAGAGGAGATAAATTTAGCACGCAGTCGGGAAAACGGCCTTTAATGTGATAAATAACATTTTGTTTGCAAATAACCTCTTACCTCCATTCCGAATGCGCCAAAAATTTGTTGTCAATGAAATGTAAACGTCAAATGCCACGCAAAACAAAAATTTAAAATTGAGTTAGCTTTTTACGCACGGGGCTCTATACAAGCTGTATGTAGATGAGAAAACTTTGACAATAAACTGGCGGCGTGCGTTAATATTAGGTTACAGTCTTATACAAGGTAGCGCAAAAGTAAACTTCCGATGTTTGTTGGCTGTAATTTAAAAAAAAATGAAAAACTTTGATTCTTCTTGTGGATTATTTTTATTTGGTCTTTTAATTTTTTTTACATCAAGTCGAGAATATGATGTCATGTAAATGGCCGCCGCCACAGTTGATTGTCATTTGAGCCGTTTTTATGGCATTTTCCATCACTCAGCTCTTTAAGAGCTGCAAGAGTCTGAGGCTTGTTGACATAAACCCGCGACTTCAAAAAGCCCCTCAAAAAGAAGTCTGGAGCGGTCAAATCAGGCGATCTTGCTGACCAGTGCAAATCGCCAAAACGGGAGATTAGGCGCCCGGGAAATGCATCCTTCAGCATATCGGTTGTGGCACGTGCAGTGTGTGCCGTTGCACCGTCCTGTTAGAACCACATGTTTTCCAATCCCAATTCATCAAGTTGCGGCAAAAAGAACTCGTTGATCATTGCTCTGTAGCGCTCACCATTCACAGTAATCGTTTGGCCCGCGACGTCGAAGAAAAAAGGTTCGATGACTCCTCCAGCGAAAACAGCACACCATACAGTGACTTTGAGCGGGTGTAATGGCTCTTCGTGGGTTACACGCGGATTTTCAGTGTCCCAGGAGCGTAAATTTTATTTAGTATTTACGAACCTGCTAAGATGGAAATGGACCTCATCACTCATGATTATTTTTGATGAAAAATCATCTTCCTCTTGGTGGTGATTAAGGATGGCTTGAGCGTATGTTAGACGCGATTGGCGGTCAGCAGCTAACAGCTGATGCACCGTCTGGACTTTGTACGGAAACATCTTCAAATCTTGTACCAAAATTCGCTGTAAAGACCGTCGACTGATACCCATTTGCGTGGCACGTCGTCTGGTCGATGTCGACGGCGCTTCCATGACATCCTCGGCTACAGCAGCAATATTCTCTGCAGAACGGCTACTCCGGGGTCTGCCACGCCTGGCAGCATCTCGTGTTCTGCCAGTCTCTTCGAGGCGAGCGGCTAAACGTCGCAGTGTTTCACCAGTAGGCGTTGGACAGCCAGGAAATCTGCGACGAAATTCACGTTGTGCCAAAGTCACCGACCGATTATTGGTCAAATAAATAGTCAGCAATATTCCGCGTTCTGAAGCAGTGTAGCGTAGCATTGTTTATTAACGTGTATTTCGCATGTGTTTACTACACAAATGTCAAAACAGAACTGACATTAGGGGCCAATCGCAAAATTTATAGCATTTTCTGATAGGAGGATTACTTTTGCGCCACCTTGTAAAACGTTAAAATTTCCACCTTAAATGGTTCATTAAATGGCGAACTGGTTCAGGCCGTTCAAATTGCAGTTTTCGCGTTTAGTTAACAGAGTGATCCATATGAAATTATCAAATTAAGTCATCACCAGGAGGAAATATAAGTATTTTAATAAGTTCGCCCTGTACCAGCTGGTTTTTATTTACATAATTGGAGACGGAGCTCTAAAAAGTATGCCGCGGAATGCATACAGTCCTATGCCGAACTGGGTTTCAAACGTGTTAAATGGTTGAACTTGTTAAATTTGCATCAAAAATTTGCATGTGATTAAACTAGTTTACGAACTGATTTTTCCATTTAACCAGTAATATGAATTTTAACCAGTTTAAAGCGTCAATTTGAACACAGCATTAGTCGCGTCTTTTTGCACAACGAGTGCCTCTCGAATTCTGTACAAACGGAGCGGCATTAATCTCTGCTCTGCATGCTCACTCATTCATATTGGCTGCTGAGAGATGAATGCGCCAACACTTGGTATATGTGGCATCCACGCAACCAGATGACAGAACGACCAAAATGTCAACCATGCAACGAGATGACAGAACGACCGAAATAGCAACTACGTTACGATTTGCTCGCTTTCTCATCGGTTCCGTCTCGACGACAACACGTATTCAAATTCACTGAAATCATTATCTTAAAATAGTATTGTAATCTTAATTAATTTGAATAAAGAATATGTAAAATAGCTTGACAGCCATAACTGGTGACCCAAAGACGTAAATATTTTCAAGGCAGCGAAATTAGTACGAGCGAAATCGCAAAATGGAGCAACGAAAGACGATTTAGAAGCAGGAACAAAAAGTAACGTGGTCAACGACGCCCCACCAAATAGCAATGCTTCCGTGGATGCAATTTCATCACCGAAATTACCATTGCCGACAATCTCCGACACGAACATGGAGTCTTTCTTTTACTCCATTGAATTTTGATTCGAGGCATCTGGGGTTAGTGGCGGTCTTCGAAAGTTCAATATCGTTCTCGCGTGCGTGCCACAATGCAAAATCCTAGAGCTCCGCCCCATTCCCGAATCAGAAGGTTGTCGCTATTGTTTAACGATCGTCGATCGGTTCACTCGATGGCCAGAGGCAATTTCCATGGCTGACATAACTGCTCCAACGGTCGCGCAAGCGTTAGTGAACGGTTGGATTTCACGCAATGGCGCACCAATCGACATCACTGATCTTGGTCGGCAATTTACCGGTTTTTTATTCCAAGAGCTAATTAAATTACTGGGCTCTCGACACTTACGTACGACACCTTACCACCCACAGTGCAATGGCCTGGTGGAACGGTGGCATCGGACACTGAAATCGGCTATCCTATGCCACGACAAGCGTAACTGGACCACATACTTGCCAATTATATTACTTGGGTTGCGCTCAACATATAAAGAAGACTTGAAATGCAGAGTTAGTGTTTGGTTGCACGCTGAAACTACCAGCCGAATTTTTAGTTGAGAACAACACCCCCTCAGCCACCGAGTTTGTACAACGGTTACGGCAAACAATGCAAGACTTAAGACCAGTTGAAACAGCATGGCATTCCTCGAGGAAGATCTTCATCCATCCACAGCTACGTTCTTGTGAATTCGTCTTCCTCCGCGACGATCATATCGGACCATCATTACCATCGCCATATTCTGGTCCATACAAAGTCGTTCGACGGTTTGAGAAATATTATATAATTAAGTCGAGCGGCAGTGAGACCAAAGCTTTGATTGATCGCCTGAAACCTGTTTTTTTCGCTTAAGAAAATTCCAAGAGGGGTACTGTGGCAACCACGCAACCAGATGACAGAACGACCAAAATGTCAACCACGCAACGAAATGACAGAACGACCGAAATGGCAACTACGTTACGATTTGCTCGCTTGACAGCTATATATATGTACAAGCGAATGTGTTATACCTGTTAATGACTACATTCATGCAGATGTCTATTATATACATATGTATGTGCCTACTTATTGTATTTGTTGCATAGTTTGTGGTGCCTAGCAAATTGTCTTTAATAGTTAGTAAAATATCGAATTTTTTGAATTTTTACCGGTATATGAAGGGTGGTCATATCTTTTGTCCAAATTTTACAATTTTCGAAAATTTCCTTATCGAATTGAAATGCAATGTGTGTACTAAATTTGGTGGGGTTTGGTGTCATAGTTTTGGAGTTACACGTTGTATTGACGGACTGGCGAACATGCAGACATGGCTTAAGCAATTTCACCATTCGTTTTGAGTTTTTTGGTATATAAGTTAACACAGCCCATGTTAAAATATCGTCTGCACAACTAAAGTGCTTTGATCAGCAGCAACTCCCGCGCGTACAACCTAAATGCGGAACAACACTCCAGACTCAGCGTCCGCATTGTTCGATTGCGCAAACTAATTCACCTAACTTGCATATTTAAACAATGGCGTAGCCAAAACTCGACCGACTAGAATTAAGTATAAATTAACGTAAATTTGTATTTGATTAAAAGTTGATTTTTAATAAATAAACTACGCGGTTGCACATTTATACATTGGCGCAGCCAAAACTCGGCCGACTAGAATTAAGTATAAAAACGTAAATTTGTATTTGATTTAGAGTTGATTTTAAATAAATAAACTACGTGGTCACGCTGCCCGATTGCAGCACGCCAGAAAATCGTTTTGTGTTTTTTAATCTTCCTAATAAAGGAAAGATTAACTGGCCCCCGAGCATACTCAAAAAGTCCAGAAAAAAACAGTAAGGACACGCGAACCCGAGTAAAGTCGGAAACATCCTGGAAATCCAAAGTAAGGATACGCAAGCCTGAACAAATACTTCGAGCAACAAAAATCGAAAGTTGAAAAGTAAGGAGACGGTAATAACATACAAGGTCCTGAACACAAAAAAGTAAGGACACGTGCGTGCTAAACAAAAACAGTTATCGATAGAGAAATCAAGGCACCCAAGTAGTGCAAACGAAAGGGAGGACATAACGTGTCAGCCAACTCAATCGAGTGAAAAAAGTGCAAAAGACATTAAATAAATTAAAAGTGCAAAAGACAAAATAAACCAATCACCCAAAGTGCGACAACCGAAGCTGCAAATCAGCTGCTAAAAACTAAAAAGCAGCCAGAAGCAGTAAGAAGCAGCCAAAAGCACCCAGAAGCAGTAGCTGGAGCCAGAAGCAGCAGCCAAAAGCAGTAGCAGCAGCCAGAAGCTGTAGCAGCAGCCACAACCCAGCAGAGAATACACAACCGTAAAAGTAGTAAGAAATTATATTTACAAACTTAATTATCTACAATTAATTATAACCCATAAGATTTAAGAAAAAAAAACCAAACAAATTTGAGAAATTTAAAGCTACACCTATACGCTTATATTAGGAAGAGAAACTGTTATTGTGCATAATAAATAATAAGTAATTTTCCTTTCTGTGCTCAAAATGTCAAACCCAAATAATCTGATCCGTCGCCCCGTCCTCTCCCCAAATTCAGCATCCGCCGAACGACAGGCAGAGCGAAACGCTCAACTGTCCATAGAGACGCCCTAACTAGGCTTATTTCTTCAATTGCTTCAGATATCGTCAGGCAACAGGCACTGCAGGTATTACAGGCGACACTTAATCCCGCCCCAATTAATATCACCGATCAGGCTATAGATGAGGCATACAGAGACAATATTAGCGATTTGGATAAAGTTCCAGATATTGTTAGATCCCTTAAAGATTTTTCAGGTCAACCAGGGGAATACAACTCACGGAAAAAAAGTGTTGACCAGATACTGTCCATTTACGAGCCACTAAAGGGACAACCCAAATATTTTGGGATTCTTAGTGTGATTAGAAATAAAATAGTCGGTAACGCCGACTTAGCTCTCCAGTCATATAATACCACACTAAATTGGCAAGCGATATCTAAATACTTGGCAATGCATTACGGCGATAAACGAGACTTGCGATATCTGGAACACCAGTTGACAGACTTAGTTCAATGGAACAAAACTATTCCCGAATTTTACCAGCAGGTGTACACGCACCAAACTAAGGTACACACAGATTTACAGAGACAAGGCGCTGGACACATTCGTGAGAGGGCTAAACGGTGATTTATCCAGACTCCTAGGAATGAAAGAGCCAGTGGATCTACCACAAGCTCTTCACCTATGTATGAAGTTGGAAAATCAGAATCTCCGCACGACCTTCGCTACCGCACTTTGAGGTAAAAGCGGAGAGCGGAACCATTTTAAAATTCTTAATCGACCCGGGGTCTACTAAAAACTATGTCAGACCTGACTTAGCGAAGAAACGAATTCCGAACGAGGTACCGTTTTACGGAGATCGGTAGTGGGCGGTATCAAAATAAAAGAACACACAAAAGTAAAGCTCTTCAATCTTGACGAAGAACTTAAATTCTACCCCATGCCCCCCTATTAACTGTTGATGGCATACTAAGTAACGACACTCTTAAGGAATTGAAAGCAATGAGTCATACGAGCGAGAATTATATGCAAATAAAAAATGGTATGAAAATACAACTTAAACAATTACCTTCTAAAGCGGTAAACGCTTTAAATATAAAAGAAAAACATCTATCACCGCATTCTTAAAAAGCGAGGTAGAAAATCAAGTGGAAACATTATTGAATGATGGTATCATTTGACCATCAAGATCCCCGTACAATTCCCCATTACATTACATTACTGTTTCTTTCCCGCTGAATCTGATTTCTTGGGTAGAGTCCCCACCCAAGAAATCAGATTCAGCGGGAAAGAAACAGTAATGTAAGGTCATTGATTATAGGAAGCTGAATGCAATTACAACTGCCGGCAGATATCCTATTCCCGAAATAACGGTAGTCATTTCCCAAGTGAGTAATAGTCACTTTTTCTCAGCACTGGACCTAAAACGTGGTTTTCACCAAATTCCACTTAAAACTTCCGATATCGAAAAAAACTGATTTTTCGATCAATAATGGTAAATATGAATTCACCCGTTTCCCATTCGGCCTAAAAAATCCGCTAACGATATTTCAACGTTATGTATTATTGATGACATAATTATTTTCAGTAAAACAAAGGAAGAGCACCTCTATCACATACAAAATATATTTAAAACGCCACAAAAAGCAAATATGAAGATACAACTGAATAAGTGCCAATTTTTCAAAAAAGAGATGGAATTCTTAGGATATATAATCACCCCCAAGGGTATAAAAACCAACCCCGCAATAGTGGAAGGTATTTCGAACTTTCCACAGCCACAAAACCTAAAACAATTACGTAGTTTCCTTGGTATATCAGGGTATTACCGGCGGTTCATAAAGGACTACGCCAAACTCGCTAAACCCCTGACATCCCTTCTAAGAGGGGAAGAGGGACGTACGTCTTAAAATAAATCAACAGATATAAAAATAAATTTAAAAAAAGAAGCGATAAATGCTTTTAAAAAACTTAAAAATTCTCATACGTCAAAGAACATAATTCTCGCGTACTTCGGAATTCAAAAAGGATTTTGAGCTGGCAACTGATGCCTCAAACTTCGCCATAGGCGCAGTACTATCACAAAGCGATAAGCCCATTGCGTTCATATCAAGTACGCTGAGTAGAGCCGAAGAGCACTACGCAGCAAATGAAAAGGAGATGCTTGCAATAATATGGACACTAAACTCCTTTAGAAATTATATTTATGGTTCATGTAAAGTAAAAATTACAACCGACCAATAACCGCTTACTTACGCTTTGAGCAATAAAAACAATAAATGCAAGATGAAACGATGGAAAACGATTCTTGAGGAATACAACTACGAATTGTTGCCATTCACAATGCTCTAACTCACATACACGAATACGACCAAATACCACAAGTAGCATAAACAACCTAGTCTATTTCAGCCAAGCCATATCCGAACAGATAGACAACGTCACAAGTCACATACACAAGCAACAAGTTGTCATTACAATGCATTACCTACTTTCGCTACCATATAGACGATATCGGACAAATTATAGTTTCCAGCAAATTAGGCATTGTTCACACAGACATACTAACGCAAACAGAACTTAATCAGATAACTGACTTCGATAGCTACCACAACATTAAGACAGCAATAATTTTTAAGGGTAATACCATTATCATAACCTTACTTATACCTCAATTTTCCGTCAATATCCTATCCAGAATCAGATTCGAGCCTCTCCCCAATACCAACAATAAGTCATTAGTTTTAAGCCAATATGATATCTTAGCCGATAAAAATAACAATATAATGGATGAATGTTTAACCAATATTTGAAGATTTAAGGAAGCGGCATGTGGACTAGAAGCACTAGATAAGCCCGCTGTAGTCGAAATACTTCCAGGTCTGCTAATATTTAAGAATTATAATGGCAATATAACACCAAATTGTAATAAACAAAAAATTAAGCAGACCGGCAACTTTTTGATAAAATTCGAAAATTGCGAAATATCCATTTCAAACAAATCAGATGTCAATGTAAATATGAAAATGTACGAATCATTCATTTTGCCAAATTTAATAACAAAAATATATGAAAATAAAAATACGACTAACACCGAATTAAAAATTGAAACATAATATCTGAAACAACTTGAACATGAAAATCATCTTAATCTTTTAGCAAATAAGACTGGAATTAAATATAAATTATCGTAAATTTGTATTTGATTTAGAGTTGATTTTAAATAAATAAAATACGCGGTCACGCTGATTGGATATAAAAATCAATGAGAGTTCTTTATAGGCGTCTAAACTACTGAAGCGATATTGCAAAATTCTTATAATTACGCAACAATCTAATGAAGACGTGCAATATTTCCTGTACAAATCCCTTATATTATAAGTCAAATATTATTAATTTTTTTGGCGAGAAATGCCACGATTTAAAGAAACGTTCTATGCATCATGTTTTCTCAGCTATTTGACGTGGATATGTATATAACATTTGATATATACTGCGATAAATTCAGCAGTGTAAAATCTTAAAGAAGCGATCGCCTGACTCTCTTTAGATGTAGAATGGACTTGCACTAAATACTCTGAAGTTAGGCATTCCTATACGAATTACGCTAGTGTAAATGAATTTAATAAGCTTAAATAAAGTATTTGTGTAATCCAATACAACAGTTATCAAAGTGGCGACGGGAAAATTTTCTAGTTTGGCGTGTTAAATTAATCAGTTACAAAAGCCAATTTGTTGATTAACAAACAACTTAAGACTGAATTACAATTGATCTCTTACTTCCATATTACACCTATTATCGTCTACCAATTGCTGATTGTTGCATACCCCAATTATTGCTGATTGTTGTTTACTTGAAATTGTTGCTGAATATTGTTTACTTAAGATTATTGCTGAGTGCTAAGTGTTGTTTTCGTCAATTGTTGCTGTTAAGCAGTTATGCGTAGGCGCGTACAGATTTGATGATCGCTGGGTTTTAGTTGCCCAATGTAGTTCAGCTTTTCCAACCAGTTGTGTTAACTCTTCCCGTTTTAAATATGATCATCCTCGATCATCAATAGAAAGGTAGATCGTTGAATTTTACATATGTTTGGTGGTGTTTACTTCACCTGAGGGAATAGCTTCTTTGCTCGTGATTACGGATGCTATTGTTGTTAGGCTTTCAATGGTGAAAGTCGTCTGTTTCAGAGAGTTTATTCGGTGGGTGTTGCTAATGTGCATCTCTTTGAAATACTAGTGATAGTAACTCGATGTGATCCTTTTCTATTGGGCCTGGTTGTAAAATACTATCGCGTTCCCTTTACTTCCTAGGATACCGTATCGGACTTTATTTGACAGTTGAATTGATTGAGCAAGATTACATCAGGTTTTATCTCTTCAATCGTAGGTATGAGATGGTCGTTGATTGTTGAACATGTTGAGTTTAAAATATTAACTATTCTTGTTGTAACTACATTAATCTTTACTTATATCTACTATATCTATTCTCTATGCGATAAATTGCATCTTATTTTTTTAACTTCGTTATAATCAAGTTTAACTAGATTGTTAACTGCCCTTTTTACAGGTCTTACAATTATTCTTTTGAATATATCTTTTAATGTCAATGGCATTTTAATCATGTATAAAACTTTCATGACCTTTCTTAATTTTTGATAGCTCAAGTCTTCTTCGAAGCCTATTGTTCATTTAGTTTTGAATTGAGTACTTTATTTCCTCTTTACTTAGCATTACTGAATTTATTACATTATTCTTATATTTATTAATTCTTCCTTAGTTAGTCTTATCCTATCTTGCAAATTTATTAAGACTTATGTTGCAAAACTTTCGTGTTAACATCTTGCTTACTATATCAGTATTGTTGTTAATGCTTTTTTCGAAAAGTTTATTTATCATCATGGTCAGGGGACTCGGCTGTATATTTCCATGCGGTCCCTAATATGTGGATTTGTCTTTTTCTCCTGTATATGCTTTTGAATCTGTGGCTTCGGTGGATGTCTATGTCTTTTCGATTTTCGAGTGCATTCCTGGGAAGTAAAATTTGCGTTTAGTTCTCACGGCTCTGTCTGTGTGGTCTTTGGTGTGCCTTAATAATGATTTGTTCCTGTTATGTTTCTGATGTAATGTCCTGAAATAAAGTTTGGGTGAAACAATTTTTTACATTTGTGAAATGAAGTGAATATCAGTCCGTTGAGCAACGTTGGATCTCAATGTCATTTGATTGTGTCTATAATTCCCTGTGTAGAGTAGTTTTGCTTTGTAATGGTGTGTCAGTGAAAACTAGGAAGTGGTATTTGACACGTGTAACTATCCTCATTGCCGAACAGGAGGAATAACTGATTCCTGAAAGCATTTATTGGGGCTTCAGTGACTGGGATGAAGTGATGAGCAGTACTTTCAGCACTATGGTCAGTGGTTGTGAGAGTGTTAATGCCGGTCTGTGAAGGTCTAAATCAATGCAAAAGTAAGTGGTTGGTAATTGGTTAAATTACCACCTTTGCTGATCCATACAAACAGTTTCCTAGTGAGGTAAGGGCCTAGATAATTGGCACCATTTCCTTGTCATTTGCGGCGTAGCTCTCTTCAGTTTTATTTAGTGTTCGGGATGTAAAAGTTATTGGCTTACCTTCTTGCTCGAGGACGGCTCGAAGAGCGTAGTTGGATGCATCGGTAGTAAGGTAAAACTCCTGTTTGTAATTTGGGTATGACAGCACAACTTCTTTTGACATTAATGCAGATTTAATTTTTTTAAGAGCTTCTAAGGCATTTCGATCGAACACAACAAGCTTCTTGCCTGACAGGCCGAGAAAAGACTTCAGGTCCTTCAGTGTTTTTGGGCACGGAAACTCTCGAATAGTCTTTACATTAGAAGGGTTGGTTTTTATGCCTTTGAACCTAGGAATTCGACTTCCTTACGGAAAAATTCGCATTTTCGGCTTTCATCTTCGTTTTTACTAGCGTATGAAAAATTGTTTCACCGTGGCTACTTGGAAGATGTGGTTTAACAAGAGATTCAACTGGTAGCTTGCATTTTGGCAAATTGTGATAGTTAAAGTACGGTTGTGAGCGCTATTGAGGCATGAAATTTTCTGGACGGATTACATGTGTAAAATGCGTTGTTTATCTTTCTGGGTGGATAGAGTGGTCGAATATCTTGAATTTTCTTCTCTTAGCCATTGTTTTTCAGCGTGTAGTGTGAACGATAGTCCTGGCTCTCTAGCTGAAGGCATAAGTAGAGAGCCTGAGGGAGGTCTACTGGTTCCCTCATGCCAAGAAGTCTTGCCAAGTCACCATTTAGGTTGAAGGTTTCGAGGGATTTTTCTTGGTTAGTGCGAGTTAGCAAATGCATGGATTTCTCCCCGACTTCCATGCATCCTTTTTTATTTAAAATAAGCGATAGGTGGGAACAAACACGCTGATAGAACTCTTAGATTGTGATGTCATTTGGTAGTCAAGCGTACCTAAGTCGCTCTTATCATCGCCTTCCAGTCCAATGGTGTGTTATAAGACTTTAACAACTGCTTGGATAAATTATTAACCACACTGGTAATAATACTTGTCAATTGGTCCATGATAAATGCGTTAGATTATGAACGAACGGGTTGGGGAGGGGGTGTGGAAGATACGTTAAGCATTGAGGGTCGGATAATGTTGTTGGGGTTCGACATTACTTATACTTATTTGTGTTAGTTAAGGATTTTATTTTATACTCTGAAGGCTCCCTTGGATGGTGAATCGCAGAGTTAGAGTACTGTTATTAAGAACCGGTGGGCTCCCCGTTAGGTGGTGAATCGGGGCTGTTCTACTTTTCATTATTTTATTGGCTATAAAAGCCTTAGTTATCTTGTTTCTTATATGTAAATCTCTGAAGAGTCCCTTGGGTGGCGAATCGCGTAATTTTTTATTTGTTATAAGCTGGAGGGTCCTCCGAAGGTGGTAAATCGCAACCTTTTGTTTTAGCAAGTGGCTGTATGAGCCCAATGTTATTAAGTGTTAGTAAAATTACAAAAAAATTTTAAAAATATAATTAAGTTTTCTTAAGGTTCTATAATAAACGTTTTATTTGGTATTCAATTTCTTCTTCTGTTTTCTAAAATTTATTAGATTACTTTTTTAGGACTTTATTGCAATTTTTGACTTCTTTAGTTTTAGTTTCTGTCTATAGCTTCTTTTTCAATTTGTATTTCCTTTTTATCTCTTAAATATCTTTAATACCATAAATTAATTAATATAATTCTTACTCTATATCGCCTGCTGGCGCGTGGATACTGTCCTGTTTTGTGTTGACCTACTGAGGCACCCACGTTGCGCACGAATGAAGGCGTGCGTTACTTTCCTAGAGGATTCAAACGCTGATTGTAGGTTTGGGACCAGCCAGTTACGTCTCCCATTCTGTAGCGGTCTTTTCACAGGTACTCTTGATAACGGTTGTATTGCGCCGCGTAGTTTCACTTGGTTTATGCAAAGGGTAACGATCGCGGTGGCACGGCAGCGGTTTTTCAGGCGACTGGCCAAACACAAATACTTCGACGTGAACTCCAACTGGTCCCTGCTCGAGCGCTAGTTAAATTAATGAGTTACAAAAGTTATTTTTAAAAAAGGGGCGGGCTCGCATCCACGAGCCACTTAGTTAACAAAAAAATGAAGACCGAAATACAATTGATTTCTTACTTCCATATTACACCTATAATTTAGCTGCAAATACGGCGGAGTACATTCGATATAAGAAAGACCTTAGCAATGTTAAGCAAGAGCAAAGTGAAGTGTTCAACTTTGTTGGCAACAACAAAAGTTATCAGCCATGCTGGTTATAATTGCAAGTATAAAAACTACAAATGTTATAATTTCAGGAAGAAATGGCATTTAGAAAAATGTGCACAACGTAGAGAACAGGCATTAACTATTTTAATAACAGCTAAGTGAGTTTATTTTTAATTCAGGGCAGGAGCGATAGTCCAACGAGAGTAAAGGTAATGTTGAATGAAATTCCACTCTTCATGGAGCTGGGTGCAAGCTCAGAATTTAGAATACTCTCCTTTGATACGTGTAGGCGGTATTTCGAAATGAATTCGCTGTCCGCCACATACATAATATTAAAAACCTACAACGGTGCCGCAAATACTCCAGTAGGCGTATGCAAAATGGGAGATACGAAGAAATAAAAGATGAATGTTTGAATCATAAGTCATAAGGTCATAAAATTTAAAAAATGCAAAATTGTTTAGTTTTAATTATTTGTTTCAATGCAATCCAAAAACATAACTTATGGAATCTAAAATTTAAGGATTTTATTATTTATGACACATTATGACACCTTGTGAATCTCCCAAATATATTTGTAGGTATCGTAAAAATTGCCGAATATGTAATGAAAACAAATATGACGAAACACCAAATGAATGTGTACTATACACATTGACATTAATGGCAAAAAATTTGATTACAGTTAAAACTAAAATTACACAATAAATAGCATTTTTAGGAAAACGTATTTAATTATGTATGGATAACGAATTTAATAAAATCATACCGGCAAGAAATTAATATTGAATCCACTTCCCTACCCCGAATTTTTACAGCGGGAATTCGGATGTTGAAATAATGCGTTTGTATTTTTACAGCCCATAAGAATATTAAAGAACGCTGAGGAATAAGTATTAAAAGCAATAAATTAGGATAAAATTATCATTCATACCACGACTAAATTAAAGCCGTAGGGTCTATAAGACATTAATTTAAAAGAGGTAAAAGATAGATCTAAAACAAACAAAAAGAAAGCTACTTATAGAGACAACATCACACTTAATTTACAAAAATCGAATTTATATATTAAAAAACCAACTGCAATTAGGCAAAACCTGCGAAAAGATTTAACAGATACTACAACAACAATCCTAGTAAATTAGACATTGCACAATTGAGACGGCTATTAAATCCTATTAAAAAATATAAAATAAAATTGGAAAACAAAGCATGGAAAACTGGTCGTTACTTTGCTTATATTTATTTAAAAATAAAAACAATAAAATTACAATGGAATATTTGTAACACTTCAATAAACTATATATGTACACATATACATTCAATAAAACAAGTTTAATTGTTCTAACATATTTCGAAATTATTAGTTGAAATTTAAATATATATCAGTATAAGAAACTTTTACACCTTTTTATTGTAGATTTTTAAAAGATTCGATGGGACTCGAATCCTGTTGGGAGAGGCAAGTTATGTATTCGCTCTCCTTCTCAATTTTAGAACAATTCTAACTGTATTTACTTTAACTCTGTAATTATGCCTACCTATCCTATTTTCCTGTAATGCCGCCTTTTGAACAAGCTTTGAGTTATAAGGAACCTATTCTGAAGTGTTACAAACTTTATTTTATTTTCCCAAAAACTGACCTGTGTGAGAGAGTGCGTGAGTAAGTGTGTGTGAGTATATTATTACCTTTTGAAGATCAAACGGCTAGACCGTCCATTATATGGGTTACCATTGAATCAATTTTTTAAACGGAGCTGTCACCTGTTTTATAGGTTTCATGCAATTAGAACAATGAATAAAATGAAGTATTGCATTATGGGAATCAAAAGAAAAGGCTTAATAAAACTGCATCTCCCAAATGTTTTGAAAGAATGTTGCCACCTGTTTATATGCTAATTATGTTAAATTAAAAAATAAATTACATTTTACTCCGGTTTTAGATTGACTCGTTATTCTGTAACTTTTTTTTTAATAATATTTTGTGATTTAATTATTTCGATCAAGTTTGATAGTTACATTTTAATTGTTTTTTAACTAAATTTGATCGTTAGTTTGTGCTTTTTATTATTTCGATAAAAAAAAATCGAAATAATATCGTGATTTACATAAATTTTTTCGATTACATTTGGTCTATATTTTCTGAATTTTCCTTTTTCGATCAAAAATAACACTGCGTAACAAAAATTTAAAAAAAACCTTCGGTCACGATTTTGTTAATAGTTTTTATTAACATTAGTAGCAGGCTTACGAACTGTGTTTTTACTTTTTTGGATTGGCTCTAGTTCTTGAGATAAACGAAACTTAAGAAATTAATGAAACAAAATTATATGACCCAGTTCCAGTTGCATTAATTTAATTATTCCTCAATAAGTTTTGTTGTATAAATTATTAAAACAAGTAGTTCGTTGGTTCAAATATTTTATTTCCCTTGCAAGAGAGCAAGGACAGCCGGTTAAGTCGGGTGAGTTAATACAACCTCCTTCTCTACAACCTGGTGTTGCTATTACAGCATTTAGGATAGAGAGCAACACCTTCTGCCTTACTTCACCAAAGAAGACAATCTTATATATTGTAACAATATTTCTGAACTCTTGAGTGCTATGACCATTCCCGAATATAATCCCGAACATTGGAGGCTTTTTATAGATAGCTCAGAAAGAAGTCTGAAATGTGTGTTGCTACACAATGGAAATAAACTTGCTTCGGTTCCAATCGGTCATAGTACCAAACTAAAAGAAGAATACGAAAATGTAAAAATTTTTTTGCCAAAAATTTTGTATGTACAACATAAGTGGTCAGTATGCGTGGACTTGAAGACGGTGAATTTTTTATTGGGCCAACAAAGTGGGTATACTAAATACCCCTGTTTTATATGTTTGTGGGACAGTCGTGCAAGAAATGAACAATGCATTAGAAAGGACTGGCCGGTGAGAGAAAATATGGAGGTAGGAACAGCAAATTTTTGGGAAATCATAAATCACCAGACTATACAAAACTAGTTGCTGGTATGCTTTTCACTTTTCGCAAAGTAGGAGCTAAAATGAGCATTAAATTACATTATTTACATAGTCATTTGAACAAATTCCCGGACAACCTAGGCGATTACAGTGAGGAACAAGGTGAACGGTTCCACTAGGACATAAAAATAATGGAAGAAAGATACCAAGGTCTTTGGGACGACCACATGATAACAGACTACTGCTGGAACTTAATACGGGATTGTTTTGAGCAACGACATCATAAGAGATCCTACAGAAAAAGTTTTTTGTAATTTTTTTAAAATTAATTAATGAAAAGAATATATTTTTTTTATTTTTTTATTATTTTTATACATATTGGTATTTTTAATTAGGTTTTTTCGTGAAATATTTAAAAGTCATTGCATAAATGAATTTAGAGAAGTAACACACCTATCAGATTGACAGTGACATTACCTACTTTCGCTACCATATAGACAATATCGGACAAATTATATTTTCCAGCAAATTAGGCATTGTTCACACAGACATACTAACGCAAACAGAACTTAATCAGATAACTGACTTCGATAGCTACCACAACATTAAGGCAGCAATAATTTTTAAGGGTAATACCATTATCATAACCTTACTTATACCTCAATTTTCCGTCAATATCCTATCCAGAATCAGATTCGAGCCTCTCCCCAATACCAACAATAAGTCATTAGTTTTAAGCCAATATGATATCTTAGCCGATGAAAATAACAATATATTCAATATAAATGTTAAAGATAATTTAAAACAAGTAAAAACAGCGCTGTCTTCGGCTATGCCGAAGGCTTCATACCTTTCATGAATTGAAGAATAGTAAAAAACGTGTTATTGTATTACAATTTCGTATTACCTATAGTTAAAAGCGAAAATTTCCTTCAAATCAATAAAAATAATTCTAGTAAAGGCATTGTTATAAATTTATGTAATTAAAAAGAACTATGTTTTAAGAAGGGAATGGTTTTTGAATATTTTTAATATCGTATCGACGCTTGATATTCAACATTTAAAAAATACAAATAATTAAGTATTAATATGTAAGACCTACATATGTCGGTCTTTGAAAACAGTTATCAGATCCGTAAATAGTTCCCAAACGTTTAACGCTATGATTCATGTGATATTGCGCTGAGCTTATTACTTTTCGCAATAAATATTTGTCCTGAATTTATCTTGCCGATTTACACTGTGAACTCCGATCTTGATGAATACTAATATATAGCTAATAATGGTTGATGTTTGTGCAAAATTTCAAGCCTTTAGCTGTTTAAATGGAGGAGTTATGGTGCAAAATGCAATATCTGAACAATCGGTTGTATGGGAGCTATATGTTATATTTCTCCGATCTTCATGATTTTCAATACTGATACGTAGCTAATAATGGCTGATATTTCTGCAAAATTTCAAGCCTTTAGCTGTTTAAATGGAGGAGTTATGGTGCAAAATGCAATATCTGAACAATCGGTTGTATGGGAGCTATATGTTATATTTCTCCGATCTTCATGATTTTCAATACTGATACGTAGCTAATAATGGCTGATATTTCTGCAAAATTTCAAGCCTTTACCTGTTTAAATGGAGGAGTTATGGTGCAAAATGCAATATCTGAACAATCGGTTGTATGGGAGCTATATGTTATATTTCTCCGATCTTCATGATTTTCAATACTGATACGTAGCTAATAATGGCTGATATTTCTGCAAAATTTCAAGCCTTTAGCTGCTTAAATGGAGGAGTTATGGCGCAAAATTCAATATCTGAATAATCGGTTGTATTATATGTTATAGTAACCCGATCTGGCCGATTCCGACAAATGTTTAATCATTTGTACAACGACACCTGCTCACCAAATTTCATCAAAATAGCTCTAAAATTGAGGGACTAGTTTGCGTTCAAACAGACGGACAGACGGACAGACGGACAGACGGACAGACGGACAGACAGACGGACATGGCTAAATCGACTCAGCTCATCGTCCTGATCATTTAGGTATACTTTTTGATGGGTCTATCTCTTCTCCTTCTGGCACTTACAAACATCGGACCAAACTTAATATACCATTTCATTCTCATGAAAGGTATAAAAAACTTAGTTAAGATAGAAAATGAATGTTTAACCATTTTTTTTACGATTTAAGGAAGTGGCATGTGTCGAAATACTTCCAGGTCTGCTAATATTTAAGAATTATAATGGCAATATAACACCAAATTGTAATAAACAAAAAATTAAGCAGACCGGCAACTTTTTGATAAAATTCGAAAATTGCGAAATATCCATTTCAAACAAATCAGATGTCAATGTGAATATGAAAATGTACGAATCATTCATTTTGCCAAATTTAATAACAAAAATATATGAAAATAAAAATACGACTAACACCGAATTAAAAATTGAAACATAATATCTGAAACAACTTGAACATGAAAATCATCTTAATCTTTTAGCAAATAAGACTGGAATTAAATATAAATTATCGTAAATTTGTATTTGATTTAGAGTTGATTTTAAATAAATAAAATACGCGGTCACGCTGATTGGATATAAAAATCAATGAGAGTTCTTTATAGGCGTCTAAACTACTGAAGCGATATTGCAAAATTCTTATAATTACGCAACAATCTGATGAAGACGTGCAATATTTCCTGTACAAATCCCTTATATTATAAGTCAAATATTATTAATTTTTTTGGCGAGAAATGCCACGATTTAAAGGAACGTTCTATGCATCATGTTTTCTCAGCTATTTGACGTGGATATGTATATAACATTTGATATATACTGCGATAGATTCAGCAGTGTAAAATCTTAAAGAAGCGATCGCCTGACTCTCTTTAGATGTAGAATGGACTTGCACTAAATACTCTGAAGTTAGGCATTCCTATACGAATTACGCTAGTGTAAATGAATTTAATAAGCTTAAATAAAGTATTTGTATAATCCAATACAACAGTTATCAAAGTGGCGACGGGAAAATTTTCTAGTTTGGCGTGTTAAATTAATGAGTTACAAAAGCCAATTTGTTGATTAACAAACAACTTAAGACTGAATTACAATTGATCTCTTACTTCCATATTACACCTATTATCGTCTACCAATTGCTGATTGTTGCATACCCCAATTATTGCTGATTGTTGTTTACTTGAAATTGTTGCTGAATATTGTTTACTTAAGATTATTGCTGAGTGCTAAGTGTTGTTTTCGTCAATTGTTGCTGTTAAGCAGTTATGCGTAGGCGCGTACAGATTTGATGATCGCTGGGTTTTAGTTGCCCAATGTAGTTCAGCTTTTCCAACCAGTTGTGTTAACTCTTCCCGTTTTAAATATGATCATCCTCGATCATCAATAGAAAGGTAGATCGTTGAATTTTACATATGTTTGGTGGTGTTTACTTCACCTGAGGGAATAGCTTCTTTGCTCGTGATTACGGATGCTATTGTTGTTAGGCTTTCAATGGTGAAAGTCGTCTGTTTCAGAGAGTTTATTCGGTGGGTGTTGCTAATGTGCATCTCTTTGAAATACTAGTGATAGTAACTCGATGTGATCCTTTTCTATTGGGCCTGGTTGTAAAATACTATCGCGTTCCCTTTACTTCCTAGGATACCGTATCGGACTTTATTTGACAGTTGAATTGATTGAGCAAGATTACATCAGGTTTTATCTCTTCAATCGTAGGTATGAGATGGTCGTTGATTGTTGAACATGTTGAGTTTAAAATATTAACTATTCTTGTTGTAACTACATTAATCTTTACTTATATCTACTATATCTATTCTCTATGCGATAAATTGCATCTTATTTTTTTAACTTCGTTATAATCAATTTTAACTAGATTGTTAACTGCCCTTTTTACAGGTCTTACAATTATTCTTTTGAATATATCTTTTAATGTCAATGGCATTTTAATCATGTATAAAACTTTCATGACCTTTCTTAATTTTTGATAGCTCAAGTCTTCTTCGAAGCCTATTGTTCATTTAGTTTTGAATTGAGTACTTTATTTCCTCTTTACTTAGCATTACTGAATTTATTACATTATTCTTATATTTATTAATTCTTCCTTAGTTAGTCTTATCCTATCTTGCAAATTTATTAAGACTTATGTTGCAAAACTTTCGTGTTAACATCTTGCTTACTATATCAGTATTGTTGTTAATGCTTTTTTCGAAAAGTTTATTTATCATCATGGTCAGGGGACTCGGCTGTATATTTCCATGCGGTCCCTAATATGTGGATTTGTCTTTTTCTCCTGTTTATGCTTTTGGATCTGTGGTTTCGGTGGATGTCTATGTCTTTTCGATTTTCGAGTGCATTCCTGGGAAGTAAAATTTGCGTTTTGTTCTCACGGCTCTGTCTGTGTGGTCTTTGGTGTGCCTTAATAATGATTTGTTCCTGTTATGTTTCTGATGTAATGTCCTGAAATAAAGTTTGGGTGAAACAATTTTTTACATTTGTGAAATGAAGTGAATATCAGTCCGTTGAGCAACGTTGGATCTCAATGTCATTTGAATGTGTCTATAATGCCCTGTGTAGAGTAGTTTTGCTTTGTAATGGTGTGCCAGTGAAAACTAGGAAATGGTATTTGACACGTGTAACTATCCTCATTGCCGAACAGGAGGAATAACTAAATCCTGAAAGCATTTATTGGGGCTTCAGTGACTGGGATGAAGTGATGAGCAGTACTTTCAGCACTATGGTCAGTGGTTGTGAGAGTGTTAATGTCGGTCTGTGAAGGTCTAAATCAATGCAAAAGTAAGTGGTTGGTAATTGGTTAAATTACCACCTTTGCTGATCCATACAAACAGTTTCCTAGTGAGGTAAGGGCCTAGATAATTGGCACCATTCCCTTGTCATTTGCGGCGTAGCTCTCTTCAGTTTTATTTAGTGTTCGGGATGTAAAAGTTATTGGCTTACCTTCTTGCTCGAGGACGGCTCGAAGAGCGTAGTTGGATGCATCGGTAGTAAGGTAAAACTCCTGTTTGTAATTTGGGTATGACAGGTGGGTGTTGATTAACAAACAACTTAAGACTGAATTACAATTGATCTCTTACTTCCATATTACACCTATTATCGTCTACCAATTGCTGATTGTTGCATACCCCAATTATTGCTGATTGTTGTTTACTTGAAATTGTTGCTGAATATTGTTTACTTAAGATTATTGCTGAGTGCTAAGTGTTGTTTTCGTCAATTGTTGCTGTTAAGCAGTTATGCGTAGGCGCGTACAGATTTGATGATCGCTGGGTTTTAGTTGCCCAATGTAGTTCAGCTTTTCCAACCAGTTGTGTTAACTCTTCCCGTTTTAAATATGATCATCCTCGATCATCAATAGAAAGGTAGATCGTTGAATTTTACATATGTTTGGTGGTGTTTACTTCACCTGAGGGAATAGCTTCTTTGCTCGTGATTACGGATGCTATTGTTGTTAGGCTTTCAATGGTGAAAGTCGTCTGTTTCAGAGAGTTTATTCGGTGGGTGTTGCTAATGTGCATCTCTTTGAAATACTAGTGATAGTAACTCGATGTGATCCTTTTCTATTGGGCCTGGTTGTAAAATACTATCGCGTTCCCTTTACTTCCTAGGATACCGTATCGGACTTTATTTGACAGTTGAATTGATTGAGCAAGATTACATCAGGTTTTATCTCTTCAATCGTAGGTATGAGATGGTCGTTGATTGTTGAACATGTTGAGTTTAAAATATTAACTATTCTTGTTGTAACTACATTAATCTTTACTTATATCTACTATATCTATTCTCTATGCGATAAATTGCATCTTATTTTTTTAACTTCGTTATAATCAATTTTAACTAGATTGTTAACTGCCCTTTTTACAGGTCTTACAATTATTCTTTTGAATATATCTTTTAATGTCAATGGCATTTTAATCATGTATAAAACTTTCATGACCTTTCTTAATTTTTGATAGCTCAAGTCTTCTTCGAAGCCTATTGTTCATTTAGTTTTGAATTGAGTACTTTATTTCCTCTTTACTTAGCATTACTGAATTTATTACATTATTCTTATATTTATTAATTCTTCCTTAGTTAGTCTTATCCTATCTTGCAAATTTATTAAGACTTATGTTGCAAAACTTTCGTGTTAACATCTTGCTTACTATATCAGTATTGTTGTTAATGCTTTTTTCGAAAAGTTTATTTATCATCATGGTCAGGGGACTCGGCTGTATATTTCCATGCGGTCCCTAATATGTGGATTTGTCTTTTTCTCCTGTTTATGCTTTTGGATCTGTGGTTTCGGTGGATGTCTATGTCTTTTCGATTTTCGAGTGCATTCCTGGGAAGTAAAATTTGCGTTTTGTTCTCACGGCTCTGTCTGTGTGGTCTTTGGTGTGCCTTAATAATGATTTGTTCCTGTTATGTTTCTGATGTAATGTCCTGAAATAAAGTTTGGGTGAAACAATTTTTTACATTTGTGAAATGAAGTGAATATCAGTCCGTTGAGCAACGTTGGATCTCAATGTCATTTGAATGTGTCTATAATGCCCTGTGTAGAGTAGTTTTGCTTTGTAATGGTGTGCCAGTGAAAACTAGGAAATGGTATTTGACACGTGTAACTATCCTCATTGCCGAACAGGAGGAATAACTAAATCCTGAAAGCATTTATTGGGGCTTCAGTGACTGGGATGAAGTGATGAGCAGTACTTTCAGCACTATGGTCAGTGGTTGTGAGAGTGTTAATGTCGGTCTGTGAAGGTCTAAATCAATGCAAAAGTAAGTGGTTGGTAATTGGTTAAATTACCACCTTTGCTGATCCATACAAACAGTTTCCTAGTGAGGTAAGGGCCTAGATAATTGGCACCATTCCCTTGTCATTTGCGGCGTAGCTCTCTTCAGTTTTATTTAGTGTTCGGGATGTAAAAGTTATTGGCTTACCTTCTTGCTCGAGGACGGCTCGAAGAGCGTAGTTGGATGCATCGGTAGTAAGGTAAAACTCCTGTTTGTAATTTGGGTATGACAGCACAACCTCTTTTGACATTAATGGAGATTTAATTTTTTTAAGAGCTTCAAAGGCATTTCGATCGAACACAACAAGCTTCTTGCCTGACAGGCCGAGAAAAGACTTCAGGTCCTTCAGTGTTTTTGGGCACGGAAACTCTCGAATAGTCTTTACTTTAGAAGGGTTGGTTTTTATGCCTTTGAACCTAGGAATTCGACTTCCTTACGGAAAAATTCGCATTTTCGGCTTTCATCTTCGTTTTTACTAGCGTATGAAAAATTGTTTCACCGTGGCTACTTGGAAGATGTGGTTTAACAAGAGATTCAACTGGTAGCTTGCATTTTGGCGAATTGTGATAGTTAAAGTACGGTTGTGAGCGCTATTGAGGCATGAAATTTTCTGGACGGATTACATGTGTAAAATGCGTTGTTTATCTTTCTGGTGGATAGAGTGGTCGAATATCTTGAATTTTCTTCTCTTGGCCATTGTTTTTCAGCGTGTAGTGTGAACGATAGTCCTGGCTCTCTAGCTGAAGGCATAAGTAGAGAGCCTGAGGGAGGTCTACTGGTTCCCTCATGCCAAGAAGTCTTGCCAAGTCACCATTTAGGTTGAAGGTTTCGAGGGATTTTTCTTGGTTAGAGCGAGTTAGCAAATGCATGGATTTTTTCCCGACTTCCATGCATCCTTTTTTATTTAAAATAAGCGATAGGTGGGAACAAACACGCTGATAGAACTCTTAGATTGTGATGTCATTTGGTAGTCAAGCGTACCTAAGTCGCTCTTATCAGGGTAGTGGAGTGTTAGGCATATTGAAATCGCCTTCCAGTCCAATGGTGTGTTATAAGACTTTAACAACTGCTTGGATAAATTATTAACCACACTGGTAATAATACTTGTCAATTGGTCCATGATAAATGCGTTAGATTATGAACGAACGGGTTGGGGAGGGGGTGTGGAAGATACGTTAAGCATTGAGGGTCGGATAATGTTGTTGGGGTTCGACATTACTTATACTTATTTGTGTTAGTTAAGGATTTTATTTTATACTCTGAAGGCTCCCTTGGATGGTGAATCGCAGAGTTAGAGTACTGTTATTAAGAACCGGTGGGCTCCCCGTTAGGTGGTGAATCGGGGCTGTTCTACTTTTCATTATTTTATTGGCTATAAAAGCCTTAGTTATCTTGTTTCTTATATGTAAATCTCTGAAGAGTCCCTTGGGTGGCGAATCGCGTAATTTTTTATTTGTTATAAGCTGGAGGGTCCTCCGAAGGTGGTAAATCGCAACCTTTTGTTTTAGCAAGTGGCTGTATGAGCCCAATGTTATTAAGTGTTAGTAAAATTACAAAAAAATTTTAAAAATATAATTAAGTTTTCTTAAGGTTCTATAATAAACGTTTTATTTGGTATTAAATTTCTTCTTCTGTTTTCTAAAATTTCTTAGATTACTTTTTTAGGACTTTATTGCAATTTTTGACTTCTTTAGTTTTAGTTTCTGTCTATAGCTTCTTTTTCAATTTGTATTTCCTTTTTATCTCTTAAATATCTTTAATACCATAAATTAATTAATCTAATTCTTACTCTATATCGCCTGCTGGCGGGTGGATACTGTCCTGTTTTGTGTTGACCTACTGAGGCACCCACGTTGCGCACGAATGAAGGCGTGCGTTACTTTCCTAGAGGATTCAAACGCTGATTGTAGGTTTGGGACCAGCCAGTTACGTCTCCCATTCTGTAGCGGTCTTTTCACAGGTACTCTTGATAACGGTTGTATTGCGCCGCGTAGTTTCACTTGGTTTATGCAAAGGGTAACGATCGCGGTGGCACGGCAGCGGTTTTTCAGGCGACTGGCCAAACACAAATACTTCGACGTGAACTCCAACTGGTCCCTGCTCGAGCGCTAGTTAAATTAATGAGTTACAAAAGTTATTTTTAAAAAAGGGGCGGGCTCGCATCCACGAGCCCCTTAGTTAACAAAAAAATGAAGACCGAAATACAATTGATTTCTTACTTCCATATTACACCTATAATTTAGCTGCAAATACGGTGGAGTACATTCGATATAAGAAAGACCTTAGCAATGTTAAGCAAGAGCAAAGTGAAGTGTTCAACCAGAGAACTTGTAAGTAATGAGAAGGCGCAAATGTTAAAACAGCCTTTTCATCAACAAAATTTGAGGTTCGATGGAGAGAATTCACCTCCGAAAAGTACTGAATTTAATTCTACCACACGAATAAAAACCATTTTCACCATATTTTGCTATATTTAGAGCAGAGGGGCTCTTTTGCGGAGGCGAGCGGCTGCATGTGTACAAAAAGAAGATAAATAATAAATCAAAACAAAAACCATAGAAGGAAAATAAGTAAACAAAAAAACCAGTTTCTGGATAGCGAAACGCAACTTGAGACGGCAGATGAGTTATTCAACAGTTGAGGATAAGAGAAGGGTTGAAAGGGATAGGGGAAATCGTCAAAAGAATATTCTTTCGAGTTTTCGGCAATTTTTGTGTCAATCGCCATCAGCGCGTGCACTTGTACGCAAATGGGTTGATGCGCGCATTTGGACAAAAGTTCTAGAATGTTCTAGAATGTTCTAGAATGTTCCAGAATATTCTAGAATGCCAGCAATTTGTCAGACTACGTTGGCCAATTAGATTATTGTCTGATATTGCGATGTTGAATCTTTTCAATGACTGTCAATGGTTTGTAAAATTGAAGATTTTAGCATTTTTGTGTTCGTCGTAAAAATGATTGTTGCGGGGAACATTTGCGTGCGCGGGGAGATGAAATGCTTGCGCTTATGAATGAACATACATACATACATATTTTGTTTTCGGAAATACACGCCAGCGCTTATGAATGAATTTTTTGTTGTTGTAGGTATGTACATACGTAAATATGTAGAAATGCATATACAATGTTTATACAATGTTTCGCTGTGCACTTGCGCTGAAAAATTGCGCATGTGTGAATGAATCTTTTCTTGATTCCACTTATGTAAGTACATACATAAGTATGTATAATGAACCATAGTTGATTTTTCATTAAAAAATATAATTTTGTCATGTTTTTATTAAACTTATTTTTGACTTAGAAAATTAGTAAATAAAGATTAGTTGATAGGTGCATATACATACATATGTATGTATGTAAATATGTACATACAATGTGCATGTGTATAACTTCAACCTTGACCTACGCTAAATCTTAATCACATCACAGCGCATCGCAACCGCAGCTGCAATTGTGCCTGCACCAGCGCTAAATATTCTAAAATATCTGAAACTACATACATACGTACCTACATACATGGATGCATTTATTAAGCAATTCATGCGCGCATCAACTCATTTGCGTACATGTGCACGCGCTGATGGCGATTGACACAAAAATTGCCGAAAACTCGAAAGAATATTCTTTTGACGATTCCCCCTATCCCTTTCAACCCTTCTCTTATCCTCAACTGTTGAATAACTCATCTGCCGTCTCAAGTTGCGTTTCGCTATCCAGAAACTGGTTTTTTTGTTTACTTATTTTCCTTCTATGGTTTTTGTTTTGATTTATTATTTATCTTCTTTTTGTATACATGCAGCCGCTCGCCTCCGCAAAAGAGACCCTCTGCTCTAAATATAGCAAAATATGGTGAAAATGGTTTTTATTCGTATGGTAGAATTAAATTGCTATGTTGAATTCTCCCGACGGCACGTAGAAATTTTGTTGATGAAAAGGCTGTTTTAACATTTGCGCCTTCTCATTACTTACAAGTTCTCTGGTTCAACTTTGTTGGCAACAACAAAAGTTATCAGCCATGCTGGTTATAATTGCAAGTATAAAAACTACAAATGTTATAATTTCAGGAAGAAATGGCATTTAGAAAAATGTGCACAACGTAGAGAACAGGCATTAACTATTTTAATAACAGCTAAGTGAGTTTATTTTTAATTCAGGGCAGGAGCGATAGTCCAACGAGAGTAAAGGTAATGTTGAATGAAATTCCACTCTTCATGGAGCTGGGTGCAAGCTCAGAATTTAGAATACTCTCCTTTGATACGTGTAGGCGGTATTTCGAAATGAATTCGCTGTCCGCCGCATACATAATATTAAAAACCTACAACGGTGCCGCAAATACTCCAGTAGGCGTATGCAAAATGGGAGATACGAAGAAATAAAAGATGAATGTTTGAATCATAAGTCATAAGGTCATAAAATTTAAAAAATGCAAAATTGTTTAGTTTTAATTATTTGTTTCAATGCAATCCAAAAACATAACTTATGGAATCTAAAATTTAAGGATTTTATTATTTATGACACATTATGACACCTTGTGAATCACCCAAATATATTTGTAGGTATCGTAAAAATTGCCGAATATGTAATAAACACAAATATGACGAAACACCAAATGAATGTGTACTATACACATTGACATTAATCGCAAAAAATTTGATTACAGTTAAAACTAAAATTACACGATAAATAGCATTTTTAGGAAAACGTATTTAATTATGTATGGATAACGAATTTAATAAAATCATTCCGGTAAGAAATTAATATTGAATCCACTTCACTACCCCGAATTTTTACGGCGGGAATTCGGATGTTGAAATAATGCGTTTGTATTTTTACAGCCCATAAGAATATTAAAGAACGCCGCGGAATAAGTATTAAAAGCAATAAATTAGGATAAAATTATCATTCATACCACGACTAAATTAAAGCCGTAGGGTCTATAAGACATAAATTTAAAAGAGGTAAAAGATAGATCTAAAACAAACAAAAAGAAAGCAACTTATAGAGACAATATCACACTTAATTTACAAAAATCGAATTTATGTATTAAAAAACCAACTGCCATTAGGCAAAACCTGCGAAAAGATTTAACAGATACTACTACAACAATCCTAGTAAATTAGACATTGCACAATTGAGACGGCTATTAAATCCTATTAAAAAACATAAAATAAAATTGGAAAACATAGCATGGAAAACTGGTCGTTACTTTGCTTATATTTATTTAAAAATAAAAACAATAAAATTACAATGGAATATTTGTAACACTTCAATAAACTATATATGTACACATATACATTTAATAAAACAAGTTTAAATGTTTTAACATATTTCGAAATTATTAGTTGAAATTTAAATATATATCAGTATAAGAAACTTTTACACCTTTTTATTGTAGATTTTTAAAAGATTCGATGGGACTCGAATCCTGTTGGGAGAGGCAAGTTATGTATTCGCTATCCTTCTCAATTTTAGAACAATTCTAACTGTACTTACTTTAACTCTGTAATTATGCCTACCTATCCTATTATCCTGTAATGCCGCTTTTTGAACAAGCTTTGAGTTATAAGGAACCTATTCTGAAGTGTTACAAACTTTATTTTATTTTCCCAAAAACTGACCTGTGTGAGAGAGTGCGTGAGTAAGTGTGTGTGAGTATATTATTACCAGAGAACGTATATTAGACAGAGAAGCATTAAGTTAGGATGCCGGTGTGAATTGTCAAAATGCATCAATAATTCTCGTCCAGCTCACCATTCTAATGGCCGACAGGGGAAATTGTGAGAGTGCCGAGTTAACAGAGCTGAGCGAAGGCAAAATTTGTTTAACAGACTTGATTTCTGGTAAATTTTAATTGTTTTGGCTCGAAATTTAGATTTTGCCAATATATTAACAAATTGATATAAACGTCTAAATATTTAATTAGTCGTGAAATTTGGCTTTGCTTTTAGAATGAGCCTATTTTGGTTATATGCATGCATTATATAGATATGTTTTATAAGCCTAATAATCGTTATCATACTAAGTATACATATGTAAATACATATGTATATGGATAATATGTAGTACATATGTACATATATAAATATCCAAATATACGTACGTATGTATGTATATATATATTTACATGTTCATGCACATGTACATATGTACGTACATATGTACATACATATGTACTAAAAAGTCAACAAGTGCACATGCATTCATATGCATTATATCTATCATCATCATATAATTATTTATTGTTATGTAGATTAGGGCGACCGTTAGTTGTATGAAGAAATTTTTTTTTACTTTTTCTTTAGTCGCACCCCCTAGATCGATACTCTTACATAAAAAAATAATTGCTGCAAAAAATTTAATTAAATCGATTTACATTAAGGCGTGCCGCCCGCCCCTCAAAGTTTGGTCCTAAGTCAAAAAAAGTGGTTTGAGTACTTATATCTTCACTAAAAATTATTTTGTAGAAAAATGATGTATTGAAGAGTTGTAGGTCTATATCAATACTACAATTTTGTCCTACAAGATTTTTTAGTCACATTAATTTTTCATGATATTAGCGCCGAAATATAGATACATAGTCAAAAATTTCCGTTAGGAACCGCGGCAGAAATTTTCTGTGCACTTTATTGAAATTGTGCTGTGGTCCGTTAGTTTTTTTTGAGCGAGATTTGCAAATACTCTTGTGTGATTGTTTTGGATGCTTATAACGGTAAAATCTGCTGTGCCTTTTTTTACAATCCGTGCTATTGAACAGTAATAAGAGCGATCGTTGCTTGCTTAGACGATACTATTTATGTTAGTTGATGCGGATTTTTTGAAGTGATAGCAGCAATGTCGAAAATAATATTACGTGATAATATTTACTTAATCGGTAATTTTTCTCATTGCTTAAGTGGAAGTAAACTGCCATCAAATAAAGAAATACTTAAAGTATTGTTTTTCAATTTGAGGGTTGTCAAATTAAATTTACGTGATAGTGCCAAATTGGTGATTGATGAACTAATAATATTTTGGGAGAAAGCGCGGATTCCCTTCAGAGATAAGAAGCATTGCATTGAGAAATTAGAAAAGTTATACTCTGATTGGAGAAATTTAAACAAAAGCTAAAAAAAAACAAGTAAAATACAAAACGATAAAGTGAGTTCTTGGACTGAAAAATCTGACTACATATTCGACATAGCACACGCCATTGCGTTTGATTTGATTACAAATGAGGAAGATAAGAAATTTTTGGAAAGTCAAAGGAAAAAAGGAAGACCAGGGTTCATGTATGGGATTGATTTAGAAACAACACGAAAAGAAGACAGTGCAGAAGAACGTCAGCAAAGATTTATGAAATACAAAGAACGGAGCGATCGTGAAAAGGAATCTATGCGTGAGAAAAATTTAACCATGTGTTTAGTTTTGCATTAACTTACATACATATATTTTTTCAGAAGACACACTTGTCATGTCATTTGATTCGTCAGAAGAAACCAATCATGTTTCATCGGACTCTGAAAACTTTGAAAACATTGAGTTCATCTAAACGGGTGGAAGAAGAAGAGCTTTCAGATCCCAAACCAAAGAGAAGTAGAGGTGGTCAAAATATTATAACTCCAAAAGTAGCAGCTGCTTTGGATGCTTGCAAGATCACTGACAGAAAGGCAGTGCACATTATTACCGCTATTATTGAGGCACTAGGACACAGCACTGAAAACTACATCTTAAATAAAACCTCACTTCATTATGCCAGGGAGAAATTTCGCTCAGAGCAGTTTAACGTATTGAAGAAGCAGTTCAATATAAGCGAATTCAACGCCCTTTGCTTACATTGGGATGGAAAGTTGCTGCCATCAGTCACTGGTAATGATAAAGTTGACAGGCTTCCGATAATTATATCAAGCGGAAACAAGGAACAACTTCTTGAAGTACCCGCATTAAAGTCTGGTACTGGTAAAGAACAGGGAATGGCCGTATGTAATGCGATACATAACTGGGGACTTCAAAACCACATAAAAGCCTTAGTGTTTGACACAACAGCAGTCAACACAGGGCGTTTTAATGGAACTTGCACATATATTGAGAATAATCTCGAAACACAGTTGCTTTGGTTACCATGCAGGCATCACATTTTTGAGATTGTTTTAAGAAGTGTTTTTGAAGAAAAAACGTTAAAATATTTGAAGTGTTCAAAAATACGTGGGGAAAAATAAATAAAAAAAATTTTCGGTCGGGAATGGAGGAGCAGCTGGTGAAGAAATGTTTAAACAGTGATGCGGAAAATGTAAAGATCTTTGTAAATGAAATGTTAAAAACGAAACACGCTAGAGATGATTACAAGGAACTTCTTGAGCTTGTCTTAATATTTCTTGGAGAAACTGAAATCCTCCACAAGAATGTATTTTTTCATGCTCCTGGAGCTGTCCACCACGCTCGATGGATGGCAAAAGCTATTTACTGCCTAAAGATATACTTATTTCGCGATGAGTTTCTACTCTCATTAAAAGATCGAAATGCCTTACTTCCGATATGTATCTTTATTGTTCAAATATATGTTGAAATGTGGTTTTGTGCTCCCATAGCCGTGCAAGCCCCATTTAAAGATTTCAATTTATTATTAAAATTAATCAAATTTAAGGAAGTAGATGTTGACATATCTAACGTGGCTTTGAAAAAATTGCTCAACCATCTATGGTATCTGAGTCCGGAATGCGTTGCATTAGCATTTTTTGATGAGAATATACCAGTTGAAACAAAATTAAAAATGGTCAAAGGATTGCAAAATAAGCCAAAAGTAGATACGGAAGTGAAGAAACCAATTATTGACTACAATGAACTACCTCAACGTCTTCAGGAGGGAATTGAACAATTTATTTCAGTAGAAACTCTAGCCTTTTTTGAGAGGTTCAACATCTGCCCACTATTTTTGAATACCAATCCGTCATCTTGGCATGAAAATAAACATTTTATAGCAGGTCGAAACATAGTAAAAGATTTGAAAGTCGTAAATGATACAGCGGAAAGAGGTGTTAAACTAGTTGAAGAATTTAATCAATTACTTACAAAAAATGAAGAACAAAAACAATATGTTCTGCAAATTGTTGCTGATTATCGACGCCGCTATCCTACATGTACTAAACAAACATTGTCAAAAGATTTTTAATATTTGAACTGTAACTACAATTTTTCACTTTTTAATAAATAATTAACGTGATGTTCTGTTTTCTTTAAACTTTGGCGCTAATATCATGAAAAATTAATGTGACTAAAAAATCTTGTAGGACAAAATTGTAGTATTGATATAGACCTACAACTCTTCAATACATCATTTTTCTACAAAATAATTTTTAGTGAAGATATAAGTACTCAAACCACTTTTTTTGACTTAGAACCAAACTTTGAGGGGCGGGCGGCACGCCTTAATGTAAATCGATGTAATTAAATTTTTTGCAGCAATTATTTTTTTATATAAGAGTATCGATCTAGGGGGTGCGACCAAAGAAAATCGAATATTGAAAAATAACGGTCACCCTAATGTAGATACATATATGTATGCAGCATTTGTTTCATCCCTCCGCCAGCGTGTCTGTTTTCAACCGCAGCGCAACTGCAGTACAGTAACAAAAAATTCATTCATAAACGCACGCGCTTATTATTGAAAGCAAATTTCCGTTCATTCATAAATGCGAACATTTCATCTCCCCACAAACACATGCGCCCCTCATCCATCACACTTTTCGCGACGAAGACAAAAATCTAAAAATCATAAATTGAAGATTTTTGTAATTTTGGTCCAAATGCTCACAACTTCAAATGGGAATGTAGGTATTATTTTGGCCCCCTTGTGCCCGTAAAATATTTCATGAAGAAATTCATCTATTATTAATCTATTATGTTTGCTTAGGGGTCGTGCACATATTATGTAACGCTCTAGGGGGGCGGCGGGGATTTGCGATTTGTGACGAAGTGTGACATGTGATTTCCCTTTGCCTAATATATAACATATATTAATTAACATTGTATTTTATTTTACGATTAATAAAAACAATTTTTCTGAAAGTGTGACATGGTGGGGGGTCTGAAATGATCAAAAATTGCGTTACGTAATATGTGCACGACCCCTTATCATTATAAACGTGTTTTGCACGAAATCCTGTTATATATGTCATTTAAAGCCCTAATTATTCCAAATCGGCGCAACCAAACACCTTACCGCTACGCCTACTTGCATACATATGTACATTACACATATGTATGTCAATATGTAGTCTAAATTTTGGTCTCATTTATGTCAGGGCTTACGTCTTATCTCAATTGTAGCACAAGTAGCAAAATAATATATTTAGGAGTCGAAAATCTACTACGTTTTAACAAATTTTTCTACAATTGTCTAACTAAACGCAAACATTGCTATAATTAATTGTATTTTGTGAGATGTTTAATTAATCATACTACTTTTCCTACTTCCTGAACCAACAATCTCGGTCAATGACCTATACAGAAGACTTTCAACACGAAATTACAAATAAACCGTACCATTTCTATTCTAAGAGGGTATAAAGGACCAGAATTTTAGTTGCAAATTTAATTTTGTGTCATATAACTTAACGTCATCTTATGTATGTATCTATATGTAAGTAATTTATTTCATATATTCCTCTATTCGATCAAGTATATCAATATTTGTATTATACTCCACTTTTTACTTGTACCTATCTCAACTACAAATTTATTCAACTAAACCCTGATTAATGATGGCGGCTTTGCGACGCAGCTTTTTCGTGTGAATTGCGGGCAGAAGCAACTATTTCTGTGGAGTTTTGACAAAACAGCTTATTTGGCTTTAGAGTTTTTATTTTCAAATCAATAAATTTCTATCTTTGACGTACAAATTTAATATTTAAATTAATCTTTTACCACGATAGCCTGTTGAACTATTGCTTTGTTTAACTATTTGTATAAATATTTCATTAGAACATTGCTATTTTTGACATGGTAAAAATTGAAGTCCAACTGGAGATAAGATATTTTGTCAAACTTTGCGTGCAGACTTTGAGTTCGGTTGAATGTGCGCGCATGTCAACAAACATATGTACATACATAATTATTTCTATTCTATTTACATATCTACACATATGTATGTATGCTTGTACGCGACCTTTTGCATGGAAGTAATTCGATTAAATATGCATTGTTAAATAAATGCATGCATATGATAAACAATAAATGCAATTTCTTTAGTGTTTTTGGAAGATTTGGTTAAACTACTTAAAATATTTATTGAAAGTTATATGTACATATATGGGAAATATTAGTAAAATAAAATAAAACACTAAAATTAAAATTATAGAAGAATACATATTTTTAATATTTTTTTTAAATGTTGGAAATAGATCTGCGAAAATTCCTTATCAAAACAATAGGCAAATTTTCGTCAAAAAACATCTGCAACCACACAATGTAGCTGATAACAGAGAACGTACATTAATTTTCTCTAAAATTGTTGTTTTCGCTCAACCGATGTTAAATTTTGCCCCTTGTAGGTGAAAAATTATTGGGTGGTGAGCTGGACGAAAAATAGACCTTTTCCCAAAAACGCGGAACGACAACAGGAATGAAGTGGGATGCTACTTCTCTGTAAATATACGTTCTCTGTTATTACCTTTTGAAGATCAAACGGCTAGACCGTCCATTATATGGGTTACCATTGAATCAATTTTTTAAACGGAACTGTCACCTGTTTTATAGGTTTCATGCAATTAGAACAATGAATAAAATGAAGTATTGCATTATGGGAATCAAAAGAAAAAGCTTAATAAAACTGCATCTCCCAAATGTTTTGAAAGAATGTTGCCACCTGTTTATATGCTAATTATGTTAAATTAAAAAATAAATTACATTTTACTCCGGTTTAAGATTGACTCGTTATTCTGTAACTTTTTTTTCAATAATATTTTGTGATTTAATTATTTCGATCAAGTTTGATAGTTACATTTTAATTGTTTTTTAATTAAATTTGATCGTTAGTTTGTGCTTTTTATTATTTCGATAAAAAAAATCAAAATAATATCGTGATTTACATAAATCTTTTCGATTATATTTGGTCTATATTTTCTGAATTTTCCTTTTTCGATCAAAAATAACACTGCGTAACAAAAATTTAAAAAAAAAACCTTCAGTCACGATTTTGTTAATAGTTTTTATTAACATTAGTAGCAGGCCTACGAACTGTGTTTTTACTTTTTTGGATTGGCTCTAGTTCTTGAGATAAACGAAACTTAAGAAATTAATGAAAAAAATTATATGACCCAGTTCGAGTTGTATTAATTTAATTATTCCTCAATAAGTTTTGTTGTATAAATTATTAAAACAAGTAGTTCGTTGGTTCAAATATTTTATTTCCCTTGCAAGAGAACAAGGACAGCCGGTTAAGTCGGGTGAGTTAATACAACCTCCTTCTCTACAACCTGGTGTTGCTATTACAGCATTTAGGATAGAGAGCAACACCTTCTGCCTTACTTCACCAAAGAAGACAATCTTATATATTGTAACAATATTTCTGAACTCTTGAGTGCTATGACCATTCCCGAATATAATCCCGAACATTGGAGGCTTTTTATAGATAGCTCAGAAAGAAGTCTGAAATGTGTGTTGCTACACAATGGAAATAAACTTGCTTCGGTTCCAATCGGTCATAGTACCAAACTAAAAGAAGAATACGAAAATGTAAAAATTTTTTTAGCAAAGATTTTGCATGTACAACATAAGTGGTCAGTATGCGTGGACTTGAAGACGGTGAATTTTTTATTGGGCCAACAAAGTGGGTATACTAAATACCCCTGTTTTATATGTTTATGGGACAGTCGTGCAAGAAATGAACATTGCATTAGAAAGGACTAGCCGGTGAGAGAAAATAGGAAGGTAGGAACAGCAAATTTTTGGGAAATCATAAATCACCAGACTATACAAAACTATTTGCTGATATGCTTCTCAATTTTCGCAAACTAGGAGCTAAAATGAGTTTTAAATTACATTATTTACATAGTCATTTGAACAAATTCCCGGACAACCTAGGCGATTACAGTGAGGAACAAGGTGAACGGTTCCACTAGGACATAAAAATAATGGAAGAAAGATACCAAGGTCGATGGGACGACCACATGATGGCAGACTACTGCTGGAACTTAATACGGGATTGTTTTGAGCAACGACATCATAAGAGATCCTACAGAAAAAGTTTTTTGTAATTTTTTTAAAATTAATTAATGAAAAGAATATATATATTTTTTTTTGGATTATTTTTATACATATTGGTATTTTTAATTAGGTTTTTTCGTGAAATATTTAAAAGTCATTGCATAAATGAATTTAGAGAAGTAACACACCTATCAGATTGACAGTGACATTACCTACTTTCGCTACCATATAGACAATATCGGACAAATTATATTTTCCAGCAAATTAGGCATTGTTCACACAGACATACTAACGCAAACAGAACTTAATCAGATAACTGACTTCGATAGCTACCACAACATTAAGGCAGCAATAATTTTTAAGGGTAATACCATTATCATAACCTTACTTATACCTCAATTTTCCGTCAATATCCTATCCAGAATCAGATTCGAGCCTCTACCCAATACCAACAATAAGTCATTAGTTTTAAGCCAATATGATATCTTAGCCGATGAAAATAACAATATATTCAATATAAATGTTAAAGATAATTTAAAAAAAAAACTTAGTTAAGATAGAAAATGAATGTTTAACCATTTTTTTTACGATTTAGGGAAGCGGCATGTGTCGAAATACTTCCAGGTCTGCTAATATTTAAGAATTATAATGGCAATATAACACCAAATTGTAATAAACAAAAAATTAAGCAGACCGGCAATTTTTTGATAAAATTCGAAAATTGCGAAATATCCATTTCAAACAAATCAGATGTCAATGTAAATATGAAAATGTACGAATCATTCATTTTGCCAAATTTAATAACAAAAATATATGAAAATAAAAATACGACTAACACCGAATTAAAAATTGAAACATAATATCTGAAACAACTTGAACATGAAAATCATCTTAATCTTTTAGCAAATAAGACTGGAATTAAATATAAATTATCGTAAATTTGTATTTGATTTAGAGTTGGTTTTAAATAAATAAAATACGCGGTCACGCTGATTGGATATAAAAATCAATGAGAGTTCTTTATAGGCGTCTAAACTACTGAAGCGATATTGCAAAATTCTTATAATTACGCAACAATCTGATGAAGACGTGCAATATTTCCTGTACAAATCCCTTATACACTGAGGTGCACAACTATAAACGCACCTTACTTTTCTTGTTTTAAAAAATAAAATTAAAAGTTACTATTAAATAATTATTACAGTTGGAAGCTGTTCGCCAAAAAAAACTCAATTTTCAAATCAAAATAATACATTATTATTAATTTTTTTTTTAACACTGATATTTTTATTTTCATACTGGTGTATAACTATAAACGCACTTATACGAATGATACTTTTGTTTTACAAATGTTGGCTTTTTTTACATTAGAATAATTTAATAATGTGTTGGACCTTCTCTCTTTTCAATAACTTCGAAAATCCGATTTGTCATACTCTCGATAAGATTTTTTCGTATATTTTCATTAATCGATTCCCATGAATTTATAACTGCAGCTTTTAAGTCATCAACACTTTGATATTGCTTATTATTTTCATAAATCCGGAATTGGAAGCTGTTCGCCAAAAAAAACTCAATTTTCAAATCAAAATAATACATTATTATTAATTTTTTTTTTAACACTGATATTTTTATTTTCATACTGGTGTATAACTATAAACGCACTTATACGAATGATACTTTTGTTTTACAAATGTTGGCTTTTTTTACATTAGAATAATTTAATAATGTGTTGGACCTCCTCTCTTTTCAATAACTTCGAAAATCCGATTTGTCATACTCTCGATAAGATTTTTTCGTATATTTTCATTAATCGATTCCCATGAATTTATAACTGCAGCTTTTAAGTCATCAACACTTTGATATTGCTTATTATTTTCATAAATCCGGAATTGGAAGCTGTTCGCCAAAAAAAACTCAATTTTCAAATCAAAATAATACATTATTATTAATTTTTTTTTTAACACTGATATTTTTATTTTCATACTGGTGTATAACTATAAACGCACTTATACGAATGATACTTTTGTTTTACAAATGTTGGCTTTTTTTACATTAGAATAATTTAATAATGTGTTGGACCTCCTCTCTTTTCAATAACTTCGAAAATCCGATTTGTCATACTCTCGATAAGATTTTTTCGTATATTTTCATTAATCGATTCCCATGAATTTATAACTGCAGCTTTTAAGTCATCAACACTTTGATATTGCTTATTATTTTCATAAATCCGGCGTACTAAGATTCCCCATATATTTTCTATTGGGTTAAGGTCCGGGGAACAAGCCGGCCAAACCAAAGTGTTAATGCCGGACGACTCTAACCACGACTTAGTCTCACGGCTGGCATGTACTGACGCATTATCTTGCTGAAAAATATACCTTTGGCGGCGTCTTCCTCGCAAAAACGGAAGTAAATTCATTTGCAGAATCCGAATGTATTCAGAGGAGTTCATTCTGGAGGTCGGAAAAGCTAATTCAATCATTCCGTCCAGCGAAAAAGCACCTCAAACCATCAGAGAACCACCACCAAAGTTTCTCTTTGAAAAAAAACGTGGTTCTTTGCGCAGATCACGCCAATATGAGTTGAACCCATCAGGACCGTCAAGGTTGAATTTCTTCTCGTCCGAAAAGATAACCCAAGCAATAAAATTGAAAATTGTATTAATAGTTTTAGTTAAAGAGTCATCCTTACCTTTTTCCAGTCAGTTTGCATGTTTGTTCGTGTGAATTCCAGTCGTGCTTTCTTATGTCTTGGCAGTAATCGGGGTACATTTTTCAATTTTTGTCTGACAATTTTACTGGACCCTTTAAGAATGCGATAAACAGTCCATCGAGATGCATTGATACCCAGTTCTCTAATAATTTGGACCGCACTCTTTGTCGAATTACTCGCAGCTTTTATAATTCGGCGCTTATCTCTGCTTGTTACCTTTTCCTTTGGTCCACCTTTTTTGCATTGACCGTAGGAAGAAGTATTTTTCAAAAAACTGCGAATCACACCTTCCGAACGTTTGATTTTTCTTGCAATTTTACGCTTACTTAACCCCTCTTCATGAAAAGCTAAAATTTTTCCTCTCTCTTTTTCCGATAAAATACTTCCCCTCGGCATTTTAAGAAAAATCTCCAAATTGTTGCAAAATGTAAAAGAAACCCGAGAAAAGTATCATAACACGCGGCTATCTTAAATTGAAATGATTCCAGCCGAAAATCGTGAATTCTGCATTTTCACAACAAAGCAAGCCTAGACTTGTACAGTTATAATACGGAACTCACAGTATAAAATATTCAATTAGATGCCAGTAGGAAAAAATTGTAATACTTATCAACAAATGTGTTTAACTGTGCATTCCAAGGGTGCGTTTATAGTTATGCAACAGAGTGTATTATAAGTCAAATATTATTAATTTTTTTGGCGAGAAATGCCACGATTTAAAGGAACGTTCTATGCATCATGTTTTCTCAGCTATTTGACGTGGATATGTATATAACATTTGATATATACTGCGATAAATTCAGCAGTGTAAAATCTTAAAGAAGCGATCGCCTGACTCTCTTTAGATGTAGAATGGACTTGCACTAAATACTCTGAAGTTAGGCATTCCTATACGAATTACGCTAGTGTAAATGAATTTAATAAGCTTAAATAAAGTATTTGTGTAATCCAATACAACAGTTATCAAAGTGGCGACGGGAAAATTTTCTAGTTTGGCGTGTTAAATTAATGAGTTACAAAGCCAATTTGTTGATTAACAAACAACTTAAGACTGAATTACAATTGATCTCTTACTTCCATATTACACCTATTATCGTCTACCAATTGCTGATTGTTGCATACCCCAATTATTGCTGATTGTTGTTTACTTGAAATTGTTGCTGAATATTGTTTACTTAAGATTATTGCTGAGTGCTAAGTGTTGTTTTCGTCAATTGTTGCTGTTAAGCAGTTATGCGTAGGCGCGTACAGATTTGATGATCGATGGGTTTTAGTTGCCCAATGTAGTTCAGCTTTTCCAACCAGTTGTGTTAACTCTTCCCGTTTTAAATATGATCATCCTCGATCATCAATAGAAAGGTAGATCGTTGAATTTTACATATGTTTGGTGATGTTTACTTCACCTGAGGGAATAGCTTCTTTGCTCGTGATTACGGATGCTATTGTTGTTAGGCTTTCAATGGTGAAAGTCGTCTGTTTCAGAGAGTTTATTCGGTGGGTGTTGCTAATGTGCATCTCTTTGAAATACTAGTGATAGTAACTCGATGTGATCCTTTTCTATTGGGCCTGGTTGTAAAATACTATCGCGTTCCCTTTACTTCCTAGGATACCGTATCGGACTTTATTTGACAGTTGAATTGATTGAGCAAGATTACATCAGGTTTTATCTCTTCAATCGTAGGTATGAGATGGTCGTTGATTGTTGAACATGTTGAGTTTAAAATATTAACTATTCTTGTTGTAACTACATTAATCTTTACTTATATCTACTATATCTATTCTCTATGCGATAAATTGCATCTTATTTTTTTAACTTCGTTATAATCAATTTTAACTAGATTGTTAACTGCCCTTTTTACAGGTCTTACAATTATTCTTTTGAATGTATCTTTTAATGTCAATGGCATTTTAATCATGTATAAAACTTTCATGACCTTTCTTAATTTTTGATAGCTCAAGTCTTCTTCGAAGCCTATTGTTCATTTAGTTTTGAATTGAGTACTTTATTTCCTCTTTACTTAGCATTACTGAATTTATTACATTATTCTTATATTAATTAATTCTTCCTTAGTTAGTCTTATCCTATCTTGCAAATTTATTAAGACTTATGTTGCAAAACTTTCGTGTTAACATCTTGCTTACTATATCAGTATTGTTGTTAATGCTTTTTTCGAAAAGTTTATTTATCATCATGGTCAGGGGACTCGGCTGTATATTTCCATGCGGTCCCTAATATGTGGATTTGTCTTTTTCTCCTGTTTATGCTTTTGGATCTGTGGTTTCGGTGGATGTCTATGTCTTTTCGATTTTCGAGTGCATTCCTGGGAAGTAAAATTTGCGTTTTGTTCTCACGGCTCTGTCTGTGTGGTCTTTGGTGTGCCTTAATAATGATTTGTTCCTGTTATGTTTCTGATGTAATGTCCTGAAATAAAGTTTGGGTGAAACAATTTTTTACATTTGTGAAATGAAGTGAATATCAGTCCGTTGAGCAACGTTGGATCTCAATGTCATTTGAATGTGTCTATAATGCCCTGTGTAGAGTAGTTTTGCTTTGTAATGGTGTGCCAGTGAAAACTAGGAAATGGTATTTGACACGTGTAACTATCCTCATTGCCGAACAGGAGGAATAACTAAATCCTGAAAGCATTTATTGGGGCTTCAGTGACTGGGATGAAGTGATGAGCAGTACTTTCAGCACTATGGTCAGTGGTTGTGAGAGTGTTAATGTCGGTCTGTGAAGGTCTAAATCAATGCAAAAGTAAGTGGTTGGTAATTGGTTAAATTACCACCTTTGCTGATCCATACAAACAGTTTCCTAGTGAGGTAAGGGCCTAGATAATTGGCACCATTCCCTTGTCATTTGCGGCGTAGCTCTCTTCAGTTTTATTTAGTGTTCGGGATGTAAAAGTTATTGGCTTACCTTCTTGCTCGAGGACGGCTCGAAGAGCGTAGTTGGATGCATCGGTAGTAAGGTAAAACTCCTGTTTGTAATTTGGGTATGACAGCACAACTTCTTTTGACATTAGTGGAGATTTAATTTTTTTAAGAGCTTCAAAGGCATTTCGATCGAACACAACAAGCTTCTTGCCTGACAGGCCGAGAAAAGACTTCAGGTCATTCAGTGTTTTTGGGCACGGAAACTCTCGAATAGTCTTTACTTTAGAAGGGTTGGTTTTTATGCCTTTGTGTGATATAATAAAACCTAGGAATTCTACTTCCTTACGGAAAAATTCGCATTTTCGGCTTTCATCTTCGTTTTTACTAGCGTATGAAAAATTGTTTCACCGTGGCTACTTGGAAGATGTGGTTTAACAAGAGATTCAACTGGTAGCTTGCATTTTGGCGAATTGTGATAGTTAAAGTACGGTTGTGAGCGCTATTGAGGCATGAAATTTTCTGGACGGATTACATGTGTAAAATGCGTTGTTTATCTTTCTGGTGGATAGAGTGGTCGAATATCTTGAATTTTCTTCTCTTGGCCATTGTTTTTCAGCGTGTAGTGTGAACGATAGTCCTGGCTCTCTAGCTGAAGGCATAAGTAGAAAGCCTGAGGGAGGTCTACTGGTTCCCTCATGCCAAGAAGTCTTGCCAAGTCACCATTTAGGTTGAAGGTTTCGAGGGATTTTTCTTGGTTAGTGCGAGTTAGCAAATGCATGGATTTCTCCCCGACTTCCATGCATCCTTATTTATTTAAAATAAGCGATAGGTGGGAACAAACACGCTGATAGAACTCTTAGATTGTGATGTCATTTGGTAGTCAAGCGTACCTAAGTCGCGCTTATCAGGGTAGTGGAGTGTTAGGCATATTGAAATGGCCTTCCAGTCCAATGGTGTGTTATAAGACTTTAACAACTGCTTGGATAAATTATTAACCCCACTGGTAATACTACTTGTCAATTGGTCCATGATAAATGCGTTAGATTATGAACGAACGGGTTGGGGAGGGGGTGTGGAAGATACGTTAAGCATTGAGGGTCGGATAATGTTGTTGGGGTTCGACATTACTTATACTTATTTGTGTTAGTTAAGGATTTTTTTTTATACTCTGAAGGCTCCCTTGGATGGTGAATCGCAGAGTTAGAGTACTGTTATTAAGAACCGGTGGGCTCCCCGTTAGGTGGTGAATCGGGGCTGTTCTACTTTTCATTATTTTATTGGCTATAAAAGCCTTAGTTATCTTGTTTCTTATATGTAAATCTCTGAAGAGTCCCTTGGGTGGTGAATCGCGTAATTTTTTATTTGTTATAAGCTGGAGGGTCCTCCGAAGGTGGTAAATCGCAACCTTTTGTTTTAGCAAGTGGCTGTATGAGCCCAATGTTATTAAGTGTTAGTAAAATTACAAAAAAATTTTAAAAATATAATTAAGTTTTCTTAAGGTTCTATAATAAACGTTTTATTTGGTATTAAATTTCTTCTTCTGTTTTCTAAAATTTATTAGATTACTTTTTTAGGACTTTATTGCAATTTTTGACTTCTTTAGTTTTAGTTTCTGTCTATAGCTTCTTTTTCAATTTGTATTTCCTTTTTATCTCTTAAATATCTTTAATACCATAAATTAATTAATCTAATTCTTACTCTATATCGCCTGCTGGCGGGTGGATACTGTCCTGTTTTGTGTTGACCTACTGAGGCACCCACGTTGCGCACGAATGAAGGCGTGCGTTACTTTCCTAGAGGATTCAAACGCTGATTGTAGGTTTGGGACCAGCCAGTTATGTCTCCCATTCTGTAGCGGTCTTTTCACAGGTACTCTTGATAACGGTTGTATTGCGCCGCGTAGTTTCACTTGGTTTATGCAAAGGGTAACGATCGCGGTGGCACGGCAGCGGTTTTTCAGGCGACTGGCCAAACACAAATACTTCGACGTGAACTCCAACTGGTCCCTGCTCGAGCGCTAGTTAAATTAATGAGTTACAAAAGTTATTTTTAAAAAAGGGGCGGGCTCGCATCCACGAGCCACTTAGTTAACAAAAAAATGAAGACCGAAATACAATTGATTTCTTACTTCCATATTACACCTATAATTTAGCTGCAAATACGGCGGAGTACATTCGATATAAGAAAGACCTTAGCAATGTTAAGCAAGAGCAAAGTGAAGTGTTCAACTTTGTTGGCAACAACAAAAGTTATCAGCCATGCTGGTTATAATTGCAAGTATAAAAACTACAAATGTTATAATTTCAGGAAGAAATGGCATTTAGAAAAATGTGCACAACGTAGAGAACAGGCATTAACTATTTTAATAACAGCTAAGTGAGTTTATTTTTAATTCAGGGCAGGAGCGATAGTCCAACGAGAGTAAAGGTAATGTTGAATGAAATTCCACTCTTCATGGAGCTGGGTGCAAGCTCAGAATTTAGAATACTCTCCTTTGATACGTGTAGGCGGTATTTCGAAATGAATTCGCTGTCCGCCACATATGTACATAATATTAAAAACCTACAACGGTGCCGCAAATACTCCAGTAGGCGTATGCAAAATGGGAGATACGAAGAAATAAAAGATGAATGTTTGAATCATAAGTCATAAGGTCATAAAATTTAAAAAATGCAAAATTGTTTAGTTTTAATTATTTGTTTCAATGCAATCCAAAAACATAACTTATGGAATCTAAAATTTAAGGATTTTATTATTTATGACACATTATGACACCTTGTGAATCTCCCAAATATATTTGTAGGTATCGTAAAAATTGCCGAATATGTAATGAAAACAAATATGACGAAACACCAAATGAATGTGTACTATACACATTGACATTAATGGCAAAAAATTTGATTACAGTTAAAACTAAAATTACACAATAAATAGCATTTTTAGGAAAACGTATTTAATTATGTATGGATAACGAATTTAATAAAATCATACCGGCAAGAAATTAATATTGAATCCACTTCACTACCCCGAATTTTTACAGCGGGAATTCGGATGTTGAAATAATGCGTTTGTATTTTTACAGCCCATAAGAATATTAAAGAACGCTGAGGAATAAGTATTAAAAGCAATAAATTAGGATAAAATTATCATTCATACCACGACTAAATTAAAGCCGTAGGGTCTATAAGACATTAATTTAAAAGAGGTAAAAGATAGATCTAAAACAAACAAAAAGAAAGCAACTTATAGAGACAACATCACACTTAATTTACAAAAATCGAATTTATACTATATTAAAAAACCAACTGCAATTAGGCAAAACCTGCGAAAAGATTTAACAGATACTACAACAACAATCCTAGTAAATTAGACATTGCACAATTGAGACGGCTATTAAATCCTATTAAAAAATATAAAATAAAATTGGAAAACAAAGCATGGAAAACTGGTCGTTACTTTGCTTATATTTATTTAAAAATAAAAACAATAAAATTGCAATGGAATATTTGTAACACTTCAATAAACTATATATGTACACATATACATTTAATAAAACAAGTTTAATTGTTCTAACATATTTCGAAATTATTAGTTGAAATTTAAATATATATCAGTATAAGAAACTTTTACACCTTTTTATTGTAGATTTTTAAAAGATTCGATGGGACTCGAATCCTGTTGGGAGAGGCAAGTTATGTATTCGCTCTCCTTCTCAATTTTAGAACAATTCTAACTGTATTTACTTTAACTCTGTAATTATGCCTACCTATCCTATTTTCCTGTAATGCCGCCTTTTGAACAAGCTTTGAGTTATAAGGAACCTATTCTGAAGTGTTACAAACTTTATTTTATTTTCCCAAAAACTGACCTGTGTGAGAGAGTGCGTGAGTAAGTGTGTGTGAGTATATTATTACCTTTTGAAGATCAAACGGCTAGACCGTCCATTATATGGGTTACCATTGAATCAATTTTTTAAACGGAGCTGTCACCTGTTTTATAGGTTTCATGCAATTAGAACAATGAATAAAATGAAGTATTGCATTATGGGAATCAAAAGAAAAGGCTTAATAAAACTGCATCTCCCAAATGTTTTGAAAGAATGTTGCCACCTGTTTATATGCTAATTATGTTAAATTAAAAAATAAATTACATTTTACTCCGGTTTTAGATTGACTCGTTATTCTGTAACTTTTTTTTTAATAATATTTTGTGATTTAATTATTTCGATCAAGTTTGATAGTTACATTTGAATTGTTTTTTAATTAAATTTGATCGTTAGTTTGTGCTTTTTATTATTTCGATAAAAAAAATCGAAATAATATCGTGATTTACATAAATTTTTTCGATTACATTTGGTCTATATTTTCTGAATTTTCCTTTTTCGATCAAAAATAACACTGCGTAACAAAAATTTAAAAAAAACCTTCGGTCACGATTTTGTTAATAGTTTTTATTAACATTAGTAGCAGGCTTACGAACTGTGTTTTTACTTTTTTGGATTGGCTCTAGTTCTTGAGATAAACGAAACTTAAGAAATTAATGAAACAAAATTATATGACCCAGTTCCAGTTGCATTAATTTAATTATTCCTCAATAAGTAGTTCGTTGGTTCAAATATTTTATTTCCCTTGCAAGAGAGCAAGGACAGCCGGTTAAGTCGGGTGAGTTAATACAACCTCCTTCTCTACAACCTGGTGTTGCTATTACAGCATTTAGGATAGAGAGCAACACCTTCTGCCTTACTTCACCAAAGAAGACAATCTTATATATTGTAACAATATTTCTGAACTCTTGAGTGCTATGACCATTCCCGAATATAATCCCGAACATTGGAGGCTTTTTATAGATAGCTCAGAAAGAAGTCTGAAATGTGTGTTGCTACGCAATGGAAATAAACTTGCTTCGGTTCCAATCGGTCATAGTACCAAACTAAAAGAAGAATACGAAAATGTAAAAATTTGTTTAGCAAAAATTTTGTATGTACAACATAAGTGGTCAGTATGCGTGGACTTGAAGACGGTGAATTTTTTATTGGGCCAACAAAGTGGGTATACTAAATACCCCTGTTTTATATGTTTATGGGACAGTCGTGCAAGAAATGAACATTGCATTAGAAAGGACTAGCCGGTGAGAGAAAATATGGAGGTAGGAACAGCAAATTTTTGGGAAATCATAAATCACCAGACTATACAAAACTAGTTGCTGATATGCTTTTCACTTTTCGCAAACTAGGAGCTAAAATGAGCATTAAATTACATTATTTACATAGTCATTTGAACAAATTCCCGGACAACCTAGGCGATTACAGTGAGGTACAAGGTGAACGGTTCCACTAGGACATAAAAATAATGGAAGAAAGATACCGAGGCCTTTGGGACGACCACATGATAACAGACTACTGCTGGAACTTAATACGGGATTGTTTTGAGCAACGACATCATAAGAGATCCTACAGAAAAAGTTTTTTGTAATTTTTTTTAAATTAATGAATGAAAAGAATATATTTTTTTTTATTTTTGTATTATTTATATACAGGCGCGCAATAAAAATGTAATTTAAATCCATATTGGTACTTTTAATTAGGTTTTTTCGTGAAATATTTAAAAGTCTTTTTCTGAAAAACTAGAGGCAATTCGACAAAACTGATATTATTTTCGTAATCAGCGCCCCCAAATTACCCTAAATCGACTTAAAATTCTTCGACCGCAAAATTTTGTTCCGCAGTGTAATCGAAATGATATCGTTGTATATTTTCAAAAGAGTTGTTTTAAAAGTTATAGACAGTTAAGTTAGTAAGGTAAATCCCAATAGAAGCAATTTAAAAGAAGTTCAAATTTACTTAAGCAAATGAGGGAAACCTAATATTGCAATATGGGTATTAAACAAATGTTATTTAATAAAGCTTCGTTTCCAAAGTCCAAGATAATCCCTTGAAAGAGATGTCAAAAAGCTGCTCCTAACTTTAAGTATCAACTTAATTTTAACTATGTATAGATAAGTAACTATGACGTTAAGCAACTACAATCTATAAATCCGACTATGACTACGCGCCAATAAGTTTTCCCAGGCAACTTCTCTTTCACGAAGTAATCGATTTTGAAAGGATTTTTTATATTCAACCAGAGCAATAAAGGTTTAATAATCGAGTTTACAAATTAAATGACCCGCCGATTAATTGCTTAAATTAATTTCTGGGCTATGGTAAAACTGAGCCTTTAAAGTGAAACAAAATTAACGCAAATGTTTAAAATCGAGTCTATACTCAGAAAAGTTTTTGAAAATAAAGAAATATACATATGTACATGATGTACATATATGAAATAATGTGGGGCGAACTCACCTCTATAAACTTTAACTGCGAAGACTAGCAGCCCGCATTAGTATGTAATGTATGTATGTGTATGCTCCGAGCAACCCTATAACCCATTTTATTTTGCAAGAAATATGATAAGAAACGAACATTTATGATAAATATTTCTGCTGAGTACTTTTTATAAATAATTCTACGAGATCTTACGGAAAAATATGTGCATTATATTACAATTTTGTCTTCAATGTATTATGTTAATTTTTTTGGTGAGAACGGTTTCATACGTCTAATTTCATCGTGAAAGACTCAACCTCATAGAAGGCTTTCACCTCAAGTTTAATATACCGGTTAAACTATAGTCACCACCCCCACATGCTCAAACTGACTGACGTTCGATTCCCCCTCATCATTAGTTATGCTTAAAACACAATACTGGCGAACGGCGAATTTTTCGTCGCGAACGTTCGCTGTCAAAAATTGAACACACTGGCATATATGAGAATGTGCACAACCAAAGCGAACAACGACCTTCGTCCGACGAACACTCATTGCGATAGACTTATTTCTATTGCCGTCGCTGACGGCAGTCGCAAAATACAATCCATTGTGGCTAATAAAAATTCACACAAATATTCACACTTGTCATATTCAGCTGTTTTCGTTGTCGCCATAATTGTGTTTTTGAGCGAACGTTGCTGACGTCGTCGCTCTACTGAGCGAAAATTCGCCGTTCGTTGGTATTGTTTTTCAAGTGTTTAACCGCTATTTAGTTATATTTAAATGATAAAAAAACTGAAGTTACGTGCCTCTTATAAAACACTACAAAATTAGTATGCATAAGAAGTTTACACTTTTTCGTTGCATGGAATTTTATGCCTGTTGTTTACTACTTTGAGGTCGCTGATTTCATATGTATATCCTTTACCAGCTCTAGTTTCACTAGTCACATTTAAACTGAGCTGTTTTTTAAAAAACAGATTTTTGTTTAACACTGTCCACGTGGAGAAATGTTTGTAAAAACGATCCCAACTGTTTTTTTTTAACATCCGTGGTGAAAATACATACATTCAAAAATTGTAGAGTAAGTGTGTCCGAGTTTATAAGCACGTGTATTTTCATTACTTTGGATTCCCTTTGAACAACCGTGACAAGTACTGGGTCCCTCATACGGCATGTAAACATGTGTGGAGTCGTTAAGGTTAATGAAAAATAATTTTAATAATAATAGAATTAGTTTTATTTAATAATGCATATGGGCATTTCCCCAGTGGCGCACGCGACAGTCGTACGAATTCAAAGTTAAAGTAAGCAATGATTATTTTAAATTTCCTCTTCTTTAATTTTATTTATGAATAGCTCTTTATAAGCACTATATATAGAGATTATTTGGGATCTATAGAAAAAAAATGTCTCGAAAATATAAACAAACAAACACCGTTTCGTGACGTGACACATAATAGAAGTGGTTTTCAGCTGCACCTATAAAAAGACGAAAATCTGCGAACAAACCAAGAGTTTCTTAATACATCGTACTACAGTTTAACCAGTTTGATTTTGTTTCCTTATTACCTTCAATTTGCCTTGAAAATATTTCCTAGATTTTTTATGCAGAATATTATAAGGTACGTGACGTGACGTTCGTGACGTGACATATATATTACTACTGAAGAAATTGCTTACATAAACTCAATTTTAAGTTTTTATTAAACGAAAAATGCAACACAAATTTGTATTCAGAACATTTTTATGAATGTACAATACTTATTTAGACTAGACTGTAAATTAAAAAAAAATGTCGTATCAAAATATATTAGTTTTTGAAGAAAATGCCGTTCGAGCTACTCTTAATTTGAAATTTTTGCTACTTGATAACCAATGCAGTTGACGCATTCCATGTATATTTGGGACTTTTTTCCATTTCTCAGTTAGTGATAAAGATATTCCTTCAATTTGCTCTGAAGATATGTATTCTAGTTGAACTCCTTTAATGTGGTTTCGAGCACATTCAAAAAAAGCTAAAGCATCATGTAAGACTAAATTTTTCTATACTTTCGTCTTCTCTCTACTGCTTTTGCACGGTACTTTTTTAATTTAAACGGATCTTTTTTTATCTCTTCTCTATACCGCTTTGCTTTTTTCTTCTTTTTTTCAGCGCTTGATTCCATCTACATGAAGCACAAACAAAATACGTAGTAAATTTTTAATAAGTAAGTGTAAATACTAACCTGAGGTACGTAACGTGACAAAGTTTAACAGATCAAAAAATTATTATTAAAAAAAAAATTTAGTTCACTAACTTTTTTTTCAGCTCTATGCTATAAACTTATTTTCATTAACTTCCACCCGTCAATACAGAAGTAAGACTAAAAAATACAGTTTTAAAAGTACGAACGTGACACTAGCATATCAATGAAACTAAAGGCAAAAACTTCCGTTAACTGAGCTTAGTTTGCTCTCCTTATATTTTTCTAAAATAAGGTAGAAATGTGCCTAAAATTTGGTGGCGTAAGTGAAAACGAGACTTCTCTTTTAAAAAATAATAATTGAGAAAAAATGACAGTACAAACTAAGAAATAGTTAGAAAGAGCAGTTCTACAACTTCCAACCATTTTATATTGTAGCTGTAACTTTGTAACGCTGAACATTTTTTGCGATAATGAAAATTAGACATTTCCTTTTATATTATAAAATATTAAAACTTCGTTTTGCAAACATTTTATATTTTGCCCGCGGTTGACCCTCTGGTGGAAATACCCATATATTAAATGAGCGTGTACCAAATTTTATTCTAAATAGTCACCTTTTGCTTTCACACAAGCCCTCAAACGTTGCGGCCATTGATCAATAGCAGCACGCTATTGGTATTGACGACGCTGCTCGAGCAAAAGATTTTTGGAGACTCTCCAAATTTCTGTTGGGGATTCGACAGGCCATAGACTGTAGTTCAATGGATTCAAATGTGGCCGTCTAATAATCTGCAGCTAAGAAACCAGAAATATTGCTTTTTAGCCACTCCTGGGTGCTTTTTGCATTGTTTGATGGAGCAGAATCTTGCTGGAAGATCCAATGCTTTCCATCGAAAAGAGTATGGCTTAATTGCTTTTCCACACCTCTTAATACATTCTGCTGCTTCACTTTTCCTTTACTTTTGCATCCGTTTTATCCCCTTTTCCACAGAAGTGAAGAGGTGCAACGCCTCTACAGGAGACTCCCAAGCAGGGGACTTTCAATGGCCGTTAACCACGTGCCACTGAAGAAACCTCTTGCATCTGTTGAGCCCAATTTGCATCGAGCGCGTTTTCAGAAGATGACCAGTTGGCCGACGGTAGGATTTTATGTGGAGCTCACCTCGAATAAGACTTGATATTGAATAAGTCATTGTCATTGCTCTAGACATAATTTTCTGCTTTCTAACGATCAATAGAGCGGTAAACAAGCATTCTCGAAGTATTAAGTTTTTTGGGAAGCTCATACAGTTAACTCGCGCTTTTGTCACACTTACATATGCAATACGATTTGCTTTAGCTGCCCATATGTACTTTTTGTTTACTGTTATGCGCATAAAATATCACGAAATTTTGCAAAAAAATTTAAAATCCATAAATTTTTACCAAAGTTATGGGAGCTTCAAAAACAGCCGCTATAGCCCCCCGATGACTCAGAAAGTGGACTTGCAAATAAGTGATAAACAAATATGATAAATGGCAAGAAGATAGAAATTATATGAAAGTGAAATTGCATGTATGTATGTATGTATGTACATCCATATACTTCTATATTTAAGTAACATATTTTTCTATATTTAATAACACAAATATGTTAAACCATATAAATTTTATAAGAGATGCCATCCTTTAAGATGTAAGATGCTGACATTTTGTTCCTACTCATATTTTTTGAGGTTCTTTACATAAACTGCACGGATTCACTTTCAATGTCATAAACTTGAAAGCTTTTAAGTGAGGCTCTATCTAACACAAGGCGAATTCATATAAGGTGGTGTTGTAAATACAACTACAAAATTCCTATGTATTTTTATTTTGCTTCTGCGTAACAGTTGTCTAAATTTACATACATTTTGTTTTTGCTTTTAAGGCTTTAGAAAGCTTATACGCAGAAGGAAAAACAAAATATGTACATGTAGGTTAATAGAAAAAATCAAATCGGATGCTATAGTAATTACACCTTATATGAATTCGCCTTGATCTAACACTTCCCAACTGAAGGAAATGGCACAACCCAACTCACTATGTGTCGGGAAAATAATCGAATATTGCATACACTACAAATAATTGAGAAAACATACACGTGCACATGTATATATTACTATTTGTATGAAGGGGGTGACTATAGTGTTATTTTGGTAAGACTATAAGGACGTCTTCAACAATTTTTTCTAGCACAATCCGATGTGGATTAGTATTGAACTTTTTCAGCTGATCAATGGAATAAGATTTTATTTGTATGATTACGCACTGTCACAATTAACACATCGGCACACTAACAGCCCGATTCTGTGCACTTGATAAATTCACCATCTTGCTTATTTATCAATATTGATTATTTATCAGGTCTTTGGTATTCTGTGTCAAAAACCAAAAGCTCTTTTCTTGATAAATTATCAAGATGTCAAATGTTCTTGACAAATTAAACAACTGTTTGTGAAAATATTGTGAACACATTTTAATTGTTATTTTGATTGAAATTAAATAAAATAAAATGGATGAAGACATATTATTATTGTTGCTGTTAGAAGAGGAGGAAAATTTAGAAAATAGAGATCGCGCGCGTTATTTCTGGAGTTTGAGGGATTCTACTGATCCATTTGCCCTCAGTGAAAGTGAGTTCATGAAAAATTTCCGACTGCCGCGTGATATTTGCCGGAGTCTAATAGATGACTTACGGCCTCATGATCAACAAAAGACTTCATTGCCTTTGACTATTAGAGTCCTGGCAACTTTAAATTTCTTTGGTCACGGTTCCTACCAAAAATGTGTCGGTAATAACTGCAACTTGCCAATGAGTCAGTCGTCACTCTCGAGAAGTATGCGGGCCGTGGCCAAACTTATAGTAAAAGTTAAAGGAGAAGTAATAAAATTTCCTAGTTCCACTGAGGAAGAAAATATAGTCAGAACCGGGTATGTACATACATACATGTGTATTAAAACAATTGGGTTCATCTTTCAACAATTAATAATAATGGATACTTACGTTGTTGAAGAATCCATTTCGCACTAAACAGCTGATTTCTGTTTACATTATTTTGTTCACCACAGTATGGTGAAAAGCGATTCGCACTGAAGCTTTAAGTTTTATCAATATTTGCACAGAATAACAAAAAGCTTTTGGCTTGATAAAAATCTTGATAAATAAACAATATTTTGATAATTTGTCAAGTGCACAGAATCGGTCTGTAACCCTGCTTTTGTAATACTAGTAGCGTTTATATAGTAGCATACCACGAACACTTTTGCGCTTTTCAACCAAATAACTGATGTAGAAAAAGGGCGGGAGGGGGTGCCGCAGTTATTAATTGTTGTCTTATTACCATTGCTTGAATAATTTTTTGTTTCGATTTATTAAATATTGCAATGGTTGTAAAACAGTGGCGGGCAAACCTATTCATAAGCAACCATGTTTGTGTGCGTGCCCGAGCTTTTGTTAGCTTGCATAAAGATATGTAAATTGATCTCAAAATACAGCCGAATGCCGTTGTACCAGAGAACTTGTAAGTAATGAAAAGGCGCAAATGTTAAAACAGCTTTTTCATCAACAAAATTTCTACGTGCCGTCGGGAGAATTCAACAATTCTACCACACCAATAAAAACCATTTTCACCATATTTTGCTATATTTAGAGCAGAGAGGCTATTGCGGAGGCGAGCGGCTCCATGTGTTCAAAAGGAAGAAGATAAGTAATAAATCAAAACAAAAACCATAGAAGAAATATAAGTAAACAAAAAAACCAGTTTCTGGATCGCGAGACGCAACTTGAGACGGCAGATGAGTTATGCAACAGTTTAGGATAAGAGAAGGGTTGAAAGGGATAGGGGGAATCGTCAAAAGAATATTCTTTCGAGTTTTCGGCAATTTTTGTGTCAATCGCCATCAGCGCGTGCACTTGTAGGCAAATGAGTTGATGCGCGCATTTGGACAAAAGTTCTAGAATGTTCTAGAATGTTCTAGAATGTTCCAGAATATTCCAGAATATTCTAGAATGCCAGCAATTTGTCAGACTACGTTGGCAAATTAGATTATTGTCTAATATTGCGATGTTGAATCTTTTCAATGACCGTCAATGGTTTGTAAAATTGAAGATTTTAGCATTTTTGTGTTCGTCGTGAAAAGGATTGTTGCGGGGAACATTTGCGTGCGCGGGGAGATGAAATGCTTGCGCTTATGAATGAACATCTTTTGTTTTCGGAAATACACGCGAGCGTTTATGAGTGAATTTTTTGTTGTTGTAGGTATGTACATACATATGTAAATATGTAGATATGTATGCATGTATGTATGTACGTACATATGTATGTATGTAGTTTCAAATATTTCAGAATATTTGGCGCAAGTGCAGGCACAAGTGCAGCTGCGGTTGCGATTGCGCTGTGATATGATTAAGATTTAGCGTAGGCCAAGGTTGAATTTATACACATGCACATTGTATATACATATTTGCATACATATTTTATTTAATAAATGACAAGCAAATGATTTAGCAGACAAAAACAGCTGCCGCTCTGACTTTTATGAAATTTTAAAATACATACAATATGTATGCATATAATTTTGTCATGTTTTTATTAAACTTATTTTTGACTTAGAAAATTAGTAAATAAAGATTAGTTGATGGGTGCATATACATACATACATATGTATGTATGTAAATATGAATAAAGAATTAAAATTAAGATTATTAAAATATCTACATAGTACATACATAAGTATGTAATATTACCATAATATCTATCCATATCTAATAATCATTATTTGCGCACTCGCGCTGAAAAATCAAGCAATTTGCGCTGATGGCGATTGACACAAATATTCTAAATTAATAATATGCATCAATAAGCCTGCATTTATTCAGTAATTCATGCGCGCATCAACTCATTTGCCTACAAGTGCACGCGCTGATGGCGATTGACACAAAAATTGCCGAAAACTCGAAAGAATATTCTTTTGACGATTCCCCCTATCCCTTTCAACCCTTCTCTTATCCTCAACTGTTGCATAACTCATCTGCCGTCTCAAGTTGCGTCTCGCGATCCAGAAACTGGTTTTTTTGTTTACTTATTTTTCTTCTATGGTTTTTGTTTTGATTTATTACTTATCTTCTTCCTTTTGAACACATGCAGCCGCTCGCCTCCGCAATAGCCTCTCTGCTCTAAATATAGCAAAATATGGTGAAAATGGTTTTTATTGGTGTGGTAGAATTGTTGAATTCTCCCGACGGCACGTAGAAAGTTTGTTGATGAAAAAGCTGTTTTAACATTTGCGCCTTCTCATTACTTACAAGTTCTCTGGTTGTACGTCTCCAGATGGAATTTCAATCATGCTTAAAAATGCATTCATGTATCATTCATGGCATTCACGCATAAATAATGTTTTACAATGAAGTTCGTAGAAAATGTTGTAAAATCTGTTTCAAAAATCTTTTTCATGCATAAATCACGTAAGCCCTAATAATTGAAAAAAAATCGTGTTCGCCAAATGAAATGAGTCTGATCTTAATGATCTGTAGCATGCGTTAATCATGCTTTTAATATTTAAACCGTCAAACCTTCTTTTGACCATCTCTTGCATTTCTGAAGCATATTAGAAATTGCACGACAAAAATACGATTGAAAAATCGGTAAATTGTTGTTTGATTTATTGCAAATTGTTCTTTTAGTTTTGTTTGGTGCGGGAGTACACACGTGTTGTGAAATAATTTAAAGAATAACAGTTAATTAGTGACATTTATTAAAATTTCCATCAATTATATTAAAACTATCCAAATAAGGTAAGTACTTTGATAATTATCTATGATTTATATACAGAATGTATGGAATCATTATTTTAAATTGATAAAACAAAAAAGTATTAACTTTTATTTGAACCGCCAAGAGCACGTGCTAAGTGTGCTCGTGCTTTTGGCTTTAAAAAACAGCGTTGATACATGATTAACATGATTAAAATACAGTGCATATTCAATTGTTTTTTGCTTAAATTATTAGTGATAGCTAGGGCATGGCAACATTTGCTCTTTTAAAAATTTTATCAAAGTAGCATTTTTGGTTTCCAAATGTTTACAATGTTTTTTAATGAAACTAAACTAGCAGGGACCATAACTGTTGACCTTTTGCAATGGATTTGTCGAATATATTCAACAAGTATAGAACGCATTGCATAGAATATAGAATATACTGACTTAAGCTCGATTTAAGCAAATTTACAGTTGTTTTGATTTGTGTCTAAAACTTTGATGCCATAATTAATATGGGTGGTGCTAAAAATTTATTACCAGGCTCTGGTTTTGATGCATTTATAAATCTTTTTTATAAATTTTTTTATAAAATTCATGAAAGAAATTCCAAATTTACAGCTTTGAAGGCATTCATAAATATAAAAAAAAAATATTTTAATTGATGATTTTTATTACAAATAACTTTTTTTCTGACTTGTTCGATAAAAGTATTAAAATGCTACTTTGATAAAAAATTCAAAAGATCATAATATTAAAACCATGATTTTGCCTTGCCCCAGTGATAGCAGTTATTTTACAAAAGGGTTCCCGATAAATAATTATAATATAATATTTTTTTATCATATTATAGACTATTTAAAAGGTTTGTTATAAAAAAAATTTTAATAACGCACAATCAGCATGAGCAAAAAAGTAGCGGGAATTAGCAAGAGCTGCATTGTCGGAGAGTATGAACAAACGGTTTGACAAGCAAGAAAAAATGTTGGAAGAGATGCACCAAAGAATTCCGAAACAAGAAATTATGCTCACCAAATTGAGTGCCCAGTGCTATACGGAGAGCACGGATTTGCACATTTTTCCAATTGACTCCCTCACAGAACTAAAGGAAGTGGAGAAAAATATTGACCAATACTCTAGAACAGAGTTAGTAAGTATTATTGTCAAGACATTAATTATTTTTGTGAATGTTTCTGGATTAATAAAATTTTCAAAATTTTAGATTGCATACATAAAACAGCAAATTGGAGGAATACACATGGCAAAAAGTATAAAAATGTTTTTAGTGACACTTTGCTGCTGAAAATAAATTGGGACGGCGCGAAGGGCAAGGAAGCTATTAAAAAGTATAAGCTCTTCCATACTTTCGTTTTTGGTAATAGGAGATATGGAAACAATATTAAACAATGAGCCTAATTTTTTGTTTTTCCTTTGCAGATTCAGTAAAAAATATCAAATATGATTTTGATATATTTGCCAAAGATATGCGCCTTGGCTTCAAATGCAGAAAAAATCAATTTTATAAAGAAACAGCGAAGCTGAAGGCTTAATTTTTATATGTACTTAAATATGTTTTTTTATATTGAATTAATTTTATTTTTATTTCATAATAATTTTCATTTCATTCATTGAATTGATCATAGAATATCAAAATAAAAATTGTTTTAAAAATTTTAATTCAAATGTATGTTTTTTCATATATATTTTTATGAAATTTCCTTAATTAAGCAGTAATGAATCATGAACCTTAAAAGAGACATGATTCATTTCATCTCAAGAATCGAGGAATCCTGGATGAAGGAGATGGAATGAATCATGAACCTTAAAAGAGACATGAAAGTGGCATATTGAATCATTTTTTGTGCACACATGATTTTCAACGACAAGCCTGTGCAAAAAATCTATGAACGTGCATTGAGGTTTGGCATGCATGCTAAGCTTCTTCAAGTAACATGATTCATTGTTCTTTCATGCACATTCTTCCATCTGGGTTCCTTCGCTTATTCTACATACATATACATATATGTGGATGGCAGCGACGTTGGCAGCGGAAATCAACCTATTTCAGCGTGAATAGGAAAGCCAAAAATGACCGCCACTGTTGTAAAACAGTTTTAAGTAGGTACTCCCTTGGTTATAGTACCGTGCACACTTCAATGTCGCCTAGAAGTTCATTATGTGTGTTGTATTTATGCATAGATTTACAAATCTTGGAAACAATGGCCAACAATGACAAAGAACAATATACATATGTATGTACACACATACATACATAGTATATACATACATAATATTTCATACTCGTAAATCCTGCGATCCTCCAATTTGCCAAAATACTATCTACAAGCCCATCTGGAATTTTAATTTAAGCAGACCTTTGTTGTTTTGTTTGTCCTAAGTATCACCATGAGTACACACAATCTACAGTAGCAAATACATATGTATGTACATACATACATATATAGGTGCCATTGATGCGCATGCGCAAATCCCGCGCAAGTATGCAGTAGCATATTAGGTAGGCTGGTAGGCTTCGGAATCCAGACCAAAGTCTAAAAACCATCGACATATGTATGTGCTTATGCATGCCAAAGTATTTATATATGTACATACTACTATGTATACTCGCACAAATGCAGAGTGGCACAGTTACTGGGACTCCTACAGCTTGGTATTTGTAGTCCATCTCAGTAGGTAATTTGACCAATACCACATTGGCTTATTTCGACACGTGCCTGTATTGTTGCTTATTTTTCTAATTTACTTCTCGCAAATTATTGTATTGGAAACGAACCGTATATCTGCGCTCATCTAGAGTTGGATTAGCTTTGAAAATAGGGCATTCACGAAAGCCATTCCAGAAATGCGTACTCAAACATTATTGTTGGAAATTATTTCTTCAAGAAATTATCGCTTTCGCAGAAATATATGAATACATTTGTGTTTTGAGGCGTACGCAGATGTGGTTTAAAGAAATTGCCTACCTTTCGCCTTTTTCTTGAAACTCGTGCCACGAAATTCATAATACATACATATGTATGTACATTTGTATGTAGTTATATATGTACATATACATACATATGCCCACACTCGTTCATATCTGCACGGACAGTCAGCCACCTAACTCACAGTATTTGTTTTACTGTTACCTGTGGTTTGAATGGTTTATTTTATTTTATTTATTACCAGAAAAATAATAATACAATTATTATTTTACTTAAAAAAAAATAGGAGCACTAGCTGCCAAGGCCTTCGGCTCGCTTGCCAATAAATTTAAATTTTGTTTAACATATCAAGTTTGCAAAAGAATGAATAAAACATTTTTATGTGGTTTTTGTCAGCTATGTTAAGGAGATCGGAAGGAGTTGTTATAGGAAATATGGATTGGCGTATTGCATTCAGTTTAGTGCAGTCGTCGAGTAGATGATCAATGGAAAAGTGTATGCTACCGCAAAAAGGGCAAACTGGCTTCCTTTCCCCGTTGAGTAAGTGTGAATGTGTCAGCGCTGTGTGACCGATGCGGAGACGAACTAGTAGTATAAATTCCGTGTGAGACAATTCCTTTAGATATGCTGGTTTTGTTTTGTGTGGATTGAACTGCATATAACGGTGATGTTGCGACATCCAGTTGCTTAAAGAGTCCTTCTTCAACTTACTGTCGAGAAGTCGATGAATGTCCTTCTTTTCCATGTAGTTGAAAATGTATAGTAGTGCATTCAAAGCGTATTTTGCTGCTTGATCTGCTTGTTCGTTTCCTGGGATTCCAGAATGACTTGGGACCCACATAATTTTTATTTTCGTTTGGTTATTTATAAGCAAATCTCGTATTTTGTTCAGTATAATGCTCCCGTAACTTTCGTTTTGTAAAGCTGTTACTACTGAATTGCTATCCGTGCATATTATATATTTTTCTTTTGAGTTTGCGGCGAAAATACCTGCTTGTAGAACTGCCGTTGCTTCCACCGTAAAAACAGAACAGAAAGGTTGAAGGTGCCCAGTGGTTATTACACTATTTTGGCTGTCTACCACTGCAAAAGTTGTCTTGCACGCTGATTTTGATCCGTCTGTATAGATAAATTTCCATTGTGATTGAAGTTTGGATTTTTTCTCTAGAAAAAGTTGTTGGTACTGGTTAACAGATGTTTTATTTTTTGGAAGCCTGAGTAGTTCAAGAAGAAAAGTGTTCGATTTTAAGTTCCAGGGCGGTGATTTGGGCACCGTTTTTTGCTTTGGACCAGTTAAATTAAGCTGCTTGATGTAACTTGCGCATTTCATGATTGTGGAATTACGACTAAAGCCACGCTTGTATGCTACTGCTTTCTTCATGTTTTTGAAAAGGTTTACATTACTGCAATGGATAAGTTTGGGACACAAGCTCATAGTGATTTGCTGTACCCGCTCTTCCAATGATGGAATACCTGCTTCAGCTAAGCAACATATGGTCGGTGATGTTGGGAAGGCTCGAATACTTCGCCGTACAGCTGAGTGGTATGGTGGTTTAATTTTACTTAAGTTCGTTTTAGCACAGTTTCCATAAATAGCCAAACCATAGTCAATTTTGGATAAAATTAAGGATCTGGTAATATTTATCAAGGTATCGGGATGGATAAAGCTGCGTTTAGTTGAGAAATATTTAATAAGTCCGAGCCTGGCTGTAGTGCTTTTTTTTAAGTATTCACAATGGTTCTTAAAAGTTAATCTCTTGTCGAAAATTACGCCTAAGATTTTTAAACTATCAACATTTTGAATAGATATATTATTGTATGACAAGTTCGGAAAATTACAGTTTTGCTTTTTACAAATGTGAAAAGTATTACATTTTTCATATGAAATTTTAAGTCCAGAACTCTCTGTCCAGATAGATATATCATTTAAAATCTTACAGAGTAGCTCATTAACTAAATTAAGGTTCTTATTTTTTTTAAATATTAAGACATCATCTGCATACATAACATGTTCAATGTTCTTGTGATTTAGAATTATATTTGATATTTCGTTGAAAGCAATTGTAAACAGTGTTACAGATAGTGGAGATCCTTGCGGAATTCCATTATATACATAAGTTATAGCTATCTGAACTTACATTGTTTACAATTACTTTGAACTGTCGATTGATGAGAAAAGCTTTTATAATATTATAGACCTTTCTTCCAACTTTCCAAGTAAATAGCTGCTGCAGGATAGTGTGAATGCCAACTCTATCGAAGGCTTTTTCAAAGTCCAGGCTTAGCGAAGAGACGTGGTTTTTAGTTGACAGCGCCATTGATGTAAAATGCTCAAAGTGGAGAAGAGCGTCCATGGTACCCTGTTCTCGCTTGTAAGCAACTTGGTTTTGGGTGATAAAATTGTTACATTGCATGTACCACGTAATGCGTTTTGCCATGATTTTTTCAAATATTTTTCCCATACATGGGAGTAGGGATATAGGCCTATACCCTTGCTCTGAAGTTTGAGATTTTCCGGACTTGGGTAATGGGACTACTAAGGCTTGCTTCCATATTTGAGGGTATAACCCTGTTTTTAGAATTATGTTATAGAGGCTTATTAACCTTATTACTACTTCGTTCGGTAGGTGCTTCAGCATTTGGTAAGATATCCTATCGTTACCTGGGGGTTTTCCCTTACATGACGATAATGCTTTTTCGAACTCTTGAAAAGAAATTTCGTTTTCAATTGCTTTGGCTTTTGCTGACATATGAATGTCGGCTCTGGTTTCTGTAAGTACTTCGATTTTTTTAACAACGAAATTGGACGGGAAGTTTTCGTCTTTTGAAAGGGAGGACCAGAAAGAGGCTAAGTGATTAACAATGCCCTTAGATTCAAAGATTGGACCTGAAGTCGAGTGAATATGGGATATTGTATTAGTTTTGGAGTTACCAGAAAATCGTCGGACCTCTGCCCATACCTTTTTTGGGCTTGATGCAGGGTTTATTGACATGGTTAGTTTCTCAAATGCAATTTTTTTAGAGGATTTTACTGCTTGTTTGAATTTTGCATTTGCTTTCTTATATGCCAGCATATTATGAAACGAACAAACTCTTTTATATTCAATCCACAAGCTTTGTTTTTGCCTCCTCAGACTTGCTATTTCAGCATTCCACCATGGCACACAACCTTTAACTGTGTGAGGTCTTGTTTGGGGAATAGAAAGATGTGCTGCGTACCGAATCGTTTTTGTTAAGATTGCGGCTTCTTTGTTAACATTGTTTGAGGGGTGATGTTTTCGGATAAAATCCACAGCATATTTATTAAAGTTTTCCCAATTAGCTTTATCCAATATAAATTTGATCTTGGGTACAATGTTTCTGCGGGTTTGTGTCACCATTGTGGTTATTAAAGGGAAATGGTCGCTCCCATGCAAATCGTTAAGGATTTTGCAATTTAATTTGGAGGCAATGGCTGCAGAACAGATTGCAATGTCTACATGTGTAAAAGTATGGTGAGTTGAAAAGTGTGTCGGCGATCCGTCATTAAGCACTACAAGGTTTTCCGCTAGGACCACATCTTCTAGTATGTTGCCTCTGGCATTCGATTTGGGAGATCCCCATAAAGGACTCCAAGAATTAAAGTCTCCTAGGACAATAAGAGGGGTTCGAAACCTGCATAATATAGTGGAAATGTCGTTGGAGGTAAAACTCTGTTGTGGTGGGATATAGAATGTAATGATGTGAAATTTGAAGCTGATATCGATTTCTATGGCAATTACAGATAAATTTGATTGTATTGGTATGTGTCTATGTGGTATATTTCGTTTTATAAGTATTCCAATTCCTTGTTTGCTTGTGGTAATATGTGGCAAATTTGTGAAATATCCCAGATATTGTCTGGAGACGTTTGGAGCATAGTTGTAACGTAAATGAGTTTCTTGCAAAGAGATAAAATGCGGAGTGTTCTCTTTAATTAAAAGCTCTAGCTCTTGGTAGTTGTTGAAAAAACCTTTCATGTTCCACTGAAGAATACTAAACATCACGAAAGAGAAAAAAGAGAAGTGGAGGCTGATAATTGAATGGAAAAGTATTAAGAGCTTTTGAACACAGCGAGAGCGTGCGTAAAACGATGAGACCAGTCATTGCGTGTTCGACGCCACTCACTGCTAGGGATGGCACGATTAACCGAAAAATTTCGGTTAATCGGTTATTTTCTTGCAGTCACCGATTAATTTTAACCGAAATTGGGCTTGCGATTAATCGAAAAATTAACCGATTAATTTGAAAATAATCGTTTCTTTGAGTCTCTTGCTGATTGTTACCCACACCACTGATAATATAATTTTTGGCAGCACTGATTTTACAATTTTCATATTGCTACCTACAGCACTTGTGAATGTGAATTTCAAGACAAACAATTTTAATTATGATGGTAAAGGTGGGCCCCCTTCGCAGCGAAGTTTGGAAATTCTTCACCAAATTTAGTTCCACGTCGGTTAAGTGTGAAGTCTGCAATGCAATACTGAAGTGTTCTAACAACACCAGTAATATGATGCAGCACTTAAAATTAAAGCATGGAACGCAAGCAAGAAGTCTTAAGGTAAGCTAAAAATTTCCACAAGAAGAAGGCAGTTTGCAGTGCTCTAACATTTTTCATATTAAATAGACGCAAAACAAGAATGAGGTGGATGTAATTGAAGAAAGTAATGAGGAATCATCCAGCTCCAGCTCGAAAGTGTCGAACAAGAAAATGACGTCGGACAACGACATTGCCAGCACCAGCCGCGCTATAACTTTGAAGCAACCACTCATAAAATCAGCCATGTTTACTTTGCAGAGTTTTGCATCTGGTGGGTCTAAAAACCAACAACTAACTCAGGCAATAGCAGAAATGATAGTGACTGACAATTTACCGTTTTCTCATGTGGAAGGTAATTTTATTCTTTATCTATAAACTTCCATTATTTATAAACCTTACATTGATCTTTTTTCATTATATTCACTACAGGCAAAGGGTTTATTAAGTTTATGAAAAATAATTTTCCACTATATAAAGTGCCTTGCAGAAACACCATGAAGAACTACATTGACAAAATGTATGATAACAAAGCTGAGGATTTTAAAGAAACTTTATTACAAGTCTCAAAATTGTGCTTGAGCACAGATATATGGACCGATACCTCAATGAAAAGTATGCTCAACATCACAGTGCATGGTTTAATTAATTTTAAGCTGTTTTATGGAACCATTGGCGTATTTGAACTCAGTGAAGCCCACACTGCACAACATATAAAGACAGTGCTCAAAAAACCCCTTCAGAGCTTCGACATCAATGAACAGAATGTTGCAGCAGTTGTGACTGACAATGGCGCCAACATAGTGAAGGCCATTTACGAAACTTTTGGGAGAAAACGTCACATACCATGCTTTGCACACACACTCAATTTGGTTTGTGAGAAGGCACTACTAACACCTGAAGTTACGGACATCATAAAAAATTGCCGGACGATCGTAATATGGTTCAACAGACACGTGAAAGCCAATGATGATTTACGCCATTGACAAGCAGCTGCCGGCATTCCGGAGGGGAAAATGCAAAAAGTAATCTTGGACGTAAAAACAAGATGGAACTCTACTTTCTACATGCTGGAGAGACTAATTCAACTTCTTCCTTATGTAAGCCAAATACTCATTTCTTATTCAGATACTCCACCAATGATCACAAGCTCAACCAAAACTGTAGTGTCAGAAATGATTACTTTGCTTAGACCGTTGGAAGCTATGACAAGGCAAATAAGTGGAGAAAAATACGCCACATTGAGTCAATGCATTCCACTTGTGTCTTGTGGTCGCCAACAAATAATGAAAATTGTCTGCTTGAGTCCGGCGGCAAATGTATTAAAGAAGTCTATACTTGAACAATTTGACTATCGCTTTGGGGCCATGGAACATTGTCTTTTACTAGCGGCGTCAACTATGTTGGATCCAAGATTTAAGAGAATCCATTTCCAGGATCCCTTGGCTTGCTCAACGGTTATGAAACATATAAGAAATGAAATGACAGAAATATCGAATAGAAATGAAAGCATAGACAGTTTAAGTGACAATTCCTCAACAGGTGACAGTGAGTTTGATTTGTGGTCACATCATAAAACACTGGCTCACAAAAGAAAAAGGAAAGATAACGATTTAAGTCAACCGCAGGATGAATTAAACTTTTATCTGAATTCTCCGGTTATGGAATTGAAGTGCGATGTAAATAACGCTTGGGCGGAAATGAAGGCACTATTTACCGTAGCACAACGCTATTGCTCTTTAATAGGTACTTCAGTGCCAGCTGAACGCCTATTTTCGAAGGCGGGAGCAACAGCAACTCTAAACAGAAATCGCCTAACAACGAAACAGCTTTCAAAATTACTGTTTTTGAACTCAATTTATAATAAAGAAAATATGTAAACAAATATTGTTTAGAAGGAAGTTTTTCTTTATTCAATATATTATAGAAAATGTAAGTATATCATTCAAGGCGAATTTATAGCAGGTGGTGTCAGTAAGACAGAAACAAAATTTACACTTTTTTTTTTGCTTTTGGTACGCCATTCTAATATTTAAGCTTTTCTTCCCTGAAGGAAGAAGTAGGAAAGAAAATTTTTCCCTCACTCACTAATTTTGTCGTTTGTGAACCAATATCAGCTGTTCTTTTGACACCACCTGAATAAATTCGCCTTGATATCATTTATTAATTTATTAACCGAAAAATTCCGACTAACCGATTATTTACGAGCGATTAATTGCAAACGGTTATTTTACCCATGCGATTAATCGTTGAAATGATTAATCGGTTAATTTTTACTTTTTGCCATCCCTACTCACTGTGGAGTTGGAGATATTTACAACTCTTCGTTAAAATCCATATTTGCACTTTCATCTAGAGTAAGAGAATCGCTATCTAAGGCTAAATAAGAAGGAGTAGTAGTTCTATTGAGTGTGGGATTGGAAAGCTTTTGGAAAGTATATTGAAATTGTTTGTTACTTTGATGTGTAGCTTGATATAAGTTTGTATCGGTGTCTGAAAGTTTAATTGTGTTTTGAGTGTCTTTATTAGTCATAAGGTTCGAGATTGGAGTATTTTTTGACACATTTTGTTTGATTGTATTAATTGAGTGAGATTGCGGTTTTACTTCTATTTGTGTGTTTGTTTCATTTGATGTTGCGTTTGATGTTGTGTTTGATGTTGCGTTAGAAATGGGAACAGTTTTTGATGAAGAGGCTTTTTTTGTTTCAGTGGCTATGGGATTTGCACTTGTTAAGTTTTGTTGTGAAAAATTGTTGTTTGACGAGTTTTGATTTGTGATACTAGCAGTATTATTTTGCTTAACGATCGACGAAGAAGAGGAAGATGTTACAGTGGGTAGAGAAAATTGTTGTTTGTAAATGTTCATCGCTTCTCGCATGGAGCATTTGTTTTTGGTTTTTATTTTTAGAATCTCCTTTGTTTGTATAAATTTTTGACATTCTTTGGAGGAGGATGGATGCTCAGAAAGGCAGTTGGCACATTGTGTACGTGTACAATTTAAAGGGGAGTGAGGGGGTAGATTGCAATTAGCACAAGTAGGAGGTCGTTTGCAATGCTTACCCGTATGTCCAAGCAGCTGACAGTTTTTGCAGCGCATTGGTGTTGGAGTGTAAGGTCGTACCGATAATCTTTTCCAAGCAATCGTTATATTTTCTGGTAGGTGATAACTATCAAACGAAAGAAGAAGAACACCACTTGGTTGGATTTTGCCATTTTCAGTTCGCTGAAACTTGTACACTGATGCTACGCCTTGGCTTTTTAGATTTTCGACGATTTCATCTTCTGGGACTGAGTTGAGGAGAGGTGCAAAAGCTGTTCCCTTGGTGTAGTTGAGCGTTTGGTGGTATTTTGCTATTATTGGACATAATCCGTGAAGAGATTTGGCAGCTAAGAATTTTTCAGCTGTGCTTTTGTTTTTTACCAGCAGTAAAAGGTTTCCGCTTCTAAGCTCATTGATTGAAATTATGTCATTGCTTATCAGTTTTAACGAGTTGTGCACAGCGAAACATGAAAACTTTGACAGTGGCTTTTCGTTGTCCGTGGCTTCAATAGTGATAAATTTTGGATTTGGAAGTTGTACTGTAGGAAGCTCTGGGAAAGCCCTCCAAGTATCAGCTTTGTTGCTTTTTCGTTTTCTTTTGGATTGATCAGCCAGAAGTTCGAATCTGTTCGATCCGAGATTTGGCGGCCCTGGGACCATTGTAAGCGTAGAAAACGTCACGCGATAAAAAAATACCTTTTTTTTTAGCGCAGATGAAAAAAATATGTCACAAGTTAAACGTATTTAAATGTGAATAAATGCGATTATGCGAGAGAGAATAAGAAAACGAACAAATTGCGTAGCGAACGATGTGCACGGTACGAATAGTAGTCGGTGACTGCGTTGAATGGTTTAATTACAATTACGAACCCAAAAATAAAACACTTTTTTTAAACTCTTATTTTGATTCAAGTTTGGTTTATTTTTTCTTATATTTGTGCTTTTATATGTATATATTCAATTATATTTATTAATTTATTTTATTTTATTTAATTATTATTCAAAAAGAGAAACAATTATTAATAATTGCTACACTTATAAAGTAAAGCACTGGCTACCAAGGCGTTCGGCTTCTACGATAATATAAATGTTTTACAATGAAATGTTTTTGTTTTGTTATTTATTTTCCTGACTGAGTAAGTTCTTATGTATAATTTACACTTATTCTTGTATTTAGCCTTCTATTATTTCTACTGCACTATAATAGTCTAGATATTTATTTTACAGAGTGATACAAATTTCGAAATTATGTCTATGTTAGTAATATTAGCGATTTTAAGGCGATCAGTAGAGCGATTATAACTTATTTTAAAGATATTCGATTGGATAACTCAACTTAACCAAAATTTTAACGACCCTGCTATTCAGCAACCATTTTTTAACGATTTTCGCATTCGCCGAATCAGCTGTTGATGTTAGCTAGTCGATGACCGAAAACTAAACGACAACAAATTTGATGTTGTTAACTCAATCGAGAAAAGTGAAATTAGTGATTTGAACTTAAATAAAAGATAAATTTAAAATTTGGTAATTTGTTTTCTTGTAATTAAAAAAGGAACATTAAATAATGTCGTTTGAATATTCGGCTTATGATTTATCACGAGGTGACGAAGGATCGACGTTTACTCCGGGATGTGGATAATCCCTTTCAACAGAATTTCAGAAGATGTATCGGTTAACTCCAAACTAGGCTGAATACCCAATTTCTCAGCTTAACAACCAAACAAGAGGCTCCAGAATAACAGAAAAATCGACTGAGGAACAGGTAGCTCGTGTAATTTTTAACCCTGTAGGCAATTTTAAAGTTTACTTTTAAATTGGTAGGTTCCAGTGGCTTTGAGATGCTTCGCAACTGGTATCAATGCTATCAATGACACGTAGGCGAGCAAAGGGGAATGTCCATGAGCTAGTTATCCGTAAGCCGGTATTCATCGGGTAACGGATGCAATCAATGATTCGTTGTTTCACCAGAAAGTGAGGTTTTCTATCACCCAAGTGGAACGCCAATCTGCTAAAGAAATGTTTGCTTCGGCGTCGTCTCCCTTCGTGGGAGTCCACGCATATATAAATTTTGCCACCAAGGAATCATGAGGAGGCTTATGCCAACCACCACATATGCTAATGGTAGAAGCAAACTTTTACAAGGATCCATGTATAAAAACAGAAATATTGTTTAGTTTTAATCTATGTATATATATAAAAGAAAGTGTCCGAAGCGATGTAATCCCATAACTTGAGAGTGGCCAAACCGATTTTGATGGTTTGTACTTTGATGGAAAGGTATTTTCTCAGTACGGGTTTAAAAAAAAAAAAAGAAAAAAAATCGGAAAAAAGGTCAGTTAGGCATCTACAGTAAAACTCCAATAATGTAACCCAAGGTGTGAAAAAATTACCAAAAGACTTTCTTACATCGCGTGCGCTGCAAAAACTATTGATTATAGAACAAAATAATGTACTACGTCTTTGCAGAACATATAATTATCTACAAATAATATCGCGACAGCATATGTCTAACTATCGTAGTTATGTCACAGTAAGTGTTTTCTCATTTTAAAAAATATACATAAATGCCACCGCTATAAAATCTCTTTTATTTCTACTTCGGAATTAATCCTTATCAAAATAAATGACTTCATATTTAAGTCTGCTTTAATACCATTACATAACTTTTTAAATTATTCCATTTGGACCTTCCATTCGAAAGATATCACAAGTTTAAAAATGTAAGTTATTTGAAAAATGTCGCATGGTCGCCGCTCACGCCGCACAGTGGTAAATTTTGTTCAGAGGTGCGGCAATAAATAGAAGGAGGTATCGTAGAGCTTTGAAATTTTGCACAGATGCATTTTAGGTAAAAATTAAATATTGACAAAATTTTTTGGAAAATCCGCGCACGGACACGCCTACCTCCCATACAACTGAAACTTAAAAAGTGCTTTATTTTTGGAGATTTTCACGCTAGAGCAACAAAATTTTGTGAGATTGTTTTTTTCAACAATAGCATACCCCATAATAAATATTAAGATGATCTGCCAACGAACACGTCCACCTCCCATACAACTTTTAAGTTATAAGCGTCGTACTTAACAACAATTTCAAAATAATAGAGAAAACATCAATCATTTGATTTTTAATCATATTCCATTAACATGTCCTTTACTTCATCATGATATTCTAATTTCTTAAATTTAAATTTTTTTCTGAATTTGTTAATAAATGGATCTGATGTTACCAGCAAATGATGCTTAACGTCTTCATTGGTGGACGACCTTGAACATTTTCTCGAATGATGGAGTCTATAATTTCTATAATCTTTATTTCTGGCTTCCTGTGCTTGCTCAGATAACAGTATAAATATTTGACAGCCGATCTGCATTTTCGTTTAGAAACCTTTGCATATGGCGATTAGCTTTTTTCTATTTTAATTTAAATTTCTGTAAAAATATGTTAACCAAAATTTTTTTTAATTTTTCAATGTTTTCCGTAGATATATGTATCTATTAGCGTTAGTTGTCGAAATAACACCAACAAGAACATCAATATCTTTCTCGCAATCAAAAGCGTTTCAGAAATTTCTTTATAAGATAATATTAAATAAGCAATTTGCGATAATATAATATAACTAGCGTAACCGGCTTGCGTTGCTGCTCCAATAATATTAATAAATAATATTTATAAAAACGGCCGAAAATACATTGCATATTGAGATTCCAGTAAATAAACCTTAACTAACATATCTACCTACATAGGAAACTTCTAAATACCTTAAATAACATAAATTCTTGAATACATACATACGCTCTTACGAAGTATATATGTATTAATAATTATCTATAAAATATACATATATATTATATGTATGTATATACTTATGTATACTCATTATGCCTACTGCAGAGCCCTTTATTTAAAAGATCCCAAATAAAGTATATACATATAATACATATGCATGTGTTATAGCTACATATGTATGTATGTATGTACCTGCGTGTTTAATAAAATGCATTATACTGCAGAACCCTTTTTCCCTAATTTCTTGCGCAAGTGATTAGCGCTGCTAAGTTTTCTTGTGAAAAAAGTGAAAAGAGCCCAAATCAAGCAATTAAGGAAAATTTCTTGCTACCTAAATATTTTTTTACATGCTAAACAATGTTTCAGGAATTATTGTTATTTTTTGGAATATAGAAATTTCTGGCTCTCTGAGAATAACATACTTGGGTGGCTGTACTGTATCGTAGTTGATTTATAATTTGTAATAATCACTTGATATAATAATATGTATATAGATTTATTATTAGCAACTGTTCTCACTTCTTAATAACCGTTATAATTTTTGCACTTGACAGTTTAATGGAATGTAAATTTTTTGGTTTAGTTTAATAGTACAATGCCGCCATATTTAATTAGAAACGTCATCTGCTAGATTATGAAAGTTGAAGTGGCATTGTTAGAATTGAATTGTCTTGCAATAGTTTCGTTGTATTTTTGGGTGAGACGAAGTCTGCCGGGGCTGCTAGTATATAGATAAATGATTATAATTAAAAAAAAATTAAATATATATATAAATATAAAATTAAATATATTTATGTATGTACATAAATCCTAAATACGCTGGAGCACAACGCGAAGTTTGAAAACGATAACCATGGCATATTTGCAGGTGATTCCGCATATTCCATGGAGTCGAGTTGATTACTATTCTAACAAAACACTCAGAAGAGAGTCCGGAATTCTACTACAATGGAACATTGCAATATATATGTATAAAGAATTTTAAGTGTTTGTAGTTTGAAACCAACTAATATCTATTTCATTTTAATGAAATATAATAAAAACGTTCAAATTTATATTTGGCAGCAGGCATTCGTTTGTTTTTCTCTATTCCTCTTTGTGCTTTTCGCTTATTTTGACATTTAGTGTGACAGAGGTGCCACTCTTTATCACTTTCAATAAATACAACGAAACAGCTGTTAAGTGTCGTTAAGAATAAGTTAGTGAATCGCACAATCGTTAGAGCAAACGGTAAATATTGCCGTCAAAAATAACAATTGTCGCACCGTTGAAAGTTAGTGAATCGCAATACAGAAGTGGTGAAGTCGGCAAAAATAGAGGATCGATTGCGTCGGAGCTCTCGGCAGTCCACGAGGATGTGTGTTACTATAAGATCGCTGAATCCGCAAAAGGGGCATGGTTATGCACTTGTGCTATTGAGGAGTTGATTGTGTGTCGCTATGGTGTTTCCAATCCTAAGACGTATACAATTCTTGAAGTTACTGCAAGTAGCGTTGGAATGCTATAGAGGTCGCGCACCGGTAAGGTTATATCTTTTATAGTTGTGCTGATAAATTTCCCATTCTCTGGCACTTGATTTGGTTAGATAGTTTTTGCAGAGTTTTCGAATATCGTTGTCAGTATAGTACTGAAACAAGTGTAATGGCTCTGAGTTTGCATCTTTTGCTCTTTTGTCTGCCATTTCGTTACCATATATGCCGGCATGTCCAGGTACCCACATAATTTTGATGGAGTTTCTGTGATGAATAAGCACTTATTTGCACTAGCATGGGCGTGCTGTCTGTCCATATACAGGTCTCCCTCGTATAACGCGGTACATCTACAACGCGTTTTCGATATAACGCGATTTAAAAAAAAAACAGTTTCAGTACAACGCGAAATTTCGACTTGTATAACGCGAAATTGAAAATATGTATTGGAAACACTAATTTGTGAATTCATTCGCGTTCAATTGATTTAACAGGCTGGCAATGCTAAGCGCAATTATTGTTGCCTTACACTGTTTGTCATGCAATCCTAAATTCTGGGAATGCCCCGTTTTTGCTTTCTAAACATATGTGATACATACATGATGAATTAAAAACTATCATTGCAGTGAGAACTCTCGTGGAGAGTACTTGTTTTATTGGTGAAATAATTTCTCTTGTTATAATTAAAAATCTAAAAGTTGAATATATCAGTTTTTAACAAGTTAAATATATTATTTTATTGTTCAATTATCAGCATAAAAAGCTTGATAAAAGAATTATCTTTCGTTAATAACTTACGTAATCATATTTTACAATTAATTCTTACAAATAATTCTTAAAAATTCTTTTAGCCATGAGTAGCAAAACTTCAACTCACAAAAAAGCTACGTTTAAGCGAAAATACATTGCCTTAGTGATAAATAAAGATTTTGGATTGATTGAGCAGTGGTGAAAAAGCAGTTTTTAACAAGTTAAATATATTATTTTATTGTTCAATTATCAGCATAAAAAGCTTTATAAGAGAATTATCTTTCGTTAGTAACTTACGTAATCATATTTTACTATTAATTCGTACAAATAATTCTTAAAAATTCTTTTATCCATGAGTAGCAAAACTTCAACTCACAAAAAAGCTACGTTTAAGCGAAAATTCATTGCCTTAGATGATAAAATAAAGATTTTGGATAGATTGAGCAGTGGTGAAAAAGCAGGATTGATAGCAAAAACTCTCGGTTTAAACGAATCCACAATACGCACCATTAAGCAAAATGAAAGTAAAATAAGAAATTCTGTAACTGCTGGGTCATCAATAAGTGCAAAACGAGCTGCACGTGTATGAAACGTTTTAATAGAAAAAATGGAGAAAGCTTTAATTTTGTGGATAGAAGACTGTGCTGGCAAAAAATGCCGATCGATTCAAGTGTCATTAAGGTGAAAGCTCTTAAAATGTATAACTATTTAAAAGAAACTGATCAAGCAGCAGAAACATGTGATCAGAAATTCTTGGCTAGTAAAGGCTGGTTCGAAAATTTTAAAACACGATTTTCTTTACACAATATTAAAACTCAAGGCGAAACTGGATCGGCAGATATAGAAGCTGTGAGAGAATACCATAAAGCTCTTGCTAAAATTATTGAAGAGGGTGGTTATATAGCAGAACAAATATTTAATGCGGACGAAACAGGCCTAAATTGAAAAAAAATGCCTCGTGGGACATACATCTCGAAAAATGAAACGTCTGCACCAGGTTTTAAGGCCGCAAAAGACAGAATTACCCTAATTCTGTGTAGTGACGCTTCAGGGGACTACATAACAAAGCCCTTATTTATAAACCGCTCCTTAAATCCACGAGCTCTTAAAAACATTGACAAATCCAAGTTACCTGTTTATTGACGGGCAAATAAGAAGGCTTGAGTTACAAGCAGTTTTTTTTCGAGATTGGATTCCAAATTGCTTTGTATCCGACGTGGAACTCTACTCGAAGAAAAAGAACATCAATTTCAAAGTTCTGTTAATACTATTGTAGATAATGCCCCAGGACATCCAAGAGACTTGAATCATCCCAATGTAAAAAAAGCTTTTCTACCACCTAATACAACGTCTATCATTCAACCGTTAGACCAAGGCATACTATCAACGTTCAAAGCGTATTATATTCTTAATAAAATGGATTCTAATGTTAACATGATGGTAACAGAATTGTGGAAAGCATTTTCAATTTTAAACTGTATTGAAATAGTAGCATCGTCTATTAAAGAATTGAAACAGTCCACGTTAAACGGATCTATGGCCGGAGGGTGTTTTAAAAGATAGTGTGGTACCACCATTGAATTTGGAAATTAGCCGGATATTAAATGTGGGCCACCGTTTTAGTGGAGAAGGTTTTGATGATATGACCGAAGATGATATTAATGAAATAATATATCAAACTGAAGATTTCAACGAAGAAAAGTTGATTCTATTAGCAACTAGAATTCAAACTGCTTCAAATGCATGAAAATGAAGATATCGATTCTAAGGAAGATATCTGTGAATCAATTCCAGATTTCACCTTAAAGCACATACGAGAGGGCTTAAATTTGGCTGAGAGAATGAAATCTTTTTTTTTTCAGATAATGATCCGTCAATGGAGAGATCGAGCAAATTCAAGAGGCAAATAGAGATGAATCTAGCGCCTTATTACGAAATCGAAAAACAGCTTGAAAAAAAAGTAAACAAAGGCTGATAACTGATTTCACAATCGCACAACCACTGGGAGAACGTCCAACAATTTGTTTCTTATCAAATGACGAAAACTTTGCCGAGGAAATTTCTTCTGATAAAGTTATACGCCCAAAACGCTCACTATTTCGACGAAGACAGTGACACAGACTAGCGAAAGCAAAAAAATTAAGTTTGTTAATGAATAATATTTATGTTTTCCGATTGTTTTTCATTATGTTTTTTAATTTTTTAAGTAAAGTATGAATTTTGATTTTGAGTTGTAAACGTACATACATCTTTAATTTAGTACCTATTTTATTTTGGAAAAAGCTTATTGGAACATAACCCTCAAATTTATATGAAAGCTAAGTCTTCTATAACGTGAATCACATAACGCGGAATTTTCCTGGAACGTAACCACCGCGTTATACGAGGGACACCTGTAATGTACTTCCGCTTATTGCAGGAAGCGTACTGCTTCAAGCAAAGCAGTTGCTTCGGCTGTGAATGCAGTATGCAGGCAAGATGCCGACAGATGTGACAACACCAGATTTGTTTGTCACGGCAAACGAAGTATTGGTGCCAGTTTTTGAATCATCCGTGTAGATAACTTTCGAGATCCCGATGAATGGTTTTAGCGCATCATAATAAAGTTGTTTGTACTCAAGTGTACTGGTGGAGTGTTAAGGCTGTTTATGAAGGTCGCTGACGACCGAGGATTTGGGAATTAGAAACGGTGGGTTTATTGGAACTTCTGCCAATGATCTGGAAGTTCGGCTTCAGCCAGAACTGTTTTGACTGGTGTTGTAGGGAATGCACTGATACTCCTGCCGGCAGCAGCATGATATAGCGCATGTATTTGATTAATATGTGTTTTCGCACAATTCCCATAGATTGAGAGTCCGTAATCTATTTTCGATAGTATTATCGCTTTAGTTGTTTATAAGGGTGTTAGTATGTACATAAGATTTTTTGGATGAAAAGAATTTAGTTAGTATATTTAATCTAGAAATTAAGCTTGATCTGGCATATTGGCAATGATCTTTAAAACTAAGTCTTTTGTCAAATATTACTCCTAATATTTGCTGTGTAGGAATAGGGAGGGGAAGGACAATTATGTCTCCTGCAGATGTAATAGGAGGAGCATTTATTAGTGGCAATGTTTACACCCGATTCTTGACTCCAATTGGAAATTCTGCTTAAGATGGGTAGGAAGACATCTTTATTTGGTTCAGATCTTTTATTTTGGGAGAAATAAGAACGTCGTGTGCATAGATAATATGCTCGAGGTCATAGAAGGGTGAGAGTATTGCGCTTAGCTCGTTGAAGGCAATTGTGAATAGGGTCACAGAGAGTGGCGAACCCTGTGGTATACCATTGTAAAGGTCATAAGCCGTAGACGTGTGGTTGTTAACTCTTAAAATAAATTTGAGATTTTGCAGGAACGACTTCACGATATTGTAAACTTTATTACCGATCATCCAACGTTTTAACTCTCTGAGGACGATTCGCGCTCCCACTCTATCGAAAGCCTTTTCAAAATCTATGCTCAATACCGATACGTGGTTTTGAGATGCTAAAGCTGTGGAACCGAAGTGTTCAAATAATAAAAAAAAAATTTAAGTTTTTTCTTTCTGATGATGAAGTAAAAAATAAAATAAATACGCTTTTCGAGAAAATAAGTTTAAAAACTTAAGTAAATTTTTTCATATTCCCGAAAAAAAATTGTTGGACATGCGTTGGCAAACGGAAAAATCCGATTTTCACAGCTAAATTAAAAACAAAGAAAAAATAAATTGTTTTCGGTCACAAAAAATAAGTGTCTGATAATTTTGGCCAAGAAACAATATATTCATGGAAAAAGCAAAATATGACCCCAATGGACCGGTTGTCTTGAAATGAAAAGGGTCTATATAATAACGATGTGGGAGAATCTTGTAAGGATTCACTTTATTCCTCAGTATCCAAATACAAACTAATACTTAAAAGCTAAGAACAACTTAAACTAGGTATCAGAGAGAATGCAATTACAGATCTATGTACATAAGTATCGATTAACATTATTAAACAAGGTAAATAAGTAACTATGTAATAACATTAGGTTAACAGAGGGGAGTATGTAAGAAAGGTAAGTATGTATTAACATTCGCAAAAGTATGTAAATAATGAGTAGTCTAACGAGTGAGTGGGAGTGTTATACAGAATGTTTGTGGAGTAAGTAATAAGTATGTACATAAATATGAGTTAACGTAATGTATATATGTATAAGCATAGGTGGGATCATAATGTAACTCCTCCACCCGTAAGTTATTTGCGTCCACGCGAATAGTTAATTTGATTTTAATACTTAAAATATTATTATTATCAATTAATGTAAAACAATTGTAAATTGAGGTAGTTGAAAAAAATGTTAATTCGAATTCTCACTGGTAAACCTGTAGTTTCTTTTCCATTGACTTTTATAATATTTAACTTTTCTTTTATTGGAAGTATCGATAACACAATTGCCTTGACGATCATAGCTATCAAGTTTCTTATATAGGCTTAGCTTTTGGGATTTGTCTGTTGATTACAATCTTTTCTAATTGCTTTGGTTCAGAGTTTCTATCTTGATTTAATTTATTAATTTTATGAATTTTACGCTGCTCATATTCTTTGCTCAAATTATATATTTCTTCTTTACTAAAAGTTCTATTTATAAAATCAATTGGCCTTTGTCTTGTACTGGAATGAATAGTTCTGTTATACGTTGTAAAAACTTTGAAAAGTTTTCCCTGCAAGTCGAAATTTTCAGAATTTTTCTTGTCAGCTTCCAATATTCTGAGATTTTCATTAAGTGTTCCATGTAACCGTTCAATGTCAGAATTACCTGTAAGATAAGCTGTCGTTACGTGTGTATCAATGTTTTGTTCTTTTAGAAATAATTTAACTGCGCTATGTAATATACAACGGTCATTGTCAAAAACAAGTTTATTCACTTTGCCTAAAAATAAAATTCTTTCCTTTAAAGCTGTCAAAATTGCAACCCGATTTCTATCATTCAAACTATGAAATGTTGCGTACTTAGAAAATTTGTCTATTGTAGTTAGATACATTGTATTCCCGCAAGGAAACCAAGTGTCTATGTGGACTACTTATATCATTGGAATGGGTAGGACTTTCAGAAATTTGGTAAGGAATTTTTAAAGGATTTCTGTCATGTTTAGTTATACTACATATTGAGCAATTATTAATTAAGATTGTTATCATTTTAAAAAGTTTAGGGTAAAAATATTTATTTTTCAACCCTAAAAATACTTCCTGGATTCCTCTGTGATTATTTCGCAAGTGCTCGTTTTCTATAATTGTCAACATATCGTTTTTATCGCTGACTTCAATTAATTTAATATTAGAGCGGTATAAAGTTAGACACTTATTTTGAAAGAAATTTACTTATATTTTTTGAAATTTTAAGAAAAGTTAATCTTTTTCACAAAAAATACACATGATTCCTTTGTATATTAGTATGTTTTGCATAATATTCCTCAGGTCAGATTTATCAGTAACTTCAATATGGTTTTGGCACTTTTTATGTATAATTTTGGTTAGAAACGTTTCATTTTCTCAATAACTGAGGTAAATTTGATTTTTGTAATAATTGATAGGTTTTTCAGTAATAAATATGTAATTTAAATTATCTTCCAGTGCACTGTGTACAGTTGCAGCTGTCGACCAAATGTCCATTTGTTCTTCGTCTTTATTTCTGCATTAAATTTCTTAATTTAACTGATTATTAAAAACATTTGCACTTTTTGAATTACTATTATCATCTTTTACAAAATATCTACTCAAAGCATCAGCAGTCGTGTTATCTTTTCCCTTAATGTGAGTTATATCGAAATCATATTCATTTGACATGATTTTCCAACTTTGCAATTTCATGTTTGGCTCCTTAATATTGTGCAACCAAACTAAAGGCTTATGGTCGGTTTGAAGTTGAAACTTATGATCGTATAGATACTTAGGTGCGAAAATGCTTTACTGACCACACAACAGCTAGTGCTTCCCTCTCAATAGCTGAATAATGAATTTCATGATCGGATAAGGTGCGTGATGCATAACAAATGGGATGACCATTTTGGCTTAATACTGACCCTATGGCAAACGTTTAACGTTTCAAATGAGTTACACAATTCTTTACTTGCGGTAATATCCGGTGATACCCAGAAATTGTTTAATTTCTTTTATGCTAGTTGGTCCTTGCATTTTACTTATTGCTTCAATCTTTGATGGATCAGGTTTAATATAATCACCTGTTACTACGTGTCCTAAAAAATGTGTAGTTAATTCTGCAAAACGACATTTGTCCAACTGTATTTTTAAATTTGAAACTCGTAAAGTTTTAAAGATTTTTCTTAAAGATTCAAAATGACCTTGAAAACTTGCATAAAATATCATATCGTCTAAATAGACAACACAAATTTTGTTGATATACTCTCTTAATACATGGTTTATTAACCTTTGGAATGTTTCCGGTGCTGTCTTTAGGCCAAATGGCATTCGACTGAGCTCGTAATGACTACTTGCAGTCGAAAAAGCTGTCTGAGCCCTATCATCAGGATGAACCTCAATCTGGTGGAATCCCTTGGCAAGATCTATCGTGCTAAAGTAAAAACATTTTTCCAACTTATCACATACATATGTCCTCCATATTTGGAAGTGGGAACTTGTCGTCCACTGTTTGTTCATTCAGCTTACGATGGTCGATCACAATTCTCCATTTTTGTTTACCACTGTTGTCAGTCTTTTTAGGCACAACCCACAAAGGAGAGTTGTAAGGACTATAGCTTGGAGAAATAATATTTTGTTTTAGCATATCCTGTATTTGTATATTTACTTCTTCGCTATGCATTACAGGATGCCTATATAATTTAGTATAAATTGAAGCATCAGTTTTAGTCACAATTCGATGTTGTACCTCATTAGTAAATTGTAAATTATCTCCATCTTTATAAAAAAGATCTTGGTATTGATGCAAAATATTTTGCAACAAATTTTCATCCTTTGAATTTAAATGTTTAGTAAAAAGACTATCCAACATTGCATTTCTGGTTTCTTCTTCACATGCGAGTATTCAAGTAATCAGTCACTGTTATTTCTTCCTCTTCGTTAAAATAAATTGGTCGTCTGTTATTAACAGTCTATTTTTATAGTCAATTTTAGAATTTAAGTTTAACAGTATGTTATTGCCAATAATGCCATCAAAGTGATTATGATATTGAAATTCTAGAAAGTTAACATTATAGTTTGGGGTTTGAAATTCTTTAAACAGCGGAATGATATATTGGACATCTGTTGAAACATTTCTATTTATAACTTTTAGTGTTATAGAAGGCGACTTTATTCCCCATTTCGCATTGCAAACATTAGGGTTTATTATACTAAACTCTGCACCTGTGTCTATAATAAACTTTAGTTTTCTTACGGGCGTGTCTACTGTTATATAGGATAATTTTCTTGCCCGTCCAACTCATTATACAACCGGCTACGATTTTGATTAGCATAAAATCGCTGGTTATTGTTGTTATTTGCTTGATAGTTGCAGAGAACTTAGAAGTATGAGAAGCTGCAAATTTGTGGACTGTAAAAAATGTTGTCTGAAACGTTTCCAAACTGGGTTTCCCCACAGCTATTTAACATTTCCACATAACATTCTAACAGAGAGGTCAGTAAGAAAATGTCGAGCACATATATTTATTATGTTAAGATGTGACAATTAACAGCGTGCCTTCCAATATTATTATTATAATTTTGCTTTTTTTAACTGATGTAAAAATTTTGAAATTTCATTTCGGAAATTTTTTCCTTACTTAGTTTTAGAGTTTTTATAGTATCATATTCATTTGAACCTAAATAGAAACAGATCAGAACTTTTGTGAAGTGATGCAACTGTTTTCAGGGATCGGAGTAACTACAAAAAATGCACGGATAGTTAATATTTTATTTTATATCCTATTGAATAAATAAAATATGTAATATGTTTGCATTTCGCTTTTCAAACTATTCCAAAAAATTCGACACGTGAAAACTCTTTCACGATTTTGTATATTCATTTGTAATGAAATAAAATCAGAGCAGAAATTTAAATGAAAAAAGATTTATATAAAATGAAGGATAAGTTGTATGATATTTTATTTTCTATTGAATTAAAAAAAATATAAAAATTAGACATATGTACATAGCACGAAAAAAAAAGACATGACACGAAAAAAAGCTAGGATTCGAACTATGGTGCAACAATTCAAACGTGCAATATGATAATGTGGCAGGCGACTATACGCGCTAAGTCACAGCAGACACTTCATGCAGTTCGCTTATACGGCTATTTATGCAAATCATAGCAATGTGTACGCAAAAAAGAAGAACAATTTACGAATCCAACTAAAAATGAAACAAAGAAGAAAAAGTAGTAACCCGAGAAAAAACTGTTTTTTGCTTGCCAGAGGGGCAAGTAGAGACGGAAGAGGGGTTATGCAACAATTGTGGATAAGAGAAGGGTTGAAAGGGAAAGGGAACGGTAAGCAAAAGAATATTCTTTTCTGTTTTTCGGCAATTTTTGTGTCGATTCGCCAATTGCGCGTGTAGAGAACGTATATTTACAGAGAAGTAGCATCCCACTTCATTCCTGTTGTCGTTCCGCGTTTTTGGGAAAAGGTCTATTTTTCGTCCAGCTCACCACCCAATAATTTTTCACCTACAAGGGGCAAAATTTAACATCGGTTGAGCGAAAACAACAATTTTAGAGAAAATTAATGTACGTTCTCTGTTATCAGTTACATTGTGTGGTTGCAGATGTTTTTTGGCGAAAATTTTCCTATTGTTTTGATAAGGAATTTTCGCAATTCTATTTCCAACATTTAAAAAAAAATATTAAAAATATGTATTCTTCTATAATTTCAATTTTAGTGTTTTATTTTATTCTACTAATATTTTCCATACATATGTATGTAACTTTCAATAAATATTTTAAGTAGTTAAACAAAATCTTCAAAAAACACTAAAGAAATTGCATTTATTGTTTATCATATGTATGCACATGCATGCATTTATTTATCAATGCATATTTAATCGAATTACTTCCATGCAAAAGGGCGCGTATATGTGTAGATATGTAAATAGAATAGAAATAATTATGTATGTACATATGTTTGTTCACATGCGCGCACATTCAACCAAACTCTAAGTCTGCGCGCAAACTTTGACAAAATGTCTTATCTCCAGTTAGACTTCAATTTTTACCATGTCAAAAATAACAACGTTCTAATAAAATATTTATACAAATAGTTAAACAAAGCAATAGTTCAACAGGCTATCGTGGTAAAAGTTTAATTTAAATATTAAATTTGTTCGTCAAAGATTGAAATTTATTGATTTGAAAATAAAAACTCGAAAGCCAAATAAGCTGTTTTGTCAAAACTCCACAGAAATAGTTGCTTCTGCCCGCAATTCACACGAAAAAGCTGCGTCGCAAAGCCGCCATCATTAATCAGGGTTTAGTTGAGTTAATTTGTAGTTGAGATAGGCACAAGAAAAAAGTGTAGTATAATACAAATATGATTTGCTAGATCGAATAGAGGAAGATCTGAGAGAAAATACTTACATATAGATACATACATGAGATGGCGTTAAGTTATACACTACAGAATTCAATTTACAACGAAAATGCTGGTCCTTTATACCCTCTTAGAATAAAAATGGTACGGTTTATTTGTAATTTCGTGTTGAAAGTCTTTTGTATAGGTCATTGACCGAGATTGTTGGTTCAGGAAGAAGCAAAAGTAGTATGATTAATTAAACATCTCACAAAATACAATTAATTATAGCAATGTTTGCGTTTAGTTAGACAATTGTAGAAAAATTTGTTAAAACGTAGTAGATTTTCGACTCCTAAATATATTATTTTGCTACTTGTGCTACAATTGAGATAAGACGTAAGCCCTGACATAAATGAGACCAAAATTTAGACTACATATTGACATACATATGTGTAATGTACATATGTATGCAAGTAGGCGTAGCGGTAAGGCGTTTGGTTGCGCCGATTTGGAATAATTAGGGCTTTAAATGATATATATAACAGGATTTCGTGCAAAACACGTTTATAATGATAAGGAGTAGTGCACATATTACGTAACGCAATTTTTGATCATTTCAGACCCCCACCATGTCACACTTTCAGAAAAATTGTTTTTATTAATCGTAAAATAAAATACAATGTTAATTAATATACATACATACATATGTTATATATTAGGCAATGGGAAATCACATGTCACACTTCGTCACAAATCACAAACCACCGCCGCAACCTATCGCGTTACGTTATATGTGCACGACCCCTAAGCAAACATAATAGATTAATAATAGATGAATTTCTTCATGAAATATTTTAGGGGCACAAGCGGGCCAAAATAATACCTACATTCCCATTTGAAGTTGTGAGCATTTGGACCAAAATTACAAAAATCTTCAATTTATGATTTTTAGATTTTTGTCTTCGTCGCGAAAAATGTGATGGATGAGGGGCGCATGTGTTTGTGGGGAGATGAAATGTTCGCATTTATGAATGAACAGAATTTACTATCAGAAGTGTGCGAGTGCGTTTATGAATGAATTTTTTGTTGTTGTATGTAGCACTTGTTGCGCGGTTGTATATAAATATGTATGTATGTGCATACGTATGCAGTATAAATGTACATACATATGTACATCCATATGCAAATGTTTATCAATAAAAATAGATATACATACATATGTATGTAAATACATTTGAATTACATATGAATGTACTTGCACTCAAATATGATAACGATTTTTATGTTTATAAAATATGTATGTAAGTCCACAGGTACCTTGTCTATATGCATATGCGTATACATACATATCTACTTGCATAGTTATGTATGTAAGTGCTTTTGTAAGTGCGTATGTACGTGCATAAGTGCGTACTTTCATACATATTTATTTGGATATTATAATCTCCTCACACTCACTCATTAATAAGCTTTATAAATCATAAATTTGTATGAAAATACCAATCTATAAAGCTTTTGAAATCTATATCACTTATTATAAATAATGTCATTTATTTTTTATGAATTTGTGTAATGTATGCACATATGAAATGCTCTCATCAAAACAGCCAGTCAGGTTACTTTTCCGATAATTATACTTATCCATCGTGATAAAATGAAATTTGTCTAACTCTTTTCATTTTCTACCTAATAGATAAAATTTCTAGTTTTTTCATCATTTCATAAACTTCATACAATTTTACATCCAAAATATAAAAATACTGTGCATATTACATATGAAATGCCGTCGGCAAAACAGCAAGTGAAGTAAGCTATTTATGGCATATGTATACAATGCATGCATATAACCAAAATAGGCTCACTCTTATCATGCACATATTTAAGTAAAGCCAAATTTCACGTCTAATTATATATTTAGACATTTATATCAATTTGTTAATATATTGGCAAAATCTAAAATTCGAGCCAAAACAATTAAAATGATCAGAAATCATAGTCTGTTAAACAAATTTTGCCTTCGCTCAGCTCTGTTAACTCGCCACTCTCACGATTTCCCCTGTCGGCCATTAGAATGGTGAGCTGGACGAGAATTATTGATGCATTTTGACAATTCACACCGGCATCCTAACTTAATGCTTCTCTGTCTAATATACGTTCTCTGGCGCGTGCACGTGTACGCAAATGAATTGATGCGCATTTGGGCAGAAGTTCTAGAACATTCTAGAATGCCAGCAATTTGTCAGATTACGTTGGCAAATTGCATTATTGTCTGATATTGCGGTGTTGAAATTTTCAATGACCGTCGATGGTTTGTAAAATTGAAGATTTTAGCATTTTTGTGTTCGTCGCGAAAAAGATCGTTGAGGGGAACGTTTGCGTGCGCGGGGAGATGAAATGCTTACGCGTATGAATGAACGGCATTTGTTTTTAGGAATGCGCGCACGCATTTATGAATGAATTTTTTGTTGTTGTATGTAGTTTTAGATATTTTAGAATATTTGGCGTCGGCGCAGGCACAAATGCAGCTGCGGTTGTGATTGCGCTGTGATTTGATTTTGATTTAGCGTAGGTCAAGGTTGAATTTTTCACATGCGCTTACATAAGTACATAGATATGTACATATGTGTGTATGTATGTACATGGATGCATATGAATTTATGTATTTAGATATGTATATGTACATATGTACATACATAGATATGAATACATATACATAGATGTGTGCATATATGTACATTGTACATACATATGATTGTATACTTGATGATATTTTAGTTTTTTGTGACTGTACATTCAAATGTAGTTATGTACTTATGTAGTATTCTCTGGTAGTATATATCAACTTACATACATAAATATGTATGTATATACATATGTACATATGTATGTACATATGTATGTATGCTAGTGCACGAATTTGCAAAAAAGTAAAAATCTAAATAAACACCCTTGCCCCCCAAACCCCCTCCCCCCCCAGAAAATAGATCAAATATTAAATTGGAACCAAACTTATAAGTTATAGTTATAATAGTATAAATAATATAACAAATATGAACATTGAATTACATATATGGAATTTTCATATTATATATGGACATACGTATGTACATACATGTATTAATCCTTCACAATTACAAAAAAGTTGCCTTGAGCTCAAAAATTATTGCTGATATTTAGAATTTTCTAAAAATTTGTTAATATTATTGGCAAACCAATAGAAGAATTGTTTCAGATTAAAGGATGTTGAATTAAACATTTAATGTTAGAAATATAAAATACTTTAAAATGTAGTGTAAGAAGTTCACGATTAAGTAGTGATTTAGACGCCCGAAAATTGTGTGTGATGTGGCGCTGCTGGTATAGGCGCTTCTTTATCATTCATTTCACAACTTTTTTCTAGGTTCAAATCACAGTTGGGCAAAAGTATAGATATATTTTTGCCAGTTTTTTTTTAATTTCATATTTTATTTTTAATATTACTCTTGATTCAGAATCAGTCTTGCGCTTTAAGCTTTAAGTACAAAATATTTATTTTCTTAGCCTGCATATATTCATACTACATACATACATATGTATTGGCGAACATTTTTCCTGTATATGTATCTATGTACATATGTGCACACTCTCATTTATAAAAATTAAATAGCTAAAAACATTAATTTGATAAATATGTACATTAAACTCTTTATTTTGTTCTGAATATCAGCACAATCTTACTTTCTTAAGTTTTTCTATTTATTCTCATCTTCATTCGTTTGCATATTTGTTAACATCCAAATTTATATTTTTCCCTGCTAACATTAAATTTAACATTTTTGGTGGCTTAAAAATGCTAATTTAACAGTGTGGTGCAGACCCAGTTTGGAAACGTATCAGCCCTGTTAACGACCATCGCCGAATAGTTTCCACTTTCAATTTGCAGCTTCTCATACTTCTAAGTTCTCTGGTAGTTGTCAGTTCTGTTCATTCCACGAGAACTATTTTGTATTCTGTTAGTTAAATTGCTGCTATTGCTAGTTAGTCTTGACTGTAAAGAAGAATTTGTTGGTATACTGTAATGGTTTTGTTGTCCGTAATTAAAAGTACTGTTATTGCTAAGGTGTTTGTGCTGTTGATTAGCATAACTAGAAATGTTACTTGCCATCAGCTCTGAATGATTTCTGTTATAAGATTGAGCGTTATTAAAACTAAATTGCTGATTTTTATATTTTAGGAAGCCATTTGATTCTATAATGTCATACGCGTATTTTAATGATTTGGGATCTCTGCTGACAATTATACTTTTAACTGGTTCGGGTAAGCCATATTTGAATGAGTTTAAAGCTATTCTAGCGTTGCTTTCACTAGTCACTTCCGGAAAATTATTTCCGCTGAAATATAATGCATTATTTAACCTACAAAGAAGAGTGTTTAGCGAATATTAAAAATTTTCTATTGTGAAGTCACACCTGCAAACTCTTACTTTGTCAATTAGCTCATCTACTGAATTTTTTTCGCCATGATTGTCAATTAGTACTTGCTTTATTAATGGCCAAATATCAGGATTACCATTTATCAGTATTGACCTTCTTGCACTACCTATGATCTTGTCTTTAACATTACTTATTGGTAAAACCTTATAATCAACAGAAAAAGTCTCCGAAATTGGGAAATATTAAATCAATGCGTTCTAGAAAACTAATTAATGCATCCCTATTTCCATCATAAGGACGTATGCTATTTATATTGCTAGAAATAAGCTTAAATTTACTATTTATATTTAATTGCTCCATGTCTGATGTAAATATGTTTCTAAGTTCCAAGGTGATTTCCAGAGAACTTCGAGTGATTCGCTTCTGTTATTTCTTGATTAAAGTTGTTGTTTTTGTTTGCTCATTAACTTTCCACACAGGGAGTTGGATTAATTTTGTATGCAGCTTATTTGTTGTTGTTGACGGCCGTAAACGAAAACTGCCTTCAAAGTGACCTACAAAGAGTTGCGTGGAAGTCGCTGCAATGAGACGATCCCTTCTAGATAGTTTTTGATTTTCGCTCTCTTTTCTCAACGTGATGTTTTAGTTAGTTGTTGTATCAAGTTACGGACTTAAAGTTGTTTTTGTCGTAGTTCTTCTCTTGAATTCTTTCCTTCCTTTTTCTTCCTTTTTTGTTGGTAGGAATTTTTATTTTTTCAAGTCCAATGCTAGTTTTTAACGGCTTAAATGTTGTTTGTTTTTGTAATTATAACTGCATTGATGTTAAATTGTTTTTGTATTCCCTTCTTCTGTTATTTGCACTTGTCACATGCTAAAGTGCTTTTGCATATGTCTTTTTCAAGGTGACATCTACACAGGCTCTATAGTTTTGTTGTTATTTCATTTAATTTTTTTTCTTCGCTGTTTATTTGCTTTTGCATGAAGTCCTCCTTTACACTTGCTACGTTCAATTTTTGAAGGTGACCTTTAAATGTCTTTTATTTAAAGTCCTTTAGATGTATGTTTAAAAATTGTTTTTGTATATAAAACTGTTGAATTATGTATTTAATTAAATGCTATTTTTTTACACTAAATTGCTTTTCATACGCAATTTGCATCTGTAATTGAAGAAAGTTTGTAAAAATGTATTTTACAATTAATTTGCGTTAATAAAAATATGTCCTTCTCGAACAAAAAAATTTTTTTTTTGCTTTGTTTTTTAGGTTTGTAAAAATGTTTTATTTTTCACAATTTATATTCTATAGTAGAAATGTTCTTTTCGAAGTGTCTTATTACTTTTAATCCGGTTTGAAAAAGTTTGTGTTGAAAATGCTCTTTTCGAACTATTTTTCACATCTTCTAAACTCGTTGAATAAGTTTTTAATTTTGCAGTGCGTTTTTTTTTTATTTGTAAAAATCGCGACCGACTGCGCCAATAACGATGTGGGAGAATCTTGTAAGAATTAACTTTATTCCTCAGTATCCAAATACAAACTAATAATAAAAAGCTAAGAACAACTTAAACTAGGTATCAGAGATAATGCAATTACAGATCTATGTACATAAGTATCGATTAACATTATTAAACACGGTAAATAAGTAACTATGTAATAACATTAGGTGAACAGAGGTGAGTATGTAAGAAAGGTAAGTATGTATTAACATTCGCAAAAGTATGTAAATAATGAGTAGTCTACTGAGTGAGCGGGAGTGTTATACAGAATGTTTGTGGAGTAAGTAATAAGTATGTTCATAAATAGGAGTTAACGTAATGTATATATAAGCATAGGTGGGATCATAATGTAACTATATCATCGCAAAACATTCCCACTGAGCCTTTTTTTGAAAATATATTTTTAAAACATTTATCACTTAACACATAACTCTCGTGGTAGCTTTCAAGCTTTATTTTATGTTGCATTTTCAGCTTAAAATAATATAGATCAGCTTAAAAAAATGATCGTTAAGATCCTAACAATATGTTGTTAAATCGGGCATAACAGCATCATCTTGTTCAAAAGTATTAATTTCAATTCTGCTCAAACAATCAATTTTCCAGCGTTGCATTTTCATGTTTGGCCCCTTCAATGAGCTTAATTATATCAAGGGATGGTGGCCAGTTTGAATCTTAAAATTTGTTCCAAAAAATATTTTGTTGATCATACGATTACCAACAACTGTTTCTATTCTGCTGTAATATAATTCGTGATTATTAAGTGTGCGTGAAGCGTAAACTATAGGATGTCCGACTTGCGATAAAACCGCTCCTAAAGCGGGTTTTCATGTATCTGAAGTGAGTGTAAGTCTTTTACTGAATTTAGGATAAGCTAATACTAGACTTGAGGAAATAAGCCTTGTTAATTTAGAGAAAGATTCAATGAAATTTGCATTAAATCTCGATTTTTTCCTTAAACACAAGGTAAGTGGAAGTGCAACTCCCCTGCAGTCTCTTATAAACTTTCAATAAAACCCCGTGAGTGAGTTCTAAACTAATTTGTTTAATCGTTGTTGGGAAAAGGCATTTCCAGGATGGCAGCTATTTTCTTTCTGTATCTTCATATTGAATTCAAATAGTCTTGTAGATATTTTGTTAAGCGAATTAACATGCTCTTCTAGTGATGTTGGAAATATCAATGAAATGACGCAGTATTGTTTTTTAAGCCAACTGGCATTGTTGGAAACTCGAAATGGCCACGTGATGTCGAAGAGGCAGTTGTATGTGTATCTTCAGCTGCAACGGAGATTGGTGGAACCCTTTAGGTAAATCTAGAGTACTAAAATATTGAGAATTTCCTAGTTTCGAAAAAAGTTCTTCCATATTTGGTAATTGAAATCTTCCATTGTAACTGCATTCACACATCTATAGTCTACAGTAAATGATAATTTTCGAACACTGAATGATTTTTTTTATTAAAGTTGTAAGTTTATCAAATTCTTCTGTATTGAAGTCACCTGATATAAGTTTATTTTGTGTTTGCTCCAGATCAGGTTTTATAAATTCAATATCAGTTATTTGTGAACTAACATGAACAGTTTCGTCATAGGAAAATTCCTCTCAATCAGCATTAAAATTTGCTTCTAATAATTCTATATTTACTTATATATTAGGTTCACTGGATTCTTTAAAAAGGGGAAATTAGTTTTATATGTAATATAGCTATTGAGTTTATTGTTTTGACAGTTACATACATAATTTGTGTTTGTATTATTCATTGATGCACCTGCGCCAGCGTCAATAAGAAGCTTAATTGGCATCGATTTGGTTTTGAAGATATATGCGGCTGCATAGGCAAATTTGCTTGGGCTTCTGTCTGAACTGTATCTACTCCCATTGGGGTCATTCGGCTGGTATTATTAGTGCTGGTGGACTGTTTAGTCCTGGTAGATGCAGTATGATGGTAATTATTAGCTTGTCGATTTGAATTTTCTGAAAAAAATTGTTCTCGAGTTAAAGTTTTTATTATGATTGTTGTCAGGCTGGGAAATATCTCTGGTAAGTATTGAGTTAACTGCATTACTATTTGAAAAATTTTGAAAATTCTTTGATATTTTAAAATCAAATTTAAATAAAAATATTCCGTTTCAATTAGTTATTTAGCTTTAAGTAGGGGTTCTGGCTTGTATCCCATTTACACCAATTGTTTGAGATTTTAACTTAAATTTTGTTGAAAGATTTTTAAAGTAATGATACAAATCGCTAATACTAGATGTTACTTCAGCAGTTTTTATGTTATTAATAATACTCTCAAAACTTTCGTTTACATTAAAGTTAGGTTTTAATATCTCCGTAATTCGCCAACATGCTTGATCAACAGGAACAACTCTTCAGATGTTCCTCCAAATTCTTGGACATTAGCTAGGAGACGAATACAGTTAAACGGGACATTTCACTGTTAGTTTTTCTATTCAACAGTTAAATGTTAATAAATTATAGGCACTTTCATTCGTTATTTATTCATAAAAAGGTTAAAGGCTACTTTTAACGACTAGCAATAAACACAAATTTAACTCGTTCGTAGTCCGTTAAGTCCACTAATTGGGGAAAATTTGGGTCCGGTAAGCAAAGAGTACTCCAGGAGTAACCCAAACGTAAACATTTAAAATGGATTTGTCGATGTTCAATATAGAGAAAGTGAACGAGTCAAACTACGACTCTTGGAGTATTCAGATAAAGAGTGTGTTAGTTCACCAAGAGTTATGGACGGTAACATCGGGAGAAACACTTTGTCCAGAAGGGGCTAAAGACCACCAGAAGGAGCTTATGTGGAAAGCCAAAAATGAAAAGGCGATAGCAACTATAATATTGAGTATAACCACGATGCAGATAGCCCACGTAAAGAATTGCAAGACGTCGAGTGAATCATGGAATGCTCTTCGTGGGATTCATAGAACACATAGGCGTACCGGCCCCAATGTAACACTATTTAAGCGTATTCTTGGTATTCGTACGAGCGACGGCGATTGCGTTCAAATTTACTTCGTTGGCTGAAAAGCTCGAAGAAATTGGGGTAAGTCCCCAAGAAGAGTTTTTCGGCATTATGCTACTAGCAAGCTTGCCAAAATCATAAAATTAGTCAGTGGTAGAAATTATAGCTATTTCGGAGATCACCACATCTCCTCATCAGATTTCTTTCATGACTCCTCCGGCACTCGACCCCACAACCTACGACTTGCTGGGCAAGTGCGTAGCCAATGGAACACAGTCGGCATGTAAGCTGCTGTTCCCTGTTTTTTTTCTTTTGAAAATTTGGTCGTAGCATTCGAGTCTCGTGATGAACATAACTCAATAAAAATAAAGCTAATACAAGAAGGCGAGCGACCGAAATTATTAGGTACGGAAAACACCGACAGTAGCGTAAAAGCATTCATGGTTCACCAAAGTTCGAACAAAAATAATAGTTCTACGAATTCAAAATTGAACGAAGTACGCAGCTCATCAGAGAACTACAACAAAAACAAACGGCATAACATGAAACAGAGAACGTATTTCAAATGAAAGGCTCATGCCCGAATTTCGGAAATACACCACATTTGTAAAGAGGAGAAAAATTACGAGCGGCAAGTTAACAGAGCTGAGCAGAGACAATATTTTTTTTAACAGAGAATAAATTTTAATAATGTTGATTGTTCTTGTACCAATTTAACATTTCGCAATGATATAAATGAATTAAAAGAAAAATTGAAATAGTTATATTTTCATATTTAAGGAGAAATTTGGTTTATTAAAATATATAAATGATAAGATTGAGTCAATTTTGATTGTATGCAAGCACGCATATGCCAAAACAACTTGGCACATTTGCTGTTTTTCCGACGGCATTTCACATTTGCATATTGTTTAGTTTTATGGGTTGTTTGCAAACATATATAAAATTTAATGTAAGAGGAAAAAGCTTAAGAAATTCTTAAAATAAAAGAAACAAATTTAGCTTAAACTTGAATTATTTGTCGAATTTATTAAAAAATTAACAAAATGTGAAATATTAGAATATCCGAGTATATTCATTCTTTAAAATAATGTTTTATAATATAATAAATATTACTATGAGCATGCTTCCAATTCAGTATTTCATTTGGTTTCCTATCTTGATTTCCTTTTTCTGTAGATGCGAAATAATATGCGTTCTACATATATTACAAATTTGTTGATTTGCATCAAAAAATGTGTCTTGGCAAAACCTATTATTCTAAAATATCTGAAACTACATAACCAAAAAGAAATTCATTCAAACACGTGCGCGTATTCCTGAAAACAAATGCCGGTCATTCGTAAGCGCGAGCAATTCATCTCCCCGCGCACGCAAATGTTCCCCTCAAGAATCTTTTTCGCGACGAATGCAAAAATGCTAAAACCTTCAACTTTACAAACCATCGACGGTCATTGAAAAGTTTCAACATCGCAATATCAGACAATTATGTATTTTTATTTATAATAGTACCTAACAATTTTTATTAATAATGTAATAAAAACGAATTTAATATAATGGATCTTTTTACTAAAATTTATGTCAAAATTTTAGTTTTCTAGTAACTGATGAAGTGAAAAAATTCAAATTTAATTTTAATTAAGATAACTTTTTTAAACACTTTTTTTAATATTAAATAATGATAAACATAATAGTTTAATAAAATAATTTAATGCAATTTCTTTATATTGCACATCTCAAATTGTTTAAATAAATTAAAGCTTTTCAATAATTTTGTACATTCATTCGTAACGAAATTAAATCAGAATAGGAATGTGAATGAAAAAAGAATTCCAAAAATTTTGATATAGCACGAAAAAACAGCTAGGATTCGAACAATGGGGCAAAAATGTAAACGTGCAATATGATAATGTAGCCGGCGACTAAACGCGCTAAGCCACTGCACAGGCTCCGAGCCGGCTACTTAAATAGGTAATTAAGGCTAGTTTTCATTAGGGCAAAATCACTGACATCAAAAACTGTCTTAACTGACAATTATTCATTTGGTGTCAAATGCGTTTTCATTACATCATAAAAACTGACCAAATGTCGATATAGCAGTGCATGTCAAAGGCTGCCGTCAAATTTTTGCTTCATTTGATTGACATTCCGTTTTCATTATTGGTGTCAAATGTCAAGTGAAATTGTTTGACAGCTGATCAGCTAATAAGATACAAATTGTTGCAAAAAGTGCGGAAATAATTTATATGTGAAGCAATGCGCAAAAGTAAACAAATTGCTATAGCTACTGCGGCGCTATGTGTAGTAACAACACTAAGAGCATGGAAAAAGAAGAGGAGCCAACAGAGAAATCAAAAGCAATGGTGGATTAGGCCAGGTCTGAGAGATAGAGCCACCTGTGGTTTTTATGCTACAATGCGCTCAAAGCTGGTTTTGCAGGACCCAAAGTGGTTAAAGAACTTCTTGAGAATGACTACGGAGGATTTTGATTTCCTTGTGGATCGCCTTACCGCATATATTTTTAAACAAACCACAAGATTCCGAGAAGCGATTTCGGTCGGCGAAAGATTAGCAGTAACTTTACGTTACTTGGCAACAGGCGATAGCTTCTCCAGCCTGAGGACTGTTTTCCTAATGGGGAAAACCACCATATGTCATGTAATACATGAGACATGTGGGGCTATTTTCGAAGCCTTAAGAGATGAATTTTTAAAGGTTAGTATTCATGTAATTTTTTTACTCAGTTACAAAGTGCAAAGAATATAATGATGTTTGTTATCTTTTCTCAAGGTTCCTAGCACTCATGAAGAATGGTTAAAGATTGCTGACCGTTTTGACCAGCGATGGCATTTCCCTAATTGCTGTGGGGCATTGGATGGAAAACACATAGCGATTCAGGCACCTGCAAACTGCGGTTCAGAGTATTTTAACTACAAAAAATACAATAGCATTGTCCTGATGGCTCTAGTGGACGCCGACTACAAATTTTTGTTTGTAGAAGTTGGAGCATATGGTCGTGAATCCGATGGTGGTGTTTTCGCAAGGTAAAACTGCTACAAAATATCGTAGTTTATCTTAACAAATATATATTGTTTTTTCAAAATATACAGATGCCCTCTTTCAACTGCTCTGGCCGATAATACAATAAATTTTCCGCATCCAAGGCCACTTCCACATGAAGGTGCTGAAATGCCTTTTGTCATCGTAGCTGACGACGAGTTTCCTTTAAAAACTTACATGCTGAAACCATTCAGTTATCGCGAGCAAGTTATGTCGTATAAAATTTTCAATTACAGGCTATCACGAGCAAGAAATGTAGTAGAAAATGTGTTCGGCATATGTGCATCGCGTTTCCGAATTCTCAGAAGGCCAATGGACGTGAAACCGGAACATGCAAAAGCTATTGTCCTCGCGATTTGTGTCCTACATAATTATCTAATAACACGCAAATCAGTATATATGCGAAGATCTGACGTCGACAACGATACAAATGGTGTTGCCGTGCGAGGTAATTGGCGAATGGAATTGGGGGAAAACGGAATGCTTCCATCAATTCGCCCCAGCAGCATTTTAGGTAGGCCAGCAGAAAACGCAATAAATGTGCGTGAAAATTTTATGGAGTACTTCTTGACACCCCACGGTGAAGTTGCATGGCAATACAGTAGGACGATACTGCATAACTCATTTTTGTAGTTTACTCACATATCAATCAAATCACCTGATATCCAAAAACAACAGCAACAAAAATTAAAACGTTTAAATTAAGAATGCTTTTAAGCATCGTACGGACAAAATATTGACCTCAAACGGAAAAAAGGTCTATTAACGAATTTCAAAATAAAAATTGACTCACATATTAAAATACATTTTAAATCCAGTGTGTATTTATTTAACAATATAATGGTAACAGCATATAGATATCTATGTACATACATCCGTACTTACAATACATATAACTATGTGAACACATATGTACAATAGGTGACCTATCAATTGCGCCCAAAGGCAAAATACTGCATGTAACAAAATTGAGCAAGTCAAAACGTTTTTGTTAAGTTCTCGTAAAATATTGGTAGTAACCAGTTCCATACTGATCGAAGTTTCAAACATTATACAAAATTTAGAAAGATTTTTAAAATGTTCATAAAAACTCTGAACAATGTTTTTAACCTTAATGTTTAAACAAATTTTGAGTATGTAGTTTTATAGTACACTAAATTTTATCATAACAAAATGCAAGTTTGAACGCTCTAAAAATTCGCGTAGATTTTTAATACTTTTTTTTTGTTTTCCTTGCTTGGTAAAATGTTTATGTTTATGTGGTTAAAAGGAAAAATACCTTCAGCAAAAGGAAGTATTAAAAATCTACGCGAATTTTTAGAGCGTTCAAACTTGCATTTTGTTATGATAAAATTTAGTGTACTATAAAACTACATACTCAAAATTTTTTTAAACATTAAGGTTAAAAACATTGTTCAGAGTTTTTATGAACATTTTAAAAATCTTTCTAAATTTTGTATAATGTTTGAAACTTCGATCAGTATGGAACTGGTTACTACCATTATTTTACGAGAAATTAACAAAATCGTTTTGACTTGCTCAATTTTGTTACATGCAGTATTTTGCCTTTGGGCGAAATTGATTGGACTTGTTGTCTTCAAGAATACACCATTTTAATTTATTAAAACATAATACAGTTCATTTTATTAATAAAAACTAATTTCATACTTTCAGTATGTTTAAAATTTGTACTTTTTTAAGTCTTTGCGTTGCATAGGCACATTCAAGTGTATACAGTATGTGGTCAATAAATTACAAACGGTACTCAGCTGTTTGTATTTTCAAGTTTATCCGATTTTTTAATGTTACTTATTTTTTATAAAACTATAGTGAATGCAATAACATTCACGATATAAATAAATCAAAGCTTCAAACTTTGTGCAAAATGCGCGAAATTTCAGAAATTTGTAATCATAACTTCCAACATTTTTAACTGCGATTTTTAGAAATAATTGTAAGTATACAGTTTTATAGACTATTCAGTTTTAATATAATGAAGTGACAATTTAAGTCGCTCGAAACTCGCGTTAATTTTTGGCAATTTTTTTTCTGACGGTGTTATAAATTTTTCTACACTTAAGACATTGTCAAACATACTTTGTAAAAAATTGCCAAAAATTAACGCAAGTTTCGAGCGACTTAAATTGTCACTTCATTATATTAAAACTGAATAGTCTATAAAACTGTATAATACAACAGCTGAGTACCGTTTGTAATTCATTGACCACATACTGTATATAAACCATTAAAAATAAATAAGTTTAAAAAAAAAGGCACATTTCATTTGGCTTGCTTATATATATAGATAAATATAACAAAAAAATGGAACTTAACTGAAAAGGTTTCTCCTCTCAATGTAGCGAAACAAAAATTACAAAAAATCCGGCGTTTTTGGCCTAAAAAATTAAATAAGAAATATCCGAATTAAGATTTATCACTAAAATTCTGGAACTAATCTTACCGTGCAAATTTCTCCTGATAATTGCACACCAGTTTGAACATGTCAGCCTTAAATTCTTTGGCCAGTTGCGGTGTTTCTGCTGCCCATTCACGACCATTTGATGCAATGAAGTTGCCCAAATCATCCCAAGCATCACTTTTCCCAGCTGCTGACATGGTCTCTAACGCACGTTCAACCACCTCGGAAAACCCATCATCGTCTTTGTGAGCACGACGTCGTCCTACCGCTGCTCGTGATGTTGATGGCGTTGTCTGCGAATCGTCAGAGTCCACATTTGTTATTGTATCACATGGGGATCCAGGTGAGGTCAGCGGCGTCGAGCACTTCTATAATATCAACGACACACATATTAGTTAACCACTAATAAATCATAAAACTGTTTACATATTTATGTATACGTATATACTTACATTTCCTAAATTTGATGTTGTGTTGGCCTCAACTTGCAACGTCGGCTCAAGGAACTGTAAAGACTTGTAGAGCGGATTCATTGCAGTCGCTCTTTCTGCACCTTGCCCGCTTTTGGTTTGCCCTTTTGTTATTAATATCGCAAAGGTACTTACGCGGAAAGAGCAGCGAAGGCTGTTCCACTTGGCTGAAACTTCCGATCGCGGCATCTTCAACTTATCCGCCACATCTTGCCATTGAGCCTCTCGCAAATTCCTGTCCCTGTATTCAGAGGAAAGAAAATTCCACGTGCCTTCTCTAACTTCTACCTTTTCCTTTAGTTTTCGCACCCGCTTCTTCGGTATACCTGTGCTTCCGCTTGGGCTAACAAAAACGGAGGAATCGTTGGAGTCCATTGCTTCACTCATATTATTACACTGAAATGCGCATTGGAAAGAATTAATAAGTAAACTTTTAGAAATTATTGAAAATTTTACCTTTGATATGCAAATTCGTGCAGAAGAAAAACAGCTGTGCGCCCGGCAAACGAAAACAAATTGCCAACATGCTGGCAAATTCATTTTGGGTGTCAAATGCTGCCACATCTCCGTTTTCACTTGGCTGTCATTTTATATGACCGTGCGTGGTCATATATGACAACAAACGCATATGACACCATATGACAACCCGTTTTCATTCAACTGACAACATTTGACGTCAAATATGACATAGTGAAAACCAGCCTTTATGTACATATGTAAATCATAGCAATGAGTGCGAATAGAAAAAGGGCAATTTAAGAAGTGTAGAAAAGGAAAGGGGACGGTAAGCAAAAGAATATTCTTTTCTGTTTTTCGCAGAGAACGTAGTATATTAAATGAGAAAGCCAGAGAACGCATATTAAATGAGGAGGCTCATAACCGAATTCCAGTGTGAATTGTCAAAAGTCGAAAAATCTTCAATAAACCCACTCATGGAAATACCCCACATTGCGAGTGGCTAGTTAACAGAGCTGAGCAGAGACAATATTTCTTTTAAAAGAGAATAAATTCTAATAAAAGTTGATTGTTCTTGTACCAGTTTTAGATTCCGCAATAATATAAATGAATTAAAGGAAAATTTAAAAAGTTATATTTTCATATTAAACGAGAAATTTGGTTAATTTAAATATGTAAATGATAAGATTGAGTCAATTTTATATGCCAAAACAACTTGGCTCATCTGCTGTTTTATCGACGGCATTTCACATTTGCATATTGTGTAGTTTTATGGGTTGTTTGAAAACATATATAAAATTTAATATAAGGGGAAAATGCTTAAGAATTTCTTAAAACAAATCACTAAGAATAAAAGAAAAAAATTTGGCTTAAACTAAAATTGTTTGTCGAATTTATTAAAAAATGAAGAAAATGTGAAATATTAAAGAATCCAAGAATATTCATTTTCTAAAATGATTATTTATAATATAATAAATATTACTACGAGTTTGCTTCCAATTTAGTATTTCATTTGGTTTCCTATGTTGACTTCCTTTTTCTGTAGATGCGAAATAATATGCGATCTATATACATATGTATATTATAAATTTGTTCATTTGTATCAAAATTTTGTCTTGGCAAAAATTATTCACGGGAAACTGAATCAAGTAGCGATTAAGTTTAATGGTGCCCACAGTCACCGACGTGTACGTATGCCGTATCTGTTTGACGGGAGATACACAAAATTGAGCAAAACTTGTGCCCGTACGTTTTGTAAACAAACTTTGCGTACATAAAACTGTGTTTGCTTGCATCAACACAATGTTGCCATTCATTTGTTTGCATACATACTTTTACACACATCCGCGTTGTCAATTACAATTTTTCATTGTCTAATAAACCAAAGCCAAAAACCAACAAATGCAAATAGTTCATTTATCTATAATTAACATTATTAAACATCGATTTTAAATTAATTTAATAAAAATTTAAATTTTTATAAGGTTATTTTGTTAATGATTTTAAAAAGTTCTGCTTGGCAACACTGTGCGGTGAGAGAGCACTCTGCTGACACGGCTTCACGTCAAAAATCTAAATTTCTCTGATTACACACGTACACTTCGCGCGTAACCGTCACACGTACACGTTGATGAGTTTTCATTTACATGGCGCTCTTATAAGTTTGATCGTGTCAGCTGACACGTAACGTACGTTTGCGTCGGTGACTGTGGGCACCATAAGCCAGGGCCGGCCAAATTGACTGTGTGAGTGTTGAGCTTGTGTTAGTAAGCAGCAGAAACGATGATTTCGTCACAAGCATGTACACTGAGCAGAAAAGAGAAATTTTAATAATTGTTTAGCATTAAATGATCAATATCAACTCCTTCGTTGTATTGCTTATTCGGAATCAGCTCCGATAGGTGTTCATTTGTTAAACTAGTAAGTAATTATTTTCGGGCATCTCCTTCAACATTTAATAAATTATTATGGCAAGAAATATAATGCCTTTCCAATGCATGTTTGCTCAATCGACAAACTGTGCCAGAGCAGACAAAACATTGCGGCTGGCCTTGCGCATATAAAAAAAAAAATTTAATTTCCCACAATTTGTTAAACATGTTTTTTATTTTGTTGTATCAGTTTTACAAGCGGTAAAATTTTGCATGAAATCGCTTGCTTGAAGTTGTAACATCAACTGATCGTAAAATTTGTTTTGCTTGCTAGCGTGCATGTATCGGGTGTTTTTTTTACAGGTTTGTTTTTCGAATAGAGATAAAACTGGCATTTTGTGGTCAAATCTGGCAACTCTAATGTCATTTATGTTCAGTTTGGTTTGCCATTTCATCATGAACAGGTTGACAAAAGAACAACGCTTGCAAATCGTGCAAATTTATTTCGAAAATAATGGTTCAGTTCGCGAAGTTTACCGCGAGCTCCGTCAATTTTATGGTCGACATAATCGTCCATCAGAGCAATTAATTCGGTTAACCATGGATCGTTTTCGCACTACGTTTACTCTATGTGATAATACGCATCCGCAGAGACGTCGAACAGTGCGCACCGAAGAAGCAATTGCCGCTGTAGAGCAAAGTGTTGAAGAGGACCCGAATGAATCGATTCGCCACCGTGCACAGCAATTGGAGCTTTGTCCATCAACTTTATGGAAGATTTTGCGCAAAGATCTTGGCTTGCGACCTTACAAGATCCAGCTTGTGCAAGAATTAAAGCCGCGAGACCATGCAATGCGTCGTGATTTTTGTGTATGGGCCGAAAATGAGATTGATCTCGATGCTGATTTTCATCGCAAAATTTTGTTCAGTGATGAGGCTCATTTTTGGTTGAATGGCTACGTCAACAAGCAAAATTGCCGCATTTGGAGTGAAGAGAATCCACATGAGACCCTTGAAACGCCATTACATCCACAAAAACTGACTGTTTGGTGTGCTCTATGGGCTGGTGGAGTCATTGGGCCATACTTCTTCCGCAATAATGCTGGAGAGGCAGTTACCGTTAATGGAGACCGGTATAGAGCCATGATAACCGACTAGTTTGTTCCCGAATTGGATGGCATGAATGTGGATGAGTTGTGGTTCCAACAAGACGGCGCTACATGCCACACAGCGCACGTCACAATCGATTTATTGAAGGAAACATTCGATGAGCGCATAATTTCGCGGAATGGACCTGTAAATTGGCCACCAAGATCGTGTGATTTGACACCATTGGATTATTTTCTTTGGGGATATGTGAAGTCGCTCGTCTACGCCAACAAACCAGAAACGTTAGGGGAATTGGAAGCCAACATTCGTGGCGTTATTGCCGACATACGGCCCCATATGCTCGAAAAAGTGGTTGAAAATTGGACCTGTAGAATTGGCTTTATTCGAGCCAGCCGCGGCGGCCACATGCCCGAAATCATATTTAAACATTAATGGCATAAAATTATCCTTCCAATAAAGCCAAATTGATGGACCTTAAAACGATTTTCTTGTGTTTTATTTCAATTCGAAGTTCTATACCCCTAAAAAAACACCCGATAGGAGACGAAGCGAAACGATATGAATGTGTCTCCCAATATCAACTTCCAAGAATGATAGAATACAAGATTGCGCATTCGGAGCTAAAGTAGCGGTTTGATGAAAGCGCTACCTTTGTATTTTTTACATCTTGAATACAATTTTAAAATAACATTTTTCTGCTCAGTGCACATGCTTGTTGACGAAATAATAGTGTCTGCTGCTTTCTACCAGAGAACATCAAACAATGAGAAGGTGCAAACGACTCAGGTCGAACATTTTTATTTATTTTCTTACAGAGCTGAAAGGTTTTGGCAGAGGAACGCTAACTAACATCTTCTGGCAATGTTAAAATGCTGCCAAATGGTAAAATGCATGTTAAAAAAGCAGACAAATGCAGAAATTCAATGTTGCAGGAACATTTTCGGGTTGATAGGTATTTTCCGAATTAAATAAATTTAAAAAAGTAAATAATTTATTGAAAATTTAATTTTTATATATAATGTAATAAAAACGAATTTAATATAATGGATCTTTTTATTAAAATTTATTTCAATATTTTCTTTTTCTAGTAACTGATGAAGTGAAATATGTAATTCAAATTTAATTTTAATTAATATATTTTTTTAAATCTTTTTTTTTTAATATTAAATAATATTAAACATAATAGTTTAATAAAAGATTTTATTCCAATTTCTTTATATTACACATCTTAAACTATTTAAAAAAATGAAAACTTTTCAATAATTTTTTATATTCATTCGTAACGAAATGAAATCAGAATAAGAATGTGAATGAAAAAAGATTTCCAAAAATTTATGAAAGTTAATAAATAATGGTATTTAATTAAAAAAAAAAAAATGCATAAAAATTAGACATGGCACGAAAAAAAAGCTGAGATTCGAACTATGAGTCAAAAGCTAAAACATGCAATAGGATAATGTGGCAGGCGACTATACGCACTAAGCCACAGCAGACACTTGATGGCGTTCGCTTATACGGCTATTTATGCAAATCATAGCAATGTGTGTGCAAAAAAGAAGATCAATTTACGAATCCAACTAAAAATGAAACAAAGAAGAAAAAGAAGTAACCCGAGAAAAAACTGTTTTTTGCTTGCCAGCGGGGCAAGCAGAGACGGAAGAGGAGTTATGCAACAATTGTGGATAAGAGAAGGGTTGAAAGGGAAAGGGAACGGTAAGCAAAAGAATATTCTTTTCTGTTTTTCGGCAATTTTTGTGTCGATGCGCCAATTGCGCGTGCACGTGTACGCAAATGAATTGATGTGCATTTGGACAAAAGCTCAAGTGCAGCTGCGGTTGTGATTGCGCTGTGATTTGATTTACTTATATTAAGCGTAGGTCAAGGTTGAATTTATGCACATGCACGTAAGTACATACATACGTAGTATGTGAGTATGTACATATGTACATGCATATGAATTTATGTACATAGATAGATATGTACATAGATTTGCATACATATGGAAATGGGCATATATGTATGATTGTGTACTTGATGATATATTAGTTATTTATGAAAAATGTAGTATTCTATGAAAGTATACATATTTATATCAATATATATATCTACATACATACGTATGTATGTACGCTAGTGCAAGAATTTGCAAAAAAGTAAAAATCTAAATAAATTTTAAGCCAAAAGCGCGTGGCCAGGTTTCGAACTCGCGCAAAACGAAAGCATAAAGAATATTGCGATGCCTCTTAAAGCAACTGCACCACAGAACACAATTAAATTCATTGATCTGAATCGCTACTTGATTCAGTTTCCCGTGAATATTATTTGCCAAGTCAAATTTTTGATACAAATGAACAAATTTATAATATTGTAGATCGCATATTATTTCGCATCTACAGAAAAAGGAAATCAACATAGGAAACCAAACCAAATATTAAATTGGAAGCAAACTCATAGTAATATTATTATAAAAAATCATTTTAAACAATTTTTTTAATTAAACGAACATAAAAATTTTATAATCCATGTTTGTAAGTAAAAATATAAATATGCTTGGATATGTTATATTTCAAATTTTTTTCTTTTATAAAATATTCATGATGTCATGATAAAAATACCATTTTATGCTTTTTTTCGTAAAAATTCAACAAATAATTTCTTTTTTCAACAAATTTGTTCTTTTATTTTAAGTAATTTCTCCTGAACATTTTTGAAAAATTTAAACAAGGGTTAACGATTTATTAATTTCATAGTTTGTAAAAAAAAATTCCATGTACACTTGCTTTTTTTTTAATTTTGAAAAATATTCATAATGACTTGCAAGTAAAAATACTGCATAATGTGCATATGTAGTATGTACAGTACATATGTAAATACATTCATATGCAATTTAATTTTAATTATTTGTTTGTGTTTAACATGTCGATTCCTTACCCGAAACCGTTCAGAATTCTTTTGGATCGAACCAAATTTTGCACCTTCTCATTGTTTGATGTTCTCTGTTGTTTGTGCCAGGCCCACAATACAATTTTACATCAGTTTCTAAAGCGGTAAACAGTGGATACATTGTTCAATTTACACGAAATGAAACCATGAACAAAGGCAAGCACGGAGCGATGATTTAAGTGCTGACAAGGTATGCGATCTATTTGAGCCCAATAAAAACAAATGTTATTTGCATGCAAACCCAACCATGAGACAATGAAATGGCGTTCTAGATACAGTCATCTAAATTTTGCTAGCCTGCATGAATTGAGCCACAAAAAACTGGTTCGGGGAATAAAAGTACATATGTATGTATGTACTTGTGCCAACAGAAGTTGTATTACATTGTATGTATGTACAATAAATGTAGCCAGCCAGTAAGTCAAATAGCCGAGCAGCAGAGATTTTGGGGTTGATTCATATTGATGTGTGTGGGCTCATGAGACATATCGATTGGTGGTATGAAATACTTATGTATTGACGTTCATTGACGATAAAACGCGATTTGTATTTGTTTATTTTTTTAAAACCCAAAGACGAAGTCCTGATAAATTTAAAGAGTTTAAACAAATGGTTGACTGCCAAACACAAAAAAAATAAAAATGCTCCGAAGTGATAACGGCACGGAATTATGCATAATGCGTTTGATCAATTTCTTAAAGATAATGGTATTGTGCGGCAACAAATGGTACACACCACAACAAAACGGCTAAGCAGAGAGGCTAAATCGTACACCAATGGAAATGGCAAGGTGGTAATTTCTGGTGTGAATCAATGGTTGTGGGCAGAGGCTGTTAACACGGCGGTATATCTAAGAAACCGTGCACCAACAACAGCATTGAATGCAATGACACCATAAAAAGTATGGTATGGCTATAAGCCTGCGGTAGGGCATTTGCGTATATTTGGGTCACTCGCGATAGCTTTAGATAGGAAGCAAAAGGACAAATTTAAACCGAAAGGCAAGGAGTATGCTGTGGTCGGTTACTCCGATGTATCAAAAGCGTACAGACTATATGATAAACAAATACGACGATTGTAGTGAGTAGAGATGTCTACTTTGTAGAGTCAATTTTGGCGAAGCAGCATGACGGGCAGAATTTTAAGCTTACTGAAGGTATGCAAGATTATCCAATTGCGGTTGCTATGGATATTTTTTGGTAAATAACGCACAAATTTAGATACAATGCCAATCGAAAACCCTGAAGAGGTGGTAGATGTAGTAACAATCAGTGAAGATGAATTTGAGTCGGCTGAAGAAGAGCAATCAGGCGATATTCCTTTAAAAAGGGATCCTGGTAGGCCAGGCTTAATTCGTAGTGGGGGACCAGGTAGACTGGCGAAGCAATATACGTACTTAAATGATGATGATATACATAAATGTTCCTGAGTCGGTAGAGCAAGCACTCTCAAGTGAATATGCTACTAAAAGATATGACGCTATGCAAAATGAGTACAATTCTCTATTGAAAAATGGAACATGGCAACTTGCAGAACCCCCCAAAGGGCAAAAAGCCGTAAATTGCAAATGGGTGTATGCCATTAAGAGAAATGAAGAGGGTAAAGTGGAACGCTTTAAGGCTAGGGTCGTCGCAAGAGGGTGTTCACCGGTTTATGGCGTTAACTCTGATGAAACGTCCTCACCCGTTGTAAGGTATAGCACCATACGTATGATTGTTGCACTCGCAACGGAGTACGTGTTATATCTCCATCAAATGGACGTATCCACCGCGTATTTTAAAAAGTGTTGTTTAACGGCATTCATGTTGTTTTACAGCAATTAGAGAAATGGAGATTTGGGAATAAACTCTATAACTTTATTAAATCGTTTCTCACAAACCGTAAATTTTAAGTCAAAGTAAATAACGTTTTTTCGAGCCTTCTCAACCTAGAGAACGATATACCAAAAGGGTCTCCACTTTCAGTGAACCTTTTTACGATTGTTTTCGACGGATTTAGCCACTTAGTATCTAAATACAAAACCATCTATCACATAATGTTCGCTGATGATGTGTTGTTATTTTCAAAATTAACCAATTTTAAAGTAGTACAGAAGAAATTCGTAGACATTCTGAACGATATCGCCGAGTGGTCTAACTGTTCGGGTGCAAACCTATCACTCAGCTAATGCAAATCATTTCAAATTTGTAGAAAATTAAAATGTAATAGCTTAAATATTATTATTAGAAATATCAATATTGTAAATGTTTATGTCTATCATGCAGCTGTTCGAAGGAGCTTCCGAACCTTTCCAACATCTCCTAAACATTGCATCTTAGCAGAAGCTGGGCTCCCTAGAATTCCGGAAAGAGTTGAATACAAAACCATGCGGCTAATTCCCAAAATACCCATGTGCAACAATAGTATGCTGCTTGACCCCATCTTAGCAGCATCGAATGCAAGTAAAGTTACGAATCGCAAATCAGTCATTATTAAGTGCTTAGAATCCGCCCTCGCAGTAGCTCATCTCCGTGGCAAATACACAAATACAAAAATCGTCGTTTCTCCTTAGCCTAAAAAAATACGGAAAAATGAACACTAGCCCTACGGAATATCAACGCTATTTCGCAGAGTATGCCGCCAACTGGTGCCCCGAATGGGAAATGTTTTTCACTTATGGCTCTAAGTCTATGGATCATACAACTATTGCAGTCGTCCATTCTGATGGAAGAACTGTTATGGCAGGCCATCTAGCTAACTATTGTTCTGTATAAACTGCTGAAGCAGCAGCGATATACAACGCAATAGTATCGGCAGTGAAAACTAAGAAAAAAGAAGCAGGCTGTGTCAGAGACACGGCCATTAAGTTTAACGTAGAATACGCCATCCGATAAGACAGAAAACATATGTAACAATAAATGATAAATAATACAAGCAAATGAATTTCTTTATTTGATAGTTACTTTGGATGATATATGTACATAAGCTTATGATAGGAAAAATAGGATAAAAATGTTTTTAAATTATCAATTAAATTTCTCGCAAAAACGAAGTCAATGGCTGTTATCAATAGTAAAGATAAATGATAAATAACATACGCGAATCAATTTTATTATTTTTTTTGCAGTGCTTGGCAGCATTTTCTCTTCTTTTACTCTACTTTAACTTGCCCGCCTAAAATTATGCAATACATTTAAATCGCCCAACAGCAACACTCAACCAAACACCACACACATATTTGTGTGCATGTGTTTATACAATTTTCATTTGAGAAATTTAAATATTAGGAAGATATCAACCAACATGAAATGCATGTCAAACGAAAGCTAACATCTTCATTTGACCACAAAAAAAAAAAAAAAAAAAATTAATCGAGCCGTTTCCTTATAATTAAAGAAATAGAGATTACAACAATAAAAACCTGACATTGGTGCCCATACCGTAAGGTAAGACGTATTCTACGCCAAAAACGATAATATGTACGGATAGCAAATCTACAATATCTAGTATATTGAACGTTTCCAACAAATCTTTTCAAGTTTCCTGTATTCGCAGCATGTGGGTTCCGGGTCACACAGGTATAAACTTGCAGACCAAAAAGCTAAAGAAGCCTCAATGAAACCACTTTACACGTTTGACTACATGGTCAACAAGGACATTATTCGTTTGATTAACGAACACATGAGTACACAGAGAACGCCATAATGGAATACCGTCCAGCACTATTATGTGCATTTTAATACAACAGGTACCAAACCGAGCTACCCAGTAACATATCGGACCAACGATATCACTGCCTGTATACGCCTTCGAATTGGACACACCATCATAACTCACTCCTACATTTTAAAAGGGTTGTCTCCAGCTTCTTGCTCATACTGTTCTTCGGCATCATTATCAGCTAAACATCTCCTAGACGACTGCGTGCATTTTGCTTCCACCAGGAAACAGCTATTCGCCATCCTATCCTCTCAAGAAAACATCAGAAAAATTATAGATTTCCTATTAAAAACTGGACTGCGTAAATTAATTTAAACTTCTCATTCTGCTCAATTTATTTTTTATCTTGTTTTCCTACTCCTATTTCTTAATGTAATATTAATTAATGTATCGCTAGTAGCGAACTTTATCGAATTTTACTAGCACGTCTTTAGCAAAATAAGTCTATCAAAACAACGAGATGTAAGCCCTGGTAGCTAGTGCTCTTTTTGTTTTTACTGTAACCTAATAATTGCATTGTTATTTTTCATTTAATAAATAAATAGATAAAAAGTGAGTTGAGCGAAGCGATGTACATGCATCAGCCAGATATGTTTATTGATAAACGGTTTCCTAACCATTGTATGAAACTGAATAATGCTCTGTATGGACTTAAGCAGTCCGGCCGTAAATGGAACTCAAGGTTAGATGGATTTTTAAAGAACATTGGTTTTCAATCATGTAAAAGCGAACTTTGTGTGTACGTAAACCATCGAAATGAATATATGTAGAAATATTATTGCAGTATACGTTGACGACTTACTCGTAGGTAGTTCTAACTGCAAGCAAATGCACTATATCAATGCTACCATTGGCAGCGATGTAGAAGTGGTCGACAAAGGACCAGTGCAGCATTTTCTAAGCATGGAGGTGAATCGTGATGGTAAACGGGTTCTCTTTTTTATTGGACAAGAGGCGCCTATAAGAAAGCTGTTAAATGATTGCGGCATCAATGATAGCCGACCGATTGTTATTCCTTTCGATGCAGGACATCAAATTAATTGCAATACTACAACAAACCTTGGTAGGGTCTCTAATGTAATTAGTTGTGTGCATCCGACCAGATATTTTACATTCAGTGTGCAAATTAGCCCAGAGAAATAATGATCTGCATACAGAGTACTTAGCAGCAGCTAAACATTGAGCTCAGATATTATTGTAGCAGTGACATGGTTGCTGATATCTTGACGAATAATTTGCCGAAACCTAGCCATGAGAAGTTAACAAAAATGTTAGGTTTAAACTAGTTAAATAAATGTTTTTTTAATGTGCATGCATATGAACATTGTGGAGGCGTGTTGAAATACATCCCTGCATACAACGTACATATCCATGCAACCATGAATTTTTTGTCTCTATAACTTTTTACTTGTAACTGTTCCTGCACTTGCTTTTGAACTACGGTTGAATAAACAAATGATTGTAAGCGTTAAGAGTTGTGTATTCTATTTTTCCTGGAAACGAAAGGCAAGCAAAAATCATTTCATACTACAAAAACAAATACAAAAACCTTAATATCTAGTGTTTTGGCCGCTTTATAATTGGATCATCGTCTAACGAGCGTAACAAATAAAGATCCCATAAAACAATGTACGCTAGAGCCTATTTGAAGGAAGTAATCACCCGAACACGAACACGAACTTCTGAAATAATGTTCTATACACACCTCTGTGCACATAATGGTACAATATTTTTTTGACAAAATTTTACATATGATGAACAATGTCGAATTTTATATGGAGGAAAAAAATCAATGATAGTTTTTACTAGCTTTCAACTTACGCTTCGTTTCACTTAAATTTATTGCGCTACAAAACTGTATACACAAAAAAATACTTAAAATTCTGCGTTTATTTTGGCCATTGTGTAGATTTAAGCATATCATTTTCTTTTTCTTCTTCTCAGATTGACGACTCGCCTGGTACTGACGAATGTTTGCCAAGCTAAAGTGAAAACGCCTTGTTCCTTTCCCTCTTCTTGTGTTTTAGGAGACTATTTCGCAAAGTTAGATTAGGTTAGGTTTATGTGGCAGCTTCTAGGAGCTCAAATGTGATACCACAGTGCAAAGCGCTGCGTGCTTAAAATGAAGCTACTGTAGGGTGTTGACTAATTCCAAAGAACATAAAACTTCTTCTACTTCCATGTTCTTTGGTAATTCCCTTCTTGCTAATTAAGCAATACAAACAAATCAACTTAGTCCAATCACCGCTGCTGGAATGAATTAGCAACGCTGCCATTACGCAAGCAGAACATTTTGAATTGACAAGAATTCTGGCATTTTATTTCTCACATTCTGGCCACCTCGCGGCTGCCTACTGACTAGCAGTAGCCACTCTGCTGTATAAACATGAATTTGTTTCATATAAAATAAATAAATTTACATCCATTAAGATCCTGCCTACCTCCACCACACTACCGAGCTGACTAATGTTTGATCCCGATATGTCTTTTTCAAATATGCCTTGCCTAGTTAACTCATCTGCTTCATAATTTACCGGGATATCCCTGTGCCCAAGCACCCAGATTAATTTGATGGAGAAATACTTCGAATCTCTCAAGAAGAGTATCGGCGTAAATATTCAGTTATCTTGCAGAGGCCGCACGGAAAGCAACCATTCAGTCGCTTCCTTGTTGCAAACTTTTTTTCCTTAGACAGAGCTCTCGGCAGTATACGCAAGCTCCAACCCTGCCATAAAATTTCCATCCATCTGTGATCAAGTTTTTATCCCTCCATGTTCTGCAGCACTCGGTCCGCACATCGCACCCCTTCCAATCCTCCCTAGAGGGAATGGTGATTCTAAAGTAACCCTTGGGAGCCATGGTAGGAACGCATGGTCCGTTATGGCCCGAATGAAGTTGAAACCTTGTAAAATCTCCGAATGAACACGATCCGAGTTAAATTTACGTCCAATATCCCGCAGCCTGACGGCGGCTTGGGCTGCCAGGATTTTCCTATCTACTGGAGTTGTATTCAATATGTCATTCGATGTAAGCGTTACTGTTGCCCGAAGGTCCCCACTGATTCAAAAGAGAGCCGCTATTTGCACCCTTTCCAGCTTGCACCAAACAAGAACCTCATACAGGAGTATTGATTTTTTTTTTTAACGAATTGTATGTCTTATTTTAAAGACAAGTACAAACTTAAAGCTATGACAACAGAGGTTATAAGCTTATTGAGATCAGTAACTTATGCCAATTATTATTACATTAAATATCGTTATATATGTTACAATACTTTAGATAGTTTATTATTTTATTTATGTGTTCAATTGTTGGGTTAGTGAAAAAGGTTGAAGGTTTAGTATTCTGAAGAGAACTCCTGTGTCTACTGAAATGGGTGCAGTAGTCTTAAATATGTTCTATTGTTGTGTTCGAAGCGTTACAGTATTTGCAGTTGCTGCTTTCTTTACTAATTAAGTGTTCGTGCGACATTCTTGCGTGACCTAGCCTGAGTCTTGCAATCTTTACAAAGTCTTTTCTGGTTATGCCTTCATTGGGAGAAAATTTATAATAGTTGTATATATTATTCATATAAGGGTTGATTAGCTTATACCAGTTAGTCGTTTTGTTGTATGACTCCAGATGTCGTTTGTTGAATATATTTTTTATTAGTATGTCTGGTAGTAGTATGTTAGGCGTAGTAATTAGTGGTTGATTATGTGCGGACTTTGCTACTGTATGGGCTATCTCGTTACCTGTTATTTCTGTGTGGCCAGGTACCCAGATAAGTTTAATTTTGTTCTTGTTTTTTATAAGTAAGTGTCTTATGGAGATTGTGTAGTAGTTTTCTTAGTTAAATTAGATATTGCTTTTAGTGTTGTAAGGGAGTCCGTGCATATGGCGAATTTTTCAGAAGTTTGATTGGCAAATTTGATGGCTTCATGAATGGCTATGGTTTCCCCCGCGTAGTTCGAGCTATATTTAGGCAGGTGTGTAGTCAAAATTGTTTTTTGGTCTTGTACGATACTATATCTTACCAGGTCATCTTTTTTGCTGCCATCTGTGTAAATAAATCTGAAGGAAGGTATTTGTTGTTTCAGGTTCACGAATTCTTGTGTATAAATATCTGGAGGTGTGGTAGCTTTAGCCCATCGATGTAAGGAGTCATTAATTAAATTAGGTTGGAGTAGCCAAGGAGGAAATATGAAGTATTTGCTCATTTTATTGTTGATTGGAATGTCTAATGCGTTTGCTGTTGTAATTATTTTGTTAAGCGTCGATGTAATTCTATGGGTTCTATTCAATTTCTTTAGTTTTACTGCTAAATTAGGTAGTAACGTATTGTCATTTATTAAAATGGATTTACAGAGTTTGTGTACAGCCATCTCACGGCTTAGTTCTATTGGCAGTATTTTGGCTTCGCATCTAATATTAGATATGGGTGTTGTGCTGAATGCTCCAAGAACTATTCTAATGGCTGAATTTATGGTTCAGTTGAGTCTGTTTAAAATAGATTTCGGGGAAAACCCAACAAGTATATTCCGTAGTTAACTTTTGAAATTATTAGAGATATGGTTGCCCCAATTAAGGAGATTGGATTGCAGTTGTATTTCGCAGTTGAAAGGCACTTAATGATATTGAGATTTTTGTGTTGGTTTATATGGTATTCCCATCTGTATCTTTTGTTAAAATGTATGCCTAGAATTTTTAAGTTGTCGACTTTGGTCACATTCAATTGGTTACAGGTGGTATTGGTGTTGCAATTTTTCATACGACAGATGTGAATATGTTTGCATTTGCTTAACGAAAGGACTGCACCAGAGTATTGACACCAGTTTGTAATCTCGTTATATATGTATGTGATTTTGATCATAGTTAGTATTTTTGTTTTTATTCATTTTCTTTATCAATACGAAATCATCGGCGTATGCTAAGAAATTGATTTCCCTATGGAAAGAAATGATTTTGCTCACTTTATTGTAGGCAATAAGGAATAACATGACAGATAGGGGGGAACCCTAAGGTATTCCATTCTGTAAAGGGTACATTTTGAACAAATTTATGTCTATTCTAACTCGAATTTGTCGATTGGTCATGTAGTTTTTAATGTAATTGAAAACTTTAGGTTTAGATTTTAATACCTGCTCTTATAGCCATTTAATAGCTCAAACGTGAGCAGAGCGCTCCACAGCGAACGCAAAGTTCACTTTTAGGACAATACTTAGGTCTCTAAACGTACATATTGGATAAAGGTACTAGCCACAAAATTTAGCATACAACAATTAATTTGTCACAAGACGTGACATTAAGCTATGCTACAGACTGTTCCACAAAATAAAATATAGGACTTATATTTTCTTACATATAAGTCTTAAGGTGACTTTTTTAAGGATAGACTTTTCGTTGGACAGAAAAGTAGAAGCCCAGTATAACTGTTTCGAAAAGCAGAAAAAATATCTGTCACAAAAAGACTTTTAGGCGAAGACGAGTCAGCCTTACTTATTACGAAGTCAGACTTACTTATTAAACTTATGAAACTTTGTGTGTTTGGTTGTTTGACGGACAAGCACGCAAAAAGTACTGTATGGGTTTGTATAGATCGACCTTGGGTTGGAAATCGTTATATTTTATCTCGGTAGGTGTCATATGAATTGATATGTGTACATGTTATACAAATAAAGTATCGCCTCAAATAACATAATAATATAATAATAATAACATTTGAAACTGAAAGATTCCCCAAAAAACAAGTAGACAATATTTTCGTTTACAACGTTATTTGAGGCGACCCTTCATGCATATATTCATACATATGTATATTGGACACGTATGTATAAAGAAGTTTGATATGAAATAACATCATGGACTAATTTAATAAATATCGGTTATTCATAGCAGGACAATACCTAAATGTTTTCTTTTTAATATTGTCTTATAAACATTTTAAATGAGAAAGTTTATGTTTGTTTGGATGCTTTGCTGTCAATCACGACAAAAGTACTGAATTAATTTGGCTGAAACTTTACACAAATATATATCGAGATCTGGTATCGTACATAGGCTACTTTTTATTATTGGAAAATATGGGAGCACTTATGCGTATATTTTTACAACGTAGTATTGGGAATAACTTTAACAAAATAACAAAATCGCCGAAGTGAAGTGAAACAATATTGACGTGTTTTGCAATGTTCCGATATCTAAGCTAATTTATATTGTTATGTTATAATTACATATATGCTGTAAATTATCTAATCAACCAAATCAGCATAATGGAAACTTAACTGATTTTATTCCAATCATCCGAGGGGTGCTATATTGGATTATATCCTGAGCAAAAAATAAAAATCAATAGTTGACGATTATTTCTCAAGCAAACTCAAGAAATAAAATTTTTATATAAATAATATTCAAGAAAAAACGATTAAAATTCATTTTTTTAGGTAGTCCTTGTTGCGAGGAGTATGCTGCTGCAATTTTTATACACGTAGCTTTTCTCTTTCCGCATGATTTTTTTAGTTGAAATTCGGACAACAATCTTTATTTGCTGCCCCTGGTATAAATTCGTTGACTAGCCTAAGTCTGTGTGTTAAATTGCCGCAGGTTTGCCCGAACATAGAAAAGCGTATAGTTGTGTGCTTTGCAATTGCAATAAATATACATACTTGCATTATTGTGTTTACAGCGTTTTGTTGAAAAGAAAGTAACTTGAAGTAAGTACGAAGTAAAAGCCAACATGGTGGGAGTCCGCTAACTACACACTGGCTACACAACTGGTGGCGAAAATGGATAGACAAAAGGAGGGTATTATTGAACAGCTGAGTGTAAACAAAAGGAACAGTGAAGAGACGGATGAAGAGATTTAGTGAGATTTCTGCTTAGTTGCAGAGCATTAATTCAACTTTTTAATTTTGCATCTGAGGCTGACTGCTGTGGAATCATCTTGTGAGGAGATTTTTCCTCGTAAAGATAAGGTGCTTGCGTTGAAAACAGAGTCGGCTCGGCATGGAAAAGAAATAGTTTATTCTGCTGTTCTAATGCTGTTAATAAGCAGGAATAGTTGAATACAAGATTGATCTGAAATTCAGAGAGTAACTTGGCTGTGACGTCACACCAGATTTACCGGTGGAGAGAAATGAGAGGAAACACGTAGGTATGCACGTTGGATATAATGATTGCGAGTATACATACATATGTATATAGATACCCGGTTTTTGTGAACAAAATCTGTTGTGGCGTACAATTTCTGTCAAAATTTCCAAGAGAGGGTTAGCGGTACCAAAAGCTGCAGCACCTTCTGTATTCTTTCCACCTTGGCTAATAAGTGTGCTGTGGAGATTTTCTCTGGAATCTGCGAAGCAATACAACATGAGATGCCTGTAAGAGAAATTTTTCGAGTGCAAGCTAAAAACATAACTACGGCAACACCTATCTACCAATTGTTTTCAAACTTCACTCCTCCCATTTGCGTCGGGCAGACCGTAGCAGGTTATTGTAAGGCTTATAGGATTGCAAATATAAGTTTTTGGACTTCTCTCCTGTTAGGGTTTTGTGCTACCAGAAAACAATCAATAAATTTTAACATTTGTTGTCTAGCTTAAAATGAAGCGATTTATTACCAAATAAAAGTGAAATTTAAAACATTTTATTATGAAATATGCAAACATACATATACACTTACGGTCAATTAAAACGCACCACCAAATATAATTGAAATAAGATCACTTGAGAAATTTATTTATAAAGTTAGAATATTAGGGTAATTTTTATTTGTTTGGCCACATAGTGTAAACAAGTTATCCACAAAAATTTTTCTCGAAAATGGTTTTTATAAGTAATAGCCAATTAATTTTAAAAAAAACAACAAAAATGTACATTCGATGATTTTCATGATTAATTAAAAGAAAACAATGTCAAGTTAACTTAAAGCGACTAAATCATCTTCGCCACTAACTGTAGAAATATAGACTTCACAATAGGCTCTCCTAATAACGAGTCGTTCCTCCTTTATCCTCAATAACTTTCTTAACTCTTGAAGGCATGGAGCTCACTAGGATTGATTTCCTTATAACGGGACCGTACCAAACCAGTTCTAAAATCTTCATCAATTGACTTTTATTTGTTGGCTTCTGTTTAGCAACTTCAAACTTCATTACGTGCCACAAGTGCTCAATAGGGTCTAAATCTGGCGAGTTTCCAGGCCAATCTAATCGTTGAATCCCTAGATCGTTAAATGAATTGGCCAACTAAAAATATCAATTCGAGCTGAATAGGATCATACACACCAATATTGTATAGATGTTTTATACTCGTACAAGATTTGTTTCTAATCAAAACTTACCCATTTTGCACGATGGCATGGCGCTGAGCATCCTGAAAAATTAGGCGGTCCGTATAAGAATAATGCTCTTAAATTGCGGGTACTAAAAAATTGTTAACCACTGTTGCATATTTTTGTGCATTCATTATTCCATCATCAAGGTGTAGATGCTCCAAAAAATGGTATGAAAAGCAGCCCCAAATCATTTGACTTCGAGGAAACTTAACTTTCTTTACTACACAATTATCCGGGGACCTCTCACCACCTGAACGGAGTAAGTAAAGGAAATGTTGCGAGCTTAGCAAATTAAATTTGCTTTCGTCAGATCACATAATCCTTTGCCAATCATTTTGATCCCAATTTTGGTACTTTTTAGCCCAAGAAATTTTTGCAGCCTTCATTTTTTGGCAGGGCGTCTTCTATATAAACCTACATCTCTAAGCCGTCGGCATTTTGACCAGCTTTTCAAGTACAACACCAAAACACGACTATAACTGAACATTGTGCAACCTAATTTCATAAAAAATAATTTATTTCTCAGTGTCTACTAGATCTAGGAGAAATTTTTTCAAACTTACAGTTATATAGCTGAAGATAGTCTACCAAAGTGGTGGTGCGTTTTTATTGACCGCAAGTGTATGTACATGATTTCTTGAAATTTATAAATTCATCACACTTTCGTAAAGAGCAAAATCCTGTCTTCGGCACATAACTCATTATTTTCAAGGAAGGTTCAGTCATAATATAATATGTACCGCCTTCAAAGATTTGTTAAAAACCTGACGGGCCTATATATTTTCCATTTTAATTTAAATATTCTTGCAAAAGAATCGCCAAATTTGTGTTATAAATTGATTGGAAATATTTTGAAACTAACTTTCTCATGTGCAAAAAGACAAATAAGAGATGAAAGAGCGTAAAATAATTGATTAATTCCCATTGTGAAGTAATATAAATAGCTGAAGTGGAAACCTTCATAAACAGGGGAGGATAAAAAATGATTGTAATATTCATAGTCATGAGACCTTTTAAGTTTCTTCTTTTCATTAAAGGAAAGGACTCAGATTATAAAGAAAACATATCTCCCCAATCAACATTTTAGAATACAATTTGAATTCAATGCCGCTTGATCAAAGTAAACAAAAAGTCGACCTGAAAGTTAGTTGCGGCTTAATTTGATTTCCTATTCAAAATTATGGGGCGTATTCATAAGCAAAATTAAGTTGGTGTGTACTTAAACTAAGTTGCGGCTTTTGACATTCATACTCAAAATTGAATTGTTTGGAGCGTTTTCATTAGATAACCCATTAAAAATTAGGTCAAAAAGCTACAACTAACTTTAAGTATCAACCTGATTTTTACTATGAATACGCCTAAATGTCATACAGCTACCACATGCCTAAAAAACAGCCTTTATACAGCCGACTATAATTACGCGCATTCCCACGACAGTCGGTTCTACGTACCGGAATGACCCGGGTTTCCCCCGGCCAAGGACTGTTGTTTCGGCGATCTAACCCTGTTTAGATCGGCCTACCCCATAAGTTGTCTGTCTCCCCTGGAGCAACTCCTTGCAGCAGGGTTGCTTCACCTCCTTCTGATCAGGGCTGGTCCAGAAACCTATTTTTGCTGCGTTTGCCAGAAAAAGCTCCATCCGAGCTCCACTTCGGTAAGGTGTAATTCGTGCGGTGGATGGAGCCATCTTAAGGTCTGCTCAGGCCTTAAGACCCATAAGGAGTGGTCCACAAATTATGTGGCCCCATGTTGTTCGCGCCCTAAGGCGCCCATAGCCTCTACGGCTCCCCTAGTTGCACCTAGTGCACCGGTGCCTAGCACCGGCAGAACATCTACGGTTCGCAGGAGCACACAACAACATGGACGCTAACCCTCCCCCCCCCCCAACCTAGCTCCGCCCCCCGTGTGGGGAGTAGCCAGCAGCTCCTGGTACCCCGCACAGTCTGTTCCGTGTGTCAGGCTAGGATATACCGGAATGCGACATCAGTCAGGTGCAATTCGTGCCAAGGCTGGTGTCACTTTCGAGTATGTTCTGGCCTGCGCACCACACGTGAATGGTCGGTTGACTACTTGGCTCCCTGTTGTAGAGCCTTGCAACCGCACGCGCCAGTGGCGGCGATGCCAACCAACACCATAAGGCAGCCCAACGTGCCAATGCATGTGCAGCAGGGACCAGGTGGGCAACATCACCCTTCCCTCATACCCCTCTCCGCGACGACTCTACCGAGGCAAACGAGACTCCTTCAACTGAACTGCAATGGGATTCACCTGTAGCAGATGAGGAGTCACCTGTAGCAGATGAGGAGTCCCTGCTGCCCCGCGAGTCCCGCGTCACTCTGGCACAACTACGATCTGGATACTGTAGCAGGCTCAACTCCTACTTATCCAGAATCAACCCCGACATACCCAACACATGTCCGGCATGTGGAGATTCTCCGCACGACACCAACCACCTATTCACATGCCCTCTCAAACCCACTCATCTCTCCCTCTGGTCCAACCCTGTCGAAACTGCACGTTTCCTGGGACTCCCCCTAGATGAGTTTGACGACAACGACCATGGGTGAATCCGCTCTTTACGGGGCGTGACTAGCCGCTACAACAACAACAACAACAACGCGCCAATAAGTTTCTGTAGGTAACTACCGACTATAACTACACACCAATAACGCAACTTCTCTTTCACCAAATAATCAATTTTAAAAGGATTACGAGTTTTTCAATTCAATTTAAGCAATAAATATTTAATAACCTAATTCTTATTTATTAAACTAGTGTTTAATTGCAATGATAGAAACAATGTGATCCGAATTAAATTTTAAACACTCCCTCGAGCAATTGCTTTAAATAGAACTCTGGGCTATGATAATGCTGAGCCAGGAAAGTACAAAATAACGCAAATGTATAAAATGATGTCTACACTCAGAAAAGTTTTTGAATATAAAGAAATGTACATACATGATATATATGAAATAATAATAATTTTAAAATAGCTCTTATTTTGTTACTTGTTATATGTATGTCGCCACCACACTGTTAAATAAGCATTTTCAAGTCACCAAAAGTGTTAAATTTAATGTTAGCGGGGGAAAAATATAAAATTTGATGATAACAAATATGCAAACTAATGAAGATGAAAATAAATAGAAAAAATTTGGTAAGATGTTGTTGATATTCAGAACAAAATAAAGATTTCAGTGTATTTATGAATTTAATATTCTTTTTATTATTTAATTTTTATAAATGAAAATATGCACAGATACCTTATTACATGAAAAAAGTTTGGGAAAACATATGCAGGTTAGCAAAACAATAAAAGAACAAAACTGATAATCACAATTAAAAAAATGAAATAAAAAAATGTCGAAAAATATGTAGATGTAGTATATCCAATTGAGATTTGAACCTGGAAAAAGCGGTGTAATGCATAATAAAGGTTCGTGTATACCAGCACCGCCACACAACAAACAAAGAAAAAAAATCGTTTAAAAACAATTACTTATATTATTATAACTACATTTATGTATATGTTATGAGTTTGCTTCCGATTTAATATTTCATTTGGTTTCCTATGTTGATTTCCCTTTCTGTAGATGCGAAATAATATGCGATCTACATATGTATATTACAAACTTGTTCATTTGTGTCAAAAATTTGTCTTCGCAAAAAATATTCACGGGAAACTGAATCAAGTAGCGATTAAGTTTAATCAAAGCAATTGTATTCTGTGGTGCAGTTGCTTCAGATTCGGAAACGGGCCACGCGCTTCTGGCTTAAAATTTAACGGTTGATTTAGATTTTTACTTTTTTGCAAATTCTTGCACTAGCATACATACATACATATGTATGTATGTTTATACATACTACCTGAGAATACTACATATGTACATACATAACTGCATTTGAATGTACTGTCACAAATAACTAAAATATCATCAAGTATACAATCATATATGCACACATCCATATGTATTCATATCTATGAACATATGTACATATACATATCTAAATACATAAATTCATATGCATCCATGTACATACCCACACACACACATATTTATGTACTTACGTGCATGTGCATAAATTCAACCTTGACCTACGCTTAATCTAAATCAAATCACAGCGCATTCACAACCGCAGCCGCACTTGTGCCTGCGCCGGCGCCAAATATTCTAAACTATCTGAAAAAAACAACAAAAATTTCATTCATAAACGCGCACGCTTATTCCTAAAAACAAATGCTGCACATTCATAAGCGCGAGCACATCATCTCCCCGCGCACGCAAATGTTCCTGTCAACAATCTTTTTTGCGACGAGCACAAAAATGCTAAAATCTTCAATTTTACAAACCATAGACGGTCATTGAAAAGTTTTAACATCGCAATATCAGACAATAATGCATTTTGGCAACGTAGTCAGAGAATTTACAACAATGAGAAGGTCCAAATTTTGGTTTGTTCCCAAAAATATTGTCAGGAAAAATTATTTAAAAAAAAAAAGTTATTTCTAAAATTTTCCGTGAACTTCATTAAAGTTACAAATATGTGGTATCTTTACTTGCAAGTCATCAAAAATATTTTTTAAAATTAAAAAAAAAGGCTGAAATTCAAAGTATTGATAAGTGTATATGGACATTTTCCTTACAAAATTAATTTACAAATGAAATTAATTAATCATTAACTCTTGTTTCAATTTTTCATAAAATTTTCAGGAGAAATTACTTAAAATAATAGAAACAAATTTTGCTTAAATAAAAATTATTTGTTGAAGTTTTACGAAAAATAAGCATAATATGGTATTTTTATCATGCCATCACGAAAATTTTGAACAATAAAAAATATGTGAAATGTTAAATCATTCAAGTATATTTATATTTTTTTTTACAAACATGCATTAATAAAATTTGTATGTTCGTTTATTTAAAAAAAATTGTTTAAAATTATTTTTTATAATATAATAAATATTACTATGAGCTTGCTTCCAATTTAGTATTTCATTTGGCTCACTATGTTGATTTTCTTTTTCTGTAGATGCGAAATAATATGGGATCTACATACGTACATAAGTATATTACAAATTTGTTCATTTGTATCAAAAATTTGTCTTATTAAAAAATATTCACGGGAAACTGAATCAAGTAGCGATTAAGTTTAAGCAAAGCTATTGTATTCTGTGGTGCAGTTGCTTCAGGAGGCGGTGCTATATTATTTATGCTTTCGTTTTGCGCGAGTTCGGAACCGGCCCACGTGCTTCAATTTGGGGGTTGATTTTAGATTTTTACTTTTTTGGAAATTCTCGCACTAGCATACATATGTTTGTACATACGTACATATGTACATACATAAGTATGGATACATAAGTGTATGTTGATATATGTATAATTCCTGAGAATACTACATGCATAACTATGTACATTTGAATGCACAGTCATAAATAACTAAAATGTCATCAAGTATACAATCATATGTATATACACACATCCATATGTATGCATATACATACATATGTATATCTAAATACATAAATTAATATGCATCCATGTACATGCATACACACATATGTATGACCTTTCGTTCATGTGCATAAATTCAACCTTGACCTACGCTAAATCTAAATCAAATCACCGCGCAATCACAAACGCGCGCGCGTATTTCTGAAAACAAATGTCGTTTATTTATAAGCGCAATCACTTATCTCCCCGCGCACGCAAATGTTTTCCACGAAAATCTTTTTCGCGACGAACACAAAAATGCTAAAATCTTCAATTTTGCAAACCAGAGAAAGTACATATGTATGTATAATAACATAGAAGTAGCATCCCGCTTCATTCCTGCTGTCGTTCCGCGTTTTTGGGAAAAGGTCGTTTTCTCGTCCAGCTCAATAATTTTTCACCTACAAGGGGCAAAATTTAACATCGGTTCAGCGAAAACAACAATTTTAGCGAAAATTAATGTATGTTCTCAGTTATCAGCTACATTATGTGGTTGCAGATGTTTTTTGGCGAAAATGTTCTATTTGATTTGATAAGGAATTTTCGCAATTCTGTTTCCAACATTTAAAAAAAATAATACTTTTAGTTTAAGTGTTTTATTTTATTTTGCTAATATTTTCCATATATAACTTTCAGTAAATATTTTAGGTAGTTAAACAAAATCTTCCAAACACACTAAAGAAATTGCATTTATTGTTTGTCATATGTAGGGACTGGAATTTGATGCATTTAAAATTTGGAAATATGTGCTAAAAACATGCAGTAAAAATAAAATAATATGCATTGAAGAAAACAAAAATATGTATTAAAAATAAAATTCATTCATTTATTTATTACAAATTTCATATTAAGTATTTTATTTATTCAGAATTCAAAGCTTTATTTGCATATAAAATAAATTGTTTTTTTAAATTAGCGAACGTAAAATTCGTACGGTTTGATCTAAAAAAATTTTTGTATAGTGAAAACGATCTTTCCACATCGACCGAAGACAATGGTGCATTTTTGAAAGCGGCAAGTTCATTTAGAGTGTAATTTTTTACTGAACAATTTTCCTGGCCAAAATTAATAATTTTGGATATTTCTTTCATTTTTTCAAACCCTACATTTTTTTTAACACTGCTTTTAACTTTTCTTTTATTTCTTCAGCAAATGCGTCATCGATCAAAATAATTTGTTGCTTTAATGACATCCGCCCTTCTAGTTTTGTGATAGTTTCACTCAAAAATCCATAATTGCAACTTATGAATGCCAAATGTTCTTTAATACCAGCACCTTGCAAAACAACTTTTATTTTTCTTATCGATAAAGCATCTGCTTCTTCTAATTCGTTAACAATTTCATTGAAAGAATCAAAATTTTCTGCATAATACTTTGCGGCTTCGATCCAAGTTCCCCAACGCGTAATTATTGGTTCTGGTGGAAGAGCAAGTTCAGGAAACTTTTCTCGAAATGCATCAACACGTGCAGGAGCTTTCAAAAAGATTTTTTTGCCATTTGAAATCAATTCGTCAACATCTTTGAATATGTATCTGATTTTTTCAGCAACACGGTGCAAAGCGTGTGCCAAACATGTTACATGAAGTAACTTGTCATAAAATAACCGCAAACCATTTCCGGCCTTCCCCATATATGGTGCAGCATCGGTTAAATAAAGAAGTATTTTATTCCTATCAAAATCTTCACCCAACAGTTTGATAGAGTCATCAAAGGCACGAGCTATTGTACTATGGTTTGTTTTTTCCATTTCTACAACATTTAGTAAAAATTTCTGCTGACTGACTTTCTCATCGATATGCATAATGCCAGCAATAATATTTGCAACAAATATCGGTACATTCGCCGATAGACACCCACAAATATTGATTTTTTAATTTGGCTCTTATTTCATTCAACTGCAAATCGAACAATTGATTAATGTAGTTTTTTCTCAATGTCGATGAACACGGAATAATTTCATTGGTATACTTTTTAAGAAAGTTTATTAAATGTTCATTGTTTAATTTGTCCAATGAAATATCAGCTGCAATAAGTGCTTCACACAAATCAATGGAGAATTTGCTTAATGTATTTGTCGACTCTGGGATAAAACTTTGCGATAAATTTTGTTTGCGTCCCTCGAACAATTCACTATGTTTGGAACACCGCAGGTGTTGGTCCACCTGAAATTTTGTTGCAAAACGGACGCTCTTATTGCAAATTTTACAAAACAAGACTGTTCCATCAGTTTTAAAAATGTCTTTATTTTCAAAGACATATTTGTTCAATTTCACTTTTGCACAGCTTTTTACTTTTGGCATAACTATTTTTTTCACAAATGAACACCGAGGTTCGTCAACTGAATGAGCTTGAAGAACTTAATTCTCAATGATAGTCAACAAAGTACAATAAATTTTTCTCCTATTCGAAAGAAAACAACGGGAAATTTCAACGAGACATGTTGCTGTATGGCGCCATGGCGAGTGCGGCAGATACAAAAACAGCACACTTGTACAACAAAAAGAAAGAATGAATGTGTTTTGAAGACGAATTCACATATGGACCTACATACTATGTAAAATCAACATACATACGTACACATGTACATACGTACATTGTGACCATCGTATTGATCCCGCTTATTAACGCGAGTGACAATTGCGGCGTATGTAACTATGTTCCGATAATTACTACCAGTTGATAAAAAAAAAAAATTTTACAAAATAAAAAGTTTGGGACTACAGAGAAATGAAAAAAATGTGCAAAAATATTTATTTCAGACAAAATATGCAAAAATATGCAAAAACAAATCAATGCCATATTAAAGAAAAATTTATTATTCGCATTTATGTTTGATCAAAACTTTTCTAAGGTTCCAAAAAAAAAACATGTAAATACATCAAATTCCAGTCCCTAGTCATATGTATACACATGCATGCATTTATTTAAGAATGCATATTTAATCGAATTACTTCCATGCAAAAGGGCGCGTACAACCATATGAATGTGTAGATATGTAAATAAAATAGAAATAATTATGTATGTAAATACATATGTATGTTCACATGCGCGCACATTCAACCGAACTCTAAGTGTTTACGCCGCATCGTAAATATTTTCTAACCGCCCTAATGCGCGCGTCTATACACATACGCATACATGTGCAACTGCGAATTATTCCGCTTTTCCCGCCGGATAATTCCTTTTGTTCACATTTCCAATTTCTTCCTTTCCACTAAAACTGCGGTTGACGGCAACCGTACGTTTTTTCATACTTTCACTCGTTCACAGGATTTATAGAGCGACACACGCTACCAAGGATTCACACCACAGGTAAAGCCAAATTCATGTATATCTACATATATGCAATTGAATAAATCTGCATTATACATTTAAAACAAAACCACAAAATCTTTTTAATTTTCTATTTTCAAATATCCAACCGTGCGTCTGGACATTTGTACATGGTCCTTCTGCGCCGAGACCACAGATCCAGTCCACTCAAATTAATTACCAAAAGAGCCCGGAGAAAAACAAAAATTTTAAACAAAGCCGCACAATCAACCAACCAAACAAGGCAAGCGAATATACAAGTTATTTATTTATTTGTTCACATTTAAAAAGAAATTACAACACAATTATGATTTGGCAGCGAGCCGTGTGTTTATTTGTTGAAAGCCAAACTTAGAATTAATTACAAAAACCTTCTTACGCCTAATTTATGCTAGCAAGTCACGTTGGACGTACAGGTGCATTGAAGTCGTTGTTGTTGTTGAAAAGCAGCACTGACGTTCACAAGCAGCGGCGACGCTGTGTCATCATTTACTCCGGATGCGCGTGTGGTGTCGTTCAACCGTGGGATAGCGACCGCTGTCCAAGTCGCATGCTTACCTAAGCTTTTTGGTGTTAGTTATTTGAAAAAGCTATGTAAGCCAATTTCGGCGTATGTTGCGTTAACTCCTCCCCCTTTAGAACATGCAGCGTCCTCGTTGGATGTCCTTGAAATATCGTCAAGTGTAGGGGTTGATCCTTTCGTTGGTGTAAGATTATTATTGACCTGAATACGAAATTTTGTTTTCCGTTTGAGGAGGATCTTCCTTGCTATCATTACAATCAGGGCAAAAAGTAATAGTATTATTGCTGTGGATCCAGTGAATAGGCTGATTTTGTATTTAGTGTTGATGGCATTGATTTGTTGGATATTTGCTACGTTAAGGTCCTTCAAATATTGCAGAGAGAGGACTTCTTCGAGATGTGCTGTAACGTCTGCTGATTTGATGATTGCTGGTAGGGGTTGTGCAAAAACTTGATTTCTATTTGTATAATTCTTGTTTTCAATAGTTAAACTTGTGTTATCGTATTTTATCAGGAAGGTTCCCTGTAGACTGATAACCTCGTTGTCTATCTTCAGAGACCCATTATAGCCGTTGATAAGCAATAAACCAGGTGTTACTTCTTCTATTGTTGGTATGTGGTGGCTATTGACTAAAGTGCAGTTGGATGCGTAGCCCTTTAGCAGATTTGGTACGCAGCTGCTTTTCGTGACTTTTTCTAAATTATCTTGCTTACAAATTATTAAATCGTTAACATTATTACAACTACTTTTGACACCAAATATGTCTTTATTACAAACAATAAAATTTTCGTATTCAAGTTTAATAGCCTTATTTCCTAGATTTACAGGTTTTGTTATTATTGATTTGCAAAGCTCTTGGCTTGTCAAAGGAAATTTTACAATATAAATGATAGATGATAAATTTGATACAATTTTGACATCGCTGAATTCAATAGCTTCGATTACATTTATGTAAGGCGTATTTTGTTTTTCTAATGTTTCCTTGATTACAACTAATTCTTCATTTGATAACATAAACGAGTTTACAATTCCAGCTTTCGCCCACTGGATAGAATAATCTATATTTGTTAGCTCTTCTTTAATTAATTTTAATTTTCTCTCAATACCTTTTTCTACTTCTAATTTGACAATGTCATTTGACTTAATTTCATTTAATATTACATTAGAAATATACGTCAGATTGTTTATTCTTTCTAGAATAGACTTATTAATTATTACTTGTTGGTTATTATTAACTAACAGGTTATTTATTTTATTGTTTAATATTCTCAAATCTTCATGGTCTGGGGATGCGGCCAACCATTTCCAGGCTGTGCCAAGAGAATCTATTGCTCGCTTGGTTCTTTTGGGTTTGAGCTGGGATAATAGGGATCGGATGGATTTTTCTTCTTGGGATAAGAATGAATAGCTACGGCCTTTCCTTGTTACGTAATGTTCTATTGAGGAATGTATTTCGTTGAGCACGGAGTCATATAGGTCGAGGTCAATGGTGTGTATCAGTCTGAATGTTCCGGTCTGGACCTTTGCGGTTCCTATTTCTATCGTTACTAAGTGGCTGTTCGTATAGTCCAAAATTTGAACTTCTGCATTGCACAAAGCAAGCAAGATCCTGAAAAAATGGAGTGTATTATTTTTTTATGAAACTTTTGTGTACGGTGCGACCTGATTTTGTTACAACTGTGTTGCCTTTGTCTTCTTGAACGATTTCTTTTTTATAACGGGGCGTTAATTTATTGCCTAGTCTTTTATTTATTTGAACGTAAATAGCGTCTTCGTTATTGTATGTCTTAAAATCAGTTCTATTCTTGTTATGAAGTTCTAGGTCTTTTTCTTGTTTGTTTTTGAGATTTTTAATATTTTCTTGTCTGTCTAATTCGAAAGGATTAGGTCCGACTGTTCTTCCAAAAAATACTTCTACGGGCTTTCGTTTTGTGGTGGAATGAATGGAATAATTATATTTATACAAAGACCTATTAAGAAGATCTTCAAAGTCGGTATGGATTTTCTCTGCCTTAGTACATCTCAGTACTTCGGAGAGTGTTGAATGGAATCGCTCTATCTGTCCGTTTATTGAACTTTTGTACGGTGGGGTTTTGAAGATTTCTATTCCATATTGGTTTTCTAACATGAAGGTTATAGAAGCTGAGCTTAATGATTTTTCGTTGTCAATCACGATTTTCTCAGGAATTCCAAATATTGTCAAGATTTCTCTTAAGGGTGTTTTTATATCTTCGGATGCTCTAGAAGGTACGATTTTTGCTTGGGCATATTTTGAGAACTTATCTATTGCTGTAAGCACTATCTTACTATTAGTGTAGTAAAGGTCTATGTGGACAAGTTGGCCTGGGTAATTGGGAATCGGAGTAGCTTTCAGAATGGGTTTTACGGGGTGTCTTTCGTATTTATTTTCTAAGCAAATTTTACACTGTTTTGTAATTCGTTTTATTTTGGCGTTCATTTGTGGGAAATAGCATTTTTCTAAAAGTTGTGCTTTATTTTCTGTGGGGTTGCGATGAGCTCTATTGTGTTCGTTGATTATTTCCGTTTCTTGTGCGGATTCGTCTATAATGTCTTTTGTAAATTTTCGAGTGTAACGTACCCTGTATCTACTAAAATGAATTTGATAAATTGTTTGGATTTTGCCTAAGATTGTGTCTTCAGTTTTTATGCAATTTGTTACTGAAGGATTGAGATATCTTTTTAATATGGTAGCAAGACTTTCTTCCGTAAAATCTCTTTCAATTATGATATGCCTGTGATAGGTAGGAAAGGGTATTTTAAATTGGTATGAAGATGTTTCACCTGTTGAAATAAAGATTTGATTTTTAAAGGCATTGATTGGGGCGTCAGTATATGGAATTAAGGTTTGAGCTGAACTTTCGTCACTGTGTTGTGTTGCTGACATGGAATTTATTTGCTGTGGTGGTCTAGAAAGTGCGTCTGCCACAATATTGTTACTGCCAGGTTTGTATTTAATCTCATAATTGTATTCTTCTAACATTGATTTCCATCTTTTCAGTTTATTATTGGTATTTTTGTTACTGAGTGAATATGTTAACGGTTGATGATCTGTGAAAATTTTTACTGTGGTTGATCCATAAAGGTAATTCCTAAAAGTTTTTAAAGCCCATATTATGGCTAGAAGTTCTTTTTCGTTAGTCGCGTAGTTTTCTTCGGTCTTTGTCAGTGTTCTGGAAATGAACGTTATGGGTTTGCCGTCCTGCTCTAGGACTGCTCCTATTGCGTGGTTTGGTGCGTCGGTTGTCAGGTGAAATTCTTTTTCGAAGTCTGGGTATTGTAACATGACGTCAGAGGATACTAGTGATTTTTTTAATTTATTAAATGCTTCTATTGCTTTATTATCGAGAGTAATTTTAATTTTGGATGAAAGATTTTTGGACATACGTCCCTCTTCCCCTCTCAAAAGTACGGTTAGAGGTTTGGCAAGTTTTGCATAATCTTTAATAAAACGGCGGTAATAACCAGATAGTCCTAGAAAAGATCGAAGTTCTTTTAAAGTTTGTGGGGGTGGGAAGTCTAAAATTGCTTTTACTTTTGTTGGATTTGTTTTTATTCCGTTTTGAGAAATGACAAATCCTAAAAACTCAACTTCAGTCTTTAAGAATTCGCATTTGTCAATCTGGATTTTCATGTTAGCTTTTTGTAGTGTTCGGAAAATTGTTTCAACATTTTTTAGATGGGAGTCTTCGTCTTTGCCAAAAATGATTATGTCGTCTATGTAAACGAAGCATATTTTGCCGATATATTCTCTGAGTATATCGTCTAATGCTCTTTGAAAAATTGAGGGTGCGTTTTTTAAGCCGAAGGGAAGTCTGGTAAATTCATATTTACCATTGTTGACTGAGAAAGCTGTCTTTCCAATATCCGATTCAACTAATGGAATCTGATGGAAGCCACTTTTCAGGTCAAGAACTGTAAAGAATTTGTTTCGTCCGAGTTGAGAGAGTACCTCATTTGTATCTGGGATAGGATAGCGATCGGCTATCGTAATTGTATTTAATTTGCGATAGTCAATTACCATTCTGTACTTCTTTGTGCCAGATGCATCAACTTTTTTCGGTACTATCCAGATTGGGGAGTTATAAGGGGATCGAGAAGGTCTTATTATACCATCCTCGAGTAATTTTGTTAATTGTTTTTCGACTTCATCCTTAAGGGACATGGGGTAAGGGTAATATCTGGAATATACTGGGTCTTGAGTGGTCGTCTTAATTTCGGCCTTTACAACGGTAGTGTACGTTAATTTTTCGTCTGGGTCGGAAAAAAGTTGCGGATATATATTACATAAATTTCGAAGTTTTTCTGTCTGTCCGAGTGTGAGATGTTCCGTTCTAATGTCGATATTATTTATTGATTTTGCTGTTTGCTGTTTGATGACGACTTTTATTTTATTTTTTAATACCATATAATTTTTTGAAGTGAAAGTTATTGCTTCTAACTGCTTAAGGCTGTCATTACCTAGAATTCCATGAAAGGATTTAAGGGTAGGTAGAATGAAAAATTTTAGATTTTCATCGTTAAGTCCAAAAAGGTTAAGGAAAGTGTGATGCGTGATTTCGATGTTCCCTCCTACTGAGCTGGCATAGAAATTTTCGCTGTTTGAAATGGGGGTTTTGGCAAGTTGGGGTTGAATATAGTTCTTGTTAGAACCTGTGTCTATTAAGAATTTCAGGATTTCTCCGTTACCATTTTTACATTGAAAGTAGGGTAACGTTGAATTTGTTAACCTAAAAAATGAATGTCGGAGAATTCGCTAGAATCTTCTGCCGGGGTATTGTCGTGTGAAGTGTACTGATTATAGTAATCTTCCCATGGTTGTCCGCCTTGCTCTTCGTTCTGCTGTTCTGGATCATTAATAGTATTGTCAACGGGTTCAATATGGTTAATCCTGTGCTGTTTGTATGGTTGGTGTACTTGGTTTGAAGTCGTGTTCGGTCGCTTTCCGGCGAAGCCGTTATTGTTCGGTCTGTTCATGTAATTTACTTGTTTTGTCCTTTGCGACTCATCTATTTCCATTGGAATTGGGGGTTTGGGTTGAGTTGGTCTTGGTGGTAGGTTCTGGTGGTAATTGGGTCTAGGTGGCGGATTTTGGTATTGATTGGGCCTAGCTGGTGGGTTTTGGTATTGATTGGGTCTTGGTGGTTGATTTTGCGGGTAGGTTAGGTATCGTTGGTATTGAGGATACTGTTGATATTGGGGCTGTAAGGTTCTATATGCTGTTTGTTGCATGCGAGGCATTGGATGTGGTATGTGGGCAAGGCTTGCGTTAAGTGCTGTTGCTTCCTTGGTGGAAGTGGTGGATGTGATTTCCGGAATGTGGGTTGGTTCCCGAAGGCGTGCTGAGTTCTGAAGTTTTGGTTCTCCAACCTCATACACAACTGGAGTGCTTGGGGTAGATCGGTCGGCTCTTTAATTCCAAGTAATTTTGGAAGTTCACCGTTCAATCCTCTAACAAATGTATCCAATGCTTTATCGCGGTAGGTTTTCGTCAGTATGTTTATGGATTCCGGTCCTATTTCGAGGCAAGCAATTTTGTTTAAAATTAAGGAAAGATGTGAGAACACATCTTGGTAAAATTCATTTATTGTTTTATTGCCTTGATATAAAGATGACATTTGGTATTCTAAAGAGCTGATGTCGCGTTTGTCAGCGTAGTGTGCGTTGAGGCATTTCGAAATGGCCTCCCAGTCTAGAGGAGTGTTGTAGGATTCCAAAGCGACGTCGGCATTCCCCGTGATTTTATTTCGTATGACATTTAAAATGCCGAAATAACGTGGAGTACCTTTTTCGCTATCGTATATTTTTAGGATTCTCTCAACACTTTTTTTCCAAGAAGCGAACTCTCTTGGATCACCGGAAAAGTCTCTTAAGCACCTTACAACGTCTGGTATCCTATCGAGTCCTGTCAAGTTTCCTGCGTGTCTGGGGTCTATTATTTGATCTGTTACTAGTGTGCTTGTTGGGTGGATAATATTCTGAATCAATGATGGTGCTTCTGCCGAAATCACCTGGGATACTATATTGCGAATTACATTGGCTAATTCTGGGGTTACCTGGGGGCTAGTGGATGGTGGTGGTACATTGGTATTAAGGATGGAAGGTCTGATAATGGATTCGGGATTGCTCATTTTGAAGTTTTTTAACTCGAAAAATTTGATGAAAGTTTGAGAATGATTACAAAAATGTACAAAAATTAAAATTGAAATTATATTATATTCTTATGTTACCAATTTGTAACTACGTTTTGTGATGTTTTTTAGTGGATTTATCAATCTCTGGAGGGTCCCTTTGGTGGTGAATCGCAGAGTTGTTTTTAATGTTATAAGAACTGGAACTGATCCGGGTTCTTTATTTTATTTTATTATAAGCTGTACAAGCTTTTTATTATAGTTTAAATTGAAAAATATTTCCTAAAAAATTCTGTTTTGTATTTTTTTTCCTAGATCTACGCTAACAATGCACTTCTGTGTGTTAAGTTGCTGTTAAGTTGCTTAATTTATTATTAGTTTCTCTCAACTAAATTTCATTAAAAAATTTATTGTTTCACTTATTTTTATTGAATTAAACTCCTATTTCTATTCACTTAAATTCTTATTTTTATGTTCTTACACTAAAGTCCAACGGCGCATTGGGTTTTTCCTTTTTACCGGGGTTACTTGGGGTCCAACGTTGCGCACTCTTCGTTGGGTGCGGGCTTTCTTCCACCGAAGTTATCCCTTTTGGATTCTGCTGTCACGTCCTGTTTAGTTGTTGAGCCGCAGCGCGAGGCACTTCTTAAGGGCCTTTACTCGATTAACTTATTCAGTCGCGACTAGCACGTTGGGCGCCAGTTATTTATTTATTTGTTCACATTTAAAAAGAAATTACAACACAATTATGATTTGGCAGCGAGCCGTGTGTTTATTTGTTGAAAGCCAAACTTAGAATTAATTACAAAAACCTTCTTACGCCTAATTTATGCTAGCAAGTCACGTTGGACGTACAGGTGCATTGAAGTCGTTGTTGTTGTTGAAAAGCAGCACTGACGTTCACAAGCAGCGGCGACGCTGTGTCATCATTTACTCCGGATGCGCGTGTTGTGTCGTTCAACCGTGGGATAGCGACCGCTGTCCAAGTCGCATGCTTACCTAAGCTTTTTGGTGTTAGTTATTTGAAAAAGCTATGTAAGCCAATTTCGGCGTATGTTGCGTTAACTTACACAAGGCAAGCGCACATATACACAAGCTGCATACACACCAACAGCAAACGCAATCAATTGCCATCACCACAAATCACAAACATTAAGGTACGTGTTATATTTTCCAATATTTTATAACACGTTAATCAATTTTTTGGTGAAACAACGCCTTACAAGGCAAGTGATTTTTTTTTTGTGTGTTACATTTCAAGTAAAATTAATACAGTGCTAATTCCGTTTGTCCGCGAGCGACAACAACAAACACTAACGGTCGTACACACACACGCCCAACAGTGAACAGTGGTACGGTATTGCAACAATTCAATCCATCGAATTTTAATTTAAAGTTTTATTTTGGATTTTTCACTTTTATTTACTTTAAAGTAAATCGGCATAATTTCCTTGTTCAATACTGTTCCTTGACTTAGCACAATTGTTTATTTGCAAGTCACTATTTCACTGATTCTAGCAACACTATTTCTATTGCACTATTGCGTTTTCACATTATCACTTTTGAGCCTTTGTTGTAATTTTGTATATATACATAACTAACAAGTAAATCACCAATAACACTGGTACATAATTAAGTACCCACTTTACTTGTTAAAACACAGTTATATATATACGTCGACACATTTTGGGTGGCAAGTGTTTTTTTTCTTTTGCATCAAGTGCCATTTTCACACATTAGGGTGGCACACACATTAAAAAAAAAAAAAATTTACAATTTGACTGAAATTAAAAGAAAATCATTAAATAAAGATACAGACAAATAAAAATTTACTGGTGATTGTCATTTTGTGGGACTTTTTAAAAAATATCAGATTTAGGTTACTTCAGTAAATCCTTCTTAGCTTTCACTATGGATTCATACATCCGTTTAGCAGAATCTATCGCAGAGTTCGATGCTGACTTCAACAGCACTCCCGCCTCCGAACAAAATAAGCACGGTCTTGCTATCCAGCAAGACGAATTAAAAGTGTTATGGGAGAAGACGAAGGCAGCGTACGATACGCTAACGAGCTCAGAAGGTTTAAGTAAGGAAGATGTTAGGGCGATAAAAAAGAAATATAAAATATGTTTTTCGGCATATGTGAAATGCATGTCTGCTATGGCTACACAAGCAGAAGCATTAACTAACTCACAAAAGGATGTAGCGGAGCAGTCCGTCCGCGAACACAATATCCACCTTCCACCGTGCGATACAGACGTGTTCAAGGGCGACTATCTTTCATGGCCAACATTCCGTGATATGTTCACGGCCATCTACATCCTCAATAAGCGCCTCACCCCGGTTGAGAAACTTTTTCATCTCAACCATAAGATACAAGGGGAGGCCAAAGAAATAGTTAGAAAGTGCCCCCTAACGAATGAAGGCTTTACTACAGCGTGGAAAAACCTGTGCGAACGCTATGAAAATAAGCGTATTCTAGTCAACACGCAACTAAAGCTATTGTTCAGCCTAAAGGCAATAGAATTTGAGTGTGGTAGCTCAATAAAAAGTTTGCAGCGTGAGATGAACAATTGCTTATCAGCCCTAAAGAGTCATCAAATTGACATATCGAACTGGGACGCAATTGTAGTTTATCTCTGCTCGACGAAGCTACCTGATAGTACACTGGCTCTATGGGAACAAACCATAGACCATAAAAACGACATACCCAAGTGGGACGATATGGACAAGTTCCTGTCCAATCGTTTTCAGACCCTTGAGACATTGTCAGGGTTGAAGGATGGTAGAGCTGTGAGAGTGCCAAAGCCGCCACAAATCACACGTCATCCTTTCGAAACCCCAACAAAAAGAGTTGGCACCTTCCAATTAAGCGTGACCAATTTTACTTGTAAAATGTGCCATACAAACGAGCACAAATTGCGCAGCTGTTCCCGATTCCTACAGCTAACACCTACAAATAGAGTGCATTTTTTAAAGGAAAATAATTGTTGCCTGAATTGCCTTAGTTCCGGACATACTGTGTCAAGATGCACAAGTTCATACAATTGCAATACGTGTCACTCGCGACATCACACGCTCCTGCATCTAAATGCAATTCAGCCAAAGGCAATGACGCGCTGGACGTCTTCAAGGCCTGCCGATGATCTCCATCGACATCTAGGCAGGCGCAAGCACAACGTGATTCCGATAAAGCAACAGAAAACGCAAACAGAAATTTTAAGTCCTGCTTTGCGAATTCAAGTACAGGTGTGATATTAGGAACAGCTCGCGTAAATATACGTCTCAATGACACAGATTTTGCTGCACGAGCACTGATTGATTCTGGTTCTGAGTGTTCCTTTATAACAGAGAGGCTCAAACGCAGAATCAATATATCTGCAAAAAAGATGCATGACCAAGTTTCGGGCATCACAAACTCGGTAAATGCCCAGGTTAAAGAAGCATGCAACATACAATTGCGGTCCCCCGTCGACCCATTGTTTAGCTTGACTGCAACTGTCCTGGTATTACCACAACTAACCGGAAATCTGCCTACAACAAATATAAGCGCGACAACGAGGCAAGAATTTCCGGACCTGGTATTAGCGGATAAAAGGTTTTTTGTAAATGAACAAATAGACCTTATTCTTGGTGGAGACATTTATCCACAAATCATATTAAGTGGGATAAAGAAAAACGTCTTGAAAACACTTCTAGCCCAAGAAACCGTATTCGGCTGGATTATAACTGGTTGTACGGATACTACAAATACAAACAGAAATATAGTTTCGTGCTTCAGCGAAGTTTCGCTGGACAAGCAACTGACGGCATTCTGGGAGTTAGAAGATTTACCCAAAACCAAAAGCCTCAATGAAGATGATAAATATTGCGAAGAGCTTTATAAAAAGACCACTATCAGAACTAATGAGGGAAAATACATAGTCTCGTTACCATTCCGACAGGAATTTCCAGTAACGATACAACTAGGCCCTTCTCTAAAAAAAGCCTGCTCTCAATTCTTCCGGAATGAGACACGGATAGCCAAGGATCCCGTCCTACAAAAAGAGTATAATAGGGTGTTAGCAGAGTATGAGACACTAGGACACATGACGAGAATAAATAGTAACATTTCAGCGGACTCATGTGAAAATTACTTCCTGCCTCATCACGCCGTTACAAAGGCAGAGAGTACCTCAACTAAAGTTCGCGTGGTTTTCAACGCCTCAAGTGCAACCGCTAATGGGAAAAGCTTAAATGACGTCCTCCTACCAGGTCCAGTACTGCAATCAGATCTTCCGATACTGATTCTACGCTGGAGATTATACCGATACGTTTTCAACAGTGACATTGAGAAAATGAACCGACAAATCTGGATAAACGATAACCAGTCGAAATATCAGCGCATCGTCTTTCGGGCAAACCCGAACGAATCAACGAGCCTATATGAATTAAAGACGGTTACGTTTGGAATAAACTGTGCTCCTTACCTGGCGATAAGAACACTGTTGCAGTTGGCCGATGACGTAGAAAGCTCGCATCCAATAGCAGCTAATATTCTGCGAAAATGCATGTACGTAGATGACGTACTTGCAGGAGGACACAGCATCGAATCTACCATCAAGGCAAGGGACGAAATTTCTACGGCACTGCGGTCAGCAGGTTTTCCCTTACGAAAATGGACGGCCAACTGCGAGGATGTAATTGCAGACATTCCAAAAAAGGATCTACTAAGCGAAGATTTTTTGGAATTCGAAGACACCAGCACAGTTAAGGCTCTTGGAATAAGGTGGAACGCCCATTCGGATTATTTTTACTTCCTAACAAGACCAATGGAGCATAGTGACACAATCACTAAAAGGTCGATATTGTCTTCCATCGCCAAGCTGTTCGATCCGCTAGGATGGCTTGCGCCCATTGTAATAGTAGCCAAAATATTGATGCAAAACATTTGGCTGGAAGGCACAGAGTGGGATGAACCTGTGTCTTCAACTACTTTGGAAAAATGGCAAAATTTCACCAAACACTACCGCGAGATAGAGAGGATTAAGATACCGCGTTGGGTCTATTTTTCTCCCACCCATGACGTCGAAGTACATGGCTTCTGCGATGCTTCAGAAAAAGCGTATGCAGCTACGGTATACTTACGGGTTAAGCAGGGTAGTGAAGTTCTAGTGAATCTGCTGGTAGCAAAAACAAAAGTTGCTCCAGTTAAAACTATTTCCCTGCCCCGATTAGAACTATGCGGCGCGGTATTGCTCGCCGAAAGTATTGAGTCGGTACTTGGCAACCTACCACTAGGACAGGTACAAGTACACTTATGGACAGATTCCACAATTGTGCTTGCATGGATACGTAAACCTCCATGTTCGTGGTCAACGTTCGTAGCACATCGTATAACCAAAATACTCGACAAAGTCGGAAATACTGACTGGCTTCATGTGGAGTCGGCATCAAATCCAGCAGATATGGCAAGCAGAGGAGTTCTCGCCTACGAATTAGTCGATAACACTCTGTGGTGGCATGGCCCTTCTTGGTTGCAAGAAGACAAGGAAAATTGGCCAAGACAAGAGACAAACTATAACACCAACATCGAAGAAAAGAGGGCGCATTTATGTGCAACCGTAACAATAAAAAATTTTGATGACATTCTCGATAGGTTTTCAGATTTACCGAGAGCTTTGAGAATCTTGTCATACATCATGAGATTCTACCAAAGCACTCGTCCGAACAAAAAAGCTTCCTTTCGAGCAGAGTCTTGTTTAATTTCATCCGATGAAATTAAGGCAACGACACAACGCTTAATAATCCTTTATCAGAAGCAATACTACAGTGATGAATATTCGAACCTAGAGTCAAAGAAACCCATCGATAGAAAAAGTGAAGTGCTACCCCTTAACCCTTTCTTAGATAAAAATGGGATTATGAGGACTGGAGGTCGTCTTGGCGCATCGCTAGATTTAGCGTACAACGAGCGTCACCCAATAATCCTTCCTTATAAGTGCCGATTAGCCCGTCTTGTTGTCCAATTTATCCATCAAATCTCCCTGCATGGCGAGAACCAATTAATGCTGCGTCTCATTAGAACTCAATACTGGATTCCCCGAGTCAAAAATATGGTAAAGGCTGTCATCCATAATTGTAAGGTCTGCACAATCCACAGAAAACAAACCCAAACGCAGCTTATGGGAGTGCTCCCTCAGGAACGCACCTCCTATTCGCGTGCATTTACAAACACGGGTGTAGATTTCGCAGGACCTTTCGATATAAAAAACTTCCGCGGCAGAGGTTGTCGCATCTCAAAAGGTTACGTCTGCCTGTTTGTGTGTTTCGCCACTAAGGCTATACACTTGGAAGCCACCAATGACCTTAGCACTGCATCTGTTTTGGCAGCTTTCGCTAGGTTCATAGCCAGGAGAGGATGCCCAAAAAATGTTTACTCCGACAATGGCACCAACTTTGTCGGAGCTTCGCGATCTCTACGATCAGAATTCAAAACATTTATAATTGAAGCGCGAAATAACATAATGATTAAATATAGCCATCAGATAATCACATGGCATTTCTTACCCACTGCAGCGCCTCATATGGGCGGATTGTGGGAAGCAGGGGTAAAAAGTTTTAAAACCCATTTTAAAAAGATCGCTTTCGGCTTCAGTTATACATTCGAAGAGTTCACAACTCTTTTATGCCGAATCGAGTCATGCCTTAACTCCCGTCCGTTAAGCCCCTCTTCGAATGAGCCTTCCGACTTGGAGCCTCTTACCCCCGGTCACTTCCTAGTAGGTGGACACCTATTAGCTCCACCTGAACTAGAAGTCAACGAAAGCCCTGCCTCGATCGTAAACCGATGGCAGAAACTTAAAGCCCTACATCAAACATTTTGTAAAAGATGGAAAGCTGAATATCTGCTGGAAATGCAGAAACGGACAAAGTGGAAACATCCACAGACTAACATCAAAACAGGAGATCTTGTGGTTATAAAAGAGGATAATCTACCGCCTAACATGTGGAGACTGGGACGAGTCATAAACTTACACCCAGGCTCGGATAACCGGGTACGCGTCGTCGACATCTATACTACGAAGGGACAAACCAGCAGACCAATAACGAAATTGGTTTTGCTGCCCTCCATCGAAAGTACCGCGACGTCCCCTACCCAAGGATAAGTACTTAAAAAAAAAAAAAAAAAAAAAAATCATAAACAGTAGATACGTGAAGAACAAGAAAATAAAGAAATCTGCACTGCCATTTTTTCTAAATAATATAAGTACTTAACTTGAAAATGTTCCGATGGATTACCTACGACGATGGCGTACAGAAATAAATAATTCTGCGAAATCATGTTTTTTACATACATCAAGTAGTGGTTATTCGGTACCCGATACCCGTACAAAATTAACTGACAAACTAAACAATAGTTTTGAATTAATTTTGAAAAGTGGTCACTTAATACCCGAAACTATTTCAAAACTAACCGAAAAACTAACCAATAGTTTCAGTTAACTTTGAAAAGTGGTCATTTCGATATCCGAAACTATTTCGAAATTAACCGACAATTAACCAATAGCTCGAGTTAATTTTCCAGAATTTATGACCGATTGTCAAAAATCAGCCCGGTCCAACCCTAACATTAGTTGCGAAAACCCTAAACCCTAAAACCCTATCCACTAACTAAATTTCAGAGCGTAAAGAAAATTTGGAAAACGTAAAAGACGCAAGAAGCGGAGAGAACGTAAAACTAATGAGAAGTTGCAAGTTTTTTTATACATACATATATATATTTTAAATATTTTGATATAGTATTTAAACATTTTGTATATTTAAATATTTTATCATTTTTCAAATTTTAATAACTTTAATTACAACTTTATATTTTTTTTGGATCAACTCAATAATTTTCAATGATTTTTTTATCCAACTTGCAAATTCTTGCTAGTACTTAGATCTTTCCAATTTATCCGTTAAAAAAAAAAAAAAAAAAAATTTTTTTTAGAAACATCTAAGTACTAGTATTTACCCTATACACATAAAAATTTTAAATAAATATATACATATACGTATAAAAACAAAACCGTTACTTGTTGGTTATGAACAGCTCCACTGGTGTCCTGCTCCTCACATCGTGAAAATCATTTCATTGTTCACCTGTGGGGAAAGAAAACAAATTAGTTCAGTGTACAAAATTGATTAAACACAAAAAAAAAAAAATTTTCGATCCACATTAATACGTTACAAACTCCTTTCTTTGCTTCCGATCATCCGCCATCTTCGCATGGCATACCCTTCCTCCCTCCGACTGTGCCCTCGCAATTGAACGCATCACGCCACCATGTGCATGTAGATATGTATATATCGATATACATACATACATATATGCACATGTACCTACTTATGTACATACGTAAAAAACTCAAAAATTTATGTACAAAAATTATTATGATATTATTAGTACAAATATAATAATATCACTTACCTGATCATCGCCGCCGTACATATGCATGCGTCCACCATCGCCATGAATGCGATGTACGCATATGTACGGCAGGCACTGTTGGCCAGCTGCACATGGCGACATGTACGCCAACCTCAAAAAGGACGTGTTCCAAACACGTAGTTTTTCCGGGTGCTTAGCTGGAAGATTCCACGCAATGTAAAACCAGCTTACGGAAAGACGCCCATTCGGATATATATTTTATTCTTTTCAAAACGATTGAACAAAATTCTGCCCACGTCGCTGCTTCAGCTGCCGTCGTATAAAAAATCACTTCACATTCGATTTTTCATTAATTCGTGGCGTCTTGCTAAAAAACTTCGTTTACTAGCAAATCGCCACACCAGTAAACACTTCCGCACTTCAATTGTTGTATTATTATATATTAATCAACTTTTTTATCACTACTTTAATTTTAATTATGCACAAAAAAATTGTCCCTACCACTCGCGTTCAAAATTCACGTGTAAATAATTTTTTTTTTGAACAGCCCTGTGGTCAGCAAATTAAGCACAGTGGCATACAAACTGTTTGTGGGTGGTAGGCCAGATTGCTGGATGCCAGGTTGCTGACCTACCTCACCACAATCAAATATCTAATGTGCATATGTACATAAACTACACAAAAAACAGAATGTTGAGCCATTTCATGGTGGGGGACACTTTCCGCGATTACCGAAATTCACTTCGTTTACTAGCAAATCGCCACACCAGTAAACACTTCCGCACTTCAATTGTTGTATTATTATATATTAATCAACTTTTTTATCACTACTTTAATTTTAATTATGCACAAAAAAATTGTCACTACCACTCGCGTTCAAAATTCACGTGTAAATAATTTTTTTTTTGAACAGCCCTGTGGTCAGCAAATTAAGCACAGTGGCATACAAACTGTTTGTGGGTGGTAGGCCAGATTGTTGGATGCCAGATTGCTGACCTACCTCACCACAATCAAATATCTAATGTGCATATGTACATAAACTACACAAAAAACAGAATGTTGAGCCATTTCATGGTGGGGGGCACTTTCCGCGATTACCGAAATTCAGGAATAGGTAGTTCAAATCAATTTTTTATTTCTTTTTTAATATTAAAATAATTATATGCAATCAGGTGTTTTTACGATATATGAAAATATATCGTAATGCCATATTACGTTCGCAACTGTGGTACATAGCCAAGTCCACCGCCCTCAAGAGCAACTGGAGTTAGGCACCATGTACCGATGGGGGGCGCAAGTGCACCGATGCGATCACACCCAAATACGATTTTTACAGTGGGTGATGAAAGCTTTTGGACACTTGGCGCATAAATGCACCAAATACAAAATAAATACATAAATACATAAAATTAACACTAAAATACATATATATATACGCATACAATTTTTGTCATGCCATAATTTCATAAAAATAAAATCATTTTTTTTTTCTTTGGTTATTTTTTTTTTCTATATCACTTGCCACCCAATAATCCACCTCATTAATAAAAGAAATAAACACAGAAAATTTTAGACTATGGGCCGTTTCACCGCGACGCGCAACAAAACGGAGCAGCGCGCCGTCCGTTTCGAAGTGGCATGCCGATTATGCCAGAAAAACCACGGCATAAGACTTTGCCCAATATACCGAGCCAAGTCTGCGGAAGAGAGGCTGCGAGTGGTATTAATCCACAACTACTGCGCGAACTGCCTGTCGCCGTTCCATAAGCAGGAGATCTGCAGCAGCGCCGGGCGCTGCCATCGGTGTAATGAGAGACACCACACCTCATTGCATCTGCAGTGCGAAAATGACCGGCGGCCAACGATCCCGCCAGCCGAGGATGACGATGACGTCTTGTCGATCAACCTGACCGGCCAGATAAAGTCGTGGGCAGAGCAGGTGGCGGAAGCGGAAGAAGAAGAAGAAGCTTCGATGACCCAAGTGGTCCCAATCACAGCGGGTGGAGGCTCGGGAAGGCGTACTTTCCGACCTTCACTACAACATGAACGGCGTAGGCGCAGCTCGGAAACCAGTCCTTTCCGACTGCCCAGGCAGCGCGGCGTTGGATCCCGTCCATTCAGACCGCCTGCCCATCAGACCAAACGAAGAGCGGCTGGCGTGGGAACGCGTCCTTCCCAACCAGCGCAACAACAGCAAATGGGTGGCTCGGGAACGCGTCCTTTCCGACTATCACACAAAGCAGCGAATTGGCGGCTAGGTGACTCGGGAACCCGTCCTTCCCGATCACAACCACGACGCGCCCCATACCACGTTCCCCAACACAAAGATGAGACGCTACAGATAGCGCGCCAGCAACAACAACCAACATTCCGGTCAGGCCGATTGCTCAGTAGCACAACCGCCCCTCTCATGAGGACATATGAGGCAATCGCCCCGACAGCGATTGTTAAAATAGAGGCAGGCGGCCGCCTGCATTTAGTGCGGGCCCTAATCGATCCGTGCGCGCCCAGCACCATAATCTCCAGCGAGTTGGCACAAATGCTCAGACTGGAGCAAAACCACACGCGTCGCGGAGTGACGTGCTCACTCATGTTGAGGGGCAGACATGGCGTCGCGGAGCGAGTAACCACGCAAGCCATCGTGGTCGATGGGTACCACCGCATGACTCCGCGAACTAACCACGACCCCAAGGTCGCGGTTCCGTTCCGACTCATGCGGTTGGCCGACCCTAAGTTCTATGTGGCGGCTCCGGTACGACTGACATTGGGCGTCGACACGTACGCCCAGATAATGCTGAGCGGCACCCCACCAGCATCAATCGGCGGCTTGCTGGCTCAGGCGACCATCTTCAGGTTGATGCTGTCTGGAGCGCAACCAAAATAAACAAAACTATTATACACTATTATACACTATACAGAAATAAAGAAAAAAAAAAAAAGCCCACGTATGTTCTTACTGTAACGTTTCTTTTTTACCATCCTTCCCAGTAGGGCACAGGAGACGATGGCGGAGGAGCACGGAGCGGCTCATTGGAAAACAAAATATATTTTTAATCAAATATGTGATGTGGTGTGAATTGGTGGTAGACTGTTGTCAACGCTCAGGATTTTTGCTTACCGCAAGGGGGCCGGCATGTTTACGCCGCATCGTAAATATTTTCTAACCGCCCTAATGCGCGCGTCTATACACATACGCATACATGTGCAACCGCTTTTCCCGCCGGATAATTCCTTTTGTTCACATTTCCAATTTCTTCCTTTCCACTAAAACTGCGGTTGACGGCAACCGTACGTTTTTTCATACTTTCACTCGTTCACAGGATTTCTAGAGCGACACACGCTACCAAGGATTCACACCACAGGTAAAGCCAAATTCATGTATATCTACATATATGCAATTGAATAAATCTGCATTATACATTTAAAACTAAACCACAAAATCTTTTTAATTTTCTATTTTCAAATATCCAACCGTGCGTCTGGACATTTGTACACTAAGTCTGTGCGCGAAATTTTACAAAATTTCTTATATCCGGCTGGACTTTAATTTTACAATGTCAAAAATAACAACATTCTAATGAAATATTTATACAAATAGTTAAACAAAGCTATAGTTCAACAGGCCGTCGTGGCAAAAGTTTAATTTGAATATTAAATTTGTGTGTCAAAGATCGAAATTTCTTGATTTGAAAATTAAAACCCCAAAGCCAAATAAGCTGTTTTGTCAAAACTCCACAGAAATAGTTGCTTCTGCCCGCAATTCACACGAAAAAGCTGCGTCGCAAAGCCGCCATCATTAATCTGAGTTGAGTTGAACTATTTTGGATTTGAAATGTTCGCGTTTATGAATGAACGGAAATTTGCTTTCAATAATATGCGCGTGCGTTTATGAATGAAATTTTTGTTGCTGTACTGCAGTTGCGCTGCGGTTGAAAACAGACTCGCTGGCGGAGGATGGCATAAATGCTGTATATACATATGTATCTACATAACAATAAATATATATGATGAAGCATGTGTACTTGTTGACATTTTTTAGTCCATATTTACATACTTATATATATGTACATATGTATGTATATAAATGTGCATGTACACATGTAAATATATATACATATGTACATATATATATATTTGGATATTTATATACATACATATGTATGCACTACATATTATCTATATACATATTTAAATATGTATACTTAGTATGATAACGATTGTTACGCTTATAATATACATATGTAAGTACAAAGATACATTATATTGGCATATGTATGTATAAGTTAACGTAGCTAACATTCAAACTCCGAAAAATAAAAAAATCTTTCTCACGCTAATGCAATGCACCTGCATTCCAATTGTACACGCGCATTCGCCGAAATTGCTTACTACATGTCTGGACACCCGACACCCTCAACCAAGGCCAAGGCAGCGCGCCTGTTAATGCAACGTTACAATGAAGATTCCTGAGGTATAGAATTAAGTGAAATCAAAATTTGTAGTCAGTCCTAATTTGAAGTTCAAATAAAGCACACGGTTTGCAGCCGTAAAAAAATTATTTTTTTAATAAACTTAATTTCGTTGAGTTTAACTGGCGCCCAACGACCCAGTCGTGTTCGTCCTCGCAAGTAAGTAGTGCCACGCGCTTCCCGTGAAAAGGAAACGGTTACGTTGTTTTAAAAATGAATAAAATAGTGCGAACTGGGGCAGGAGAAGGCCCTTAAGCAGTGCCGAAACCCGACTGGAGAGGACTCTGTGGAAAACTTCGTTAGAAGACATCCACGCACCCACGCAGAGTGCGCAACGGTGGACCTTAGTAGCGATGCAAAAAGGAGCAGCCCCGTACGCCGTAGGATTAGTACAGTAAGAGATTATATAGCATTTAAGAACAAATTTTAAGTGAAAGTGAAAATTAATTAAATTAAAGGGAAGCGTAATTTTTAAAGCAAATAAATTTTATATTCCCTTTTGGAAAGTTTGAAACAAAAATAAATATTAAGCGAATTAAAAAGAGCAATAAATTTTAAAGTTAATTGAATATAGAAAGTGAAATCTTAGCGCAGATTCCACTTCGTCATCACAATCCTTTTAAAGGCTTAATAGCACGCTTGTACATCTTATAACAAAATATTACGCAAAGCTCTTAGCCTTATAATAAATCATATCTCTGCGATTCACTCTGTAAAAAGGGGACCCTCCAGAGTATATTAAACTAAATAACTAATAAAATTAACAAAAATATATTAAAAAAAAGAGAAAGCTTCAAAGACCTAAAAATGGCACAAAATAACATAATTAGCCCTTCTCTACTAGGTGCACCTGTATCGGGAGCAGCAGCTCCACCACCACCTCCTTCTGCTTCCACCTCTCAAACGGCAAATGCCACTCCTGAATTTAAAAACATTATTAGGGGCTTAGTAGCCGAAATATTAACGACTGATGACAGCAACTTGCTTAGAGGTATACTTCGCCCAACTCAGCAAATAAAGTAGGACCAAACAATTGAAGACCGTTTTAGAAATGATTTATCTGAAATGGACAAAGTACCAGATGTTGTTAGATCCTTGCGTGAATTTAGTGGCAACCCAGCGGAATTCAGCAGTTGGAAAAAAAGTGTCGAACGTATTCTTAAAATTGATGAACCCTGCGTAGGGTCACCTAAATACTTTGGGATCCTAAATGTAATCCGAAATAAAATTGTAGGAAGTGCAGACGCTGCGCTAGAATTCTATAACACCCCTTTAAATTGGAAGGCAATTTCCAGATGCCTTACCATGCATTACGCCGACAAAAGAGATTTGAGTACTTTGGAATACCAGATGACGTGCTTGATCCAAGGTAGGAAAACAGTACAAGAATTCTATGCAGAAGTCTATTCCCAGCGGACGTTGTAGCGGACGGACTATCCCGACCACCACAAATTAATTCACTAACAGCAACTCAGCATAGTGCCGGAAGTTCATCTCAGAACTTAATTGCTTACGCAGACGCCCCAGTTAATGCATTTAAAAACCAATTATTTTTAAAGATTGCGGGCGTATCTTCATATCAGTTTCAAATACCCTTCCCCACTTACCGTAGGCACATTATCGAAGAACCCGAAAATACCGAAGGAATTTTAATTAATCACCTCAAGCGCTACCTCAATCCTTCAGTCACTAATGCAATCGTCACAGAAGACTACATCCTTGGCAAGATACAAACAATCTATCTGACACATTTCAGCAGTTGTAAAATACGGTACACGCGGAAAATAGTAAAAGATCTAGTGCAAGAGTCAGAACCGGAGTCAGAAATAATTAAAGAGCATAAAAGAGCGCACAGGGATCCGACAGAGAATGAGGCCCAAATTTAAGATAAATTTTATTTCCCTCAAATGAATTCAAAAATAAAAAAAATGACAAAGCAATGCAAAATATGCCAAGAGAACAAATGCGAAAGACATCCCTCAAAACCAGTTTTAAAAGCAACCCCTGTTCCTAATAATCCTGGACACATCGTTCACATCGACATTTATCACACCAACAATAGAGTAATCCTTACTGCTATAGACAAATTTTTCAAGTACGCGCAAGCGAAAATTGTTAAGTCAAGATCAACAGAAGACATAAAAATACCCTTACCCTGCTTCGGCATAGATAACCATGGGACCTTTTTCCCATCAGGACGACTACACTTTCGGGTTTTGGATAGCGGCTCTGAGTTGGGACCCAGTGAAATTAAAAATGAACTCAAAAACTTTTAAAAATAGTAAAGCTTCGAGCGGTAGAGGGGCGTCGAAGCCGATCCCCAAAACTGGCTCATCGCTGCGGGTGGCAGCTACTACTGGCGTAGGGAGGGCGAAACCGCCTCCCTCCGTTGGCTCTGTACGGGGGATGGCTGCTGCAGCCAAAACTAAGGGTGGTGAGGGATCGTCGGAACCGACATCCAAAGACATGATTAGACCGGGGGGTACAGTCACTGCCACTCGCGCTGTGGGAGGGGGAGAGTCGAAGCCGACCTCCGCATCCTCTAGGTTAGTTGGGGGCGTTGTTCCGGATGGTCGCGCAGGTGGGTCGCAGGGGAAATCGCCCGCGGCCTCTGGAGGGGGGGCACTGGACGATATCGCCAGTACCAGCAAGGGTTTATCCTGCAGCGCACCGGTGCAGGCGAAGGAGACCCAAAGTCAACCCGCCGAGGGATCTAAGCGGCGTTTGGGCACGGGTAGAAGGGCCCACTCTGATCGTCGAATGGCCTCCAAGATTCTGGAGCGCTATGGCGACCAAACGGGATCTCAGTTATCTGAGAGACATGTTAAGTCGCTCGAGTGGGCCCAAGGGGTGCTGAGGGAGAGCGCGAATGCGCCTTCGAAGAGCTCAGCCCCTAAGAGACAGCGGTCGCAGGAGGGGGAGACCTCTTCAGTCAAACGGTCCAGGACTGGGGTTGCGCCAAAAACGTTCAGCGAAGTCGCGAAACAGGCGGGCTCCATTATCCTGGGTGTCGTGGACCGCAGCAAGGAGGACGGTGCCATCTCTAAGATGGACTGGAGGCGTGTGGCGGCAGCGATCTCTGCCGTCTTTATGAAGGTGATCAGGGATAATCCTGGTCCACCTCCTCTCTGTGAGAGTGCGGGTTGGCACTCTGGCCTCTTCAAGAGGATATCGTGCGCTGACGAGCGGTCGGCCACGCTTTATGAGGCGGCGGTTGCCCTGGTGGGGGAGGTCTGGAAGGGTGCCAGACTCGAGGCCGTGGATAAGAAGGATTTGCCTTTGCGTCCGAGGGCTCGGGTTTGGCTCCCTGCTGAGCCCTCCGCACCGGGTGACATTGAGGAAATCCTCGGCTACTGTAACCCGAACCTTCCGGCGCATAATTGGAAGGTTGTTCGGTTTGAGGGGTCCGAGGAACCATATCGGCAAGCGCTGATTCTGCTCAACGCGGAGTCCCTCGGCTCTCTCGCCGAGCAGCAGGGAGTCATTTCCTATGGCTTCGAGAAGGTAGCCCTCAAAATCTACCAATCCGATGCCAGGGGTGGTGACGCCATCCTTCCGGTTGAACCAGAGCTGGTGCCGGAGGTCTGCGGACCTGACGCGGAGGAAGCGGTGGAGGTTATGGAGGCCTTCATGAGCATGGAGGCTGACTCCGTTAGGTCGGACGCCGAGAGCGCCGGGGAAGTCTCCTCGGTAGCGGGGTCCGTCCTAAGCCTAAACAGGCTGTTCGATGGGGTGGAGGAGGAGAGGCTACTTGCCTCGGATAGTGAGGACGCGGCTGCCGGGGGGCTGGAGGAGATTACTGAGGATGATTATCCTGCAGATCAATCTCCAGCACTCTAAGGCCGTGAAATAAATACTTATTTTCTGTCTAATTTCAGCAACGGAGACGTAGTAACGGTGAGACTCGAGGACGGGGCCGAAGAACTTTGGCTCATGTCCGCGTATATGGCTCACGAGGATGAGGTGGAACCACCTCCAGTTCTGCTGAGGAACGCTCTGGCGGAAGCGAGGCGCAGGAAAGCCGGCGTCGTTGTGGGCTGTGATGCCAATTCGAGGCACTCCTGCTGGGGTAGCTCGGACATCAACGCAAGAGGTGAGTCTCTCTTTGATTTTATACTTAGCGAAAACTTGTCTATATGTAATAGGGGGAGCGACCCTACGTTTGTAACTTCGGGAAGGGAGGAGGTCCTGGACCTTACCCTGGTTTCGTCTGAATTGGTATCCCGTATCTCGAATTGGAGAGTTCTTAACGATCACTCCTTCTCTGATCATAGGTATATTCAATTCTCCTTGGGCGATACGCGTCCCCAAAATCATCCCTTTAGGAATCTGAGGAATACAGATTGGGATCTTTACTGTAAAAAGCTGCAGGAGTTTCTTCCTGAGGAACCTCAGGGAAGTTCACTCCTGTCAGAAAGTTCGATTGACAGCTTAGTGGAAAAATTCACCGTAGCTTGTAATAAAGCGATTAATATTTCGTGTCCGCTGAGGAGGCCTTCGGGCAAATCTAAGCCGTACTGGTGGACTTTGGAAATTTCGGAGCTCAGGGCTTCGAGTAGAAGACTTTTTAACCAGGCAAGGAAGAGCAAAAAACCCTCGGAGTGGGAACTCTATTAGATCGGATTGGGAATATATAAGTCCGAAATAAAGAAGGCTAAGCGGGAATCGTGGAGAAGTTTCTGTGAAAACGTCGAAGGATGCCACGAGTCCTCCAGGCTTAGGCGGGTGCTCGCGAGGGCTCCCGTCCCCTTGGGATGTCTCAGGGACGACTCAGGAAATTGGGCGTTGAGCAGTGAGGAGTCGCTCAAACTTCTCCTCGATTCCCATTTCCGCAGAAATCCTGAACCTTGTGAGATTACAGGCATGGAACCAGGTGCCATCTATGTCCCTCCTGGTGACATGTTAGAAGAGCGTCGCCTACTCTGGGCGTTACGCTCCTTCAAAGCGTTCAAATCGCCGGGACCTGATGGTATCATTCCTGCCCAGTTGCAGATGTCCGAACGGGTGTCGTGTCGGTGGTTGGCGCCTATTTACGCGAGCTGCATAAGTAGGGGCTATATTCCTAGACTTTGGAGGAATGTGAGGGTTACATTTATTCGCAAGGCGGGTAAGAGCTCTCATGTTACCCCAAAGGACTTTAGGCCTATCAGCCTCTTCATATAAGAGAGGAAATACCGCGGGAGCGGCTGTCGCATGCTCAGCATGCCTACTCGAAGGGCAGGTCCGTAGATACGGCCCTGCATACGGTTGTTAACGTCATTGAGGAGTCTCTTGAACATAAGGACTTTGCAGTTGGTGCCTTTCTAGATATAGAAGGTGCCTTTAATAACATTCAGCCACAGGCAATAGTCGGATCCCTGGCGGAACTTGGGGTTGAGCCGAGTCTGGTAAGACTCATCAATCACCTTCTCCGGGACAGAACTGTCGCGGCAGAATGGGGCAGCGCCTCCATCCAGCGAAAGGTGAGTAGAGGCACTCCACAAGGAGGGGTTCTCTCGCCACTCCTTTGGGTCATTGCTATCAATGGCGTACTGAAGGAGTTGGAAAGGGAAGTCTGCACGGTCATTGCCTATGCTGACGATGTTGCTCTCATTGTCAGGGGTAAGTTTTTGAGCACCCTGTTTGATATCATGCAGAGGTACCTTAATCTGATCGTGAAGTGGTCTACAGGGTGTGGGCTCGCGATTAATCTTAGCAAGACAGAGCTGGTACTATTTACCAGGAGGTACAAAGTACCGGTCGCCCATCCTCCCTAAATAGGTGGCGTCCCGTTGGTGCTTTCTGACCGGGTCAAGTATCTTGGTTTGATCCTGGATAGGAAACTCTCCTGGGGGCCAAATATTGAGGAAAGGGTGAAAAAGGCTTTGGTTGGGGTGTACTGTTGTCGTGGTGCAATTGGGAAGAGATGGGGCCTTTCTCCCAAGGTAAACTATTGGCTTTATGAGACGATAATAAGGCCTATAATGTTTTATGGAGTGGTGGTCTGGTGGAACTCACTAGACAGGGCATCTAAGGTTAAGCAGCTAGAGCGGGTGCAGCGGTCCGCGCTCATTGGGATCAGCGGGGCGCTAAGGACCACACCCACTCTCGCGCTCAATGTTATGCTTAACGTGCTACCTGTGGACATTGCAGGCAGGGTTGCAGCAGCCCATGCCGCATCCCGGCTTGAGTTCAATGGATACAGATTCAGCTCGGCCTTTGGGCATTCTAGGATTCTTGCCAGCTTCGCCTTTGTCCCTCCGGAAGCAGATTACTGTCTGCCGACTCCAGCTCAGAGTGGCTCCTTCTCCACTTACATCCCGCGTAGGGAGGAGTGGAAGGAGGGTGGCCTGTGGGGTGGTGGGACGGTGAACTTCTTCACGGATGGCTCGAAGCTGGATGGTAAGGTTGGGGGAGGGGTATTCTGCGATGAGTTTTCCCCCAGCCGTAAATTTAGGCTTCCGGACTATTGCAGTGTATTTCAAGCAGAGGTGGCCGCAATAAAGGAGGCAGCCGATTGGCCAACATTTATTCGGATAGTCAGGCCGCTATTAAGGCCTTAGGATCGCTAATGGTGAAATCAAAATTGGTCAGGGAATGCCTGACTTCTCTCGCAGCCGCCTCGGAATATCTCGACGTTAGACTAATTTGGGTACCGGGCCATAGCGACATTGCAGGGAACTGCATGGCTGATGAGCTTGCTCGGCAAGGTACCCTGGAAGTCATTTCTCCTTGCAGGGAGGGGGTTGGGGCTCCTTTGACTGCCTACGGGCTTCTCCTGGACAGATGGGCTTTATGTCGTCTCAGCGAGCGCTGAGAAATTGCCACGACATGCAGAATTGCAAGGTCTTTCTGGCCGAGAGTGGATTGTGGGCGCTCAAGGGAGCTGATGTCGCTTACTAAGTGGCAACTCTCGACCCTGGTTGGTGTTTTGACTGGGCATTGTCCGTTGGGTATTCACGCGGTTAGGCTGAAAATAGTCTCAGACCCTTTCTGCCGCAGCTGTATGGAGGAGGATGAGGTGGATTCATCTTGTCATTTTCTGCTCAGCTGCCCTGCATTTGGGAGACTGAGGTTCAAGTACCTAGGCTCGTACTTCTTTAGCTCTCCAGAAGACCTTTCTGGAGTGGAGATTGGTAGTTTGCGTGACTTCATTCGGGGCACGCAACGTTTCTCAGGTTAATCGTTCCTGACTTTCCGATTCACGTTACCGTTCATAAATTAGGTGGTATCACAACGGACTCCTACTATGTCTAAGTGAGTTCCCTTTGGGGAACTACCACAGTAACCTAACCTAACCTAATGTGGAAGAGGCGCTAGAATTAGCAGAAATTAGTGTATTAAGCAATTCAACTACAATTTTAATTATTTTATACATTTTAAAGATACCCTTAACAACAAAGGAAATTTACAACAATTATATTGTAAGGTCAGTAATAAAAAATAATATCATGATAAATTTGAAGTTCACCAATATGCTAAAAAATAAGCAAGACATATTAGGAATAAAAAACCAATGTAGGAGATACAATAAAATTAGTATTTGTAAGCAAAATGATTTGTTAGACTTAAGGAATGACCTTTGTATACAAAATTTAATTAAAAGCCTCAATTCTTCATGTCACATGATAAACTGTCACCATATACCAAGAAACGAGCTCATCGCGCCCGGAATCATTTTCCTCAACGACTATCACGGCAACATTTTAATAGACGGCAACGTGCGAACCATGAACGGCACCTACATCATAAACTTCAAAAATGCATCAATATCTATCGATGACCGAACGTACAAAAATTTCGAATCACCCGGAGTAAAAGTAATGCCAGCAATTGCGCAACCAACACCTATAAAAGAAAGCATAACAAAACTGCTTTCACTAGAAGCACTCAGCGAGCTACACATAAATAACAATGTTGAAATCCAGTCACTGTAGATCGAGAGATCAGTAAACCGCATTTCCATAGGAATTACTATTGTTATAGTAATTTTCCTTTTAGTCTCTGCGAAAAATAAATTTTATAAAATACCGAAACCAGAAAATCATGTTGAGGACCCCGTAGAATCTGCTACACATCATAGCCAGTTTCAGGAAGCCACCAGCCAAGTCCCTACATCTGAAACGGGGACTCTCCAAGTTTTTCAGACGCTCGTGGAAAAGCGTTTTTAAGGAGGGAGGAGTTAACGTAGCTAACATTCAAACTCCGAAAAATAAAAAATTCTTTCTCACGCTAATGCAATGCACCTGCATTCCAATTGTAAACGCGCATTCGCCGAAATTGCTTACTACATGTCTGGACACCCGACACTCTCAACCAAGGCCAAGGCAGCGCGCCTGTTAATGCAACGTTACAATGAAGATTCCTGAGGTAGAATTAAGTGAAATCAAAATTTGTAGTCAGTCCTAATTTGAAGTTCAAATAAAGCACACGGTTTGCAGCCGTAAAAAAATTATTTTTTTAATAAACTTAACCTCGTTGAGTCTAACTTATATAATGAATGCATATAACCAAAATTGGCTCACTCTTATCATGCACATATTTAAGTATAGCCAAATTTCACGTCAAATAAAATATTTAGATGTTTATATCAACTCGTTAATATATTCGCAAAATCTAAAATTCGAGCCAAACCAATTAAAATTTATCAGAAATCATAGTCTGTTAAACAAATTTTGCCTTCGCTCAGCTCTGTTAACTCGCCACTCCCACGATTTCCCCTGTCGGCCATTAGAGTGGTGAGTTGGACGATAAATATTGATGGATTTTGACAATTCACATCGTCATCCTAACTTAATCCTTCTCTGACTAATATACGTTCTCTGTCATGGTGTAATAAAGCAAGGTGAACTGTCACTACGTATATCACCTTTGATTATTGCATCATGGTTCTCTGTTACAAACCATCGACGGTCATTGAAAAGTTTCAACATCGCAATATCAGACAATATTGCAACGTAGTCTGACAAATTGCTGCCATTTTTCTAGAACATTCTAGAAATTTTTTTTCTGCTGTGACTTTGCTGATTCAGTTGTTAAATGTAATTTGAAATCTTACTTTGGCTTGAGGCATACTAAGTATATACATATAAGTATTCTAAATTAATATACGCATCAATACGCACGCATTTATTAAATAATTCATGTGCGCATCAATTCATTTGCGTACACGTGCACGCGCAATTGGCGAATCGACACAAAAATTGCCGAAAAACAGAAAAGAATATTCTTTTGGTCACCATGCCCTTTCCTCCCTTCTCTTTTCAACAACTGTTGCATATCTCCTCTGCTGTCTCAACTTGCCCCGCTGCCAATCAAAAAACTGTTTTTTTTCGCGGCTTACTACTTTTTCTTCTTTGTTTCATTTTTATGCTGGAAACACATGTGTAGATAATCTGCTTGCATATATGTATGCACGAATATCTGCAGCTCAAATACATGAGCAGTAATTTTTGACATGCAGTAGATTATTTGGCATGTAGTTGATGATTAAGTTGAGTGTTTTATTTTATTATAAAAAGTTAGAGTGAATAAAAATGGAAATTGATAAAAAGAAAAAAATCCAAAAGCTGCTTCTTCTTATGGCAGTCCAAAAGAAATATATTGATTTATTGACAATTTGTGCGTTAACTGAAGAAAGACGATCCCGAATATGGACACTTTGCATATATACTGAAAATGAAAGGGAAATTCATGGATTTTTCAATAAATTATTCAAACACATTAAAAACAACAACTGTGCGGAGTTCCGAAAAGCAACGCGAATGGGGGTCAATGAATTTAACTTACTACTGACATTAATTAAAAAGCGCATTACAAAGCAACATTGTATACGGCGTCCAATACCACCAGAATGTCGGCTGGCAATAACATTAGTGTAAGCTTGATCATAAATGAAACTATATAAAAATTAATAATAAAATTTATTCATTAACTTTTAGATATTTGGCTCATGGCGTTTGTCGCCAAATGTTAGCCTGGTCTTTCAGAGTAGGTGTATCGACGGTTGGAGAAATTATTTTAGAAACATGCGCAGCCATTTGGGATGAACTTTCAGGAATATATTTAGCACAACCAAATGAAAATGAATGGCCAGAAATAGCAGATGCATACTACCAAAAAACAGGAATGTCGCATGTTGTAGGAGCTGTTGACGGCAAACATATACACTTAAAGTGCCCAAGAAAGTCAGGATCAATTTACTATAATTATAAAGGCATTATGTTACTAGCGGTATGTGACAGCAAGTATACATTTACCGCAGTGGACATAGGTGCATACGGTAGTCAAAGTGACGGCGGAGTCTTAAAAGTCAGTGGTTTTGGCAAACGAATTTTAAACGGCTCAATGAATTTGCCAGAAGCAGAAAATCTTCCACGTAGTCAGATGAAATATCCATTTTACTATGTGGGAGATGCTGCTTTTCCGTTGATGAAACATTTGATGAGGCCATATCCTGGAAGGTGGTTGGAGCCGAGCAAGGATTATTTTAATAAAACCTTATCTAAAGCGCGAGTGATAATCGAAAATACATTTGGTATATTGGTAGCTAGATGGCGATTGCTGAACAATCCTCTGAATGTGTTTCCCGAAAATGCTAATACAATAGTAAAAGCAACGGTTATATTACATAATTTTGTAAAATTTCATAGTCCAACTGAATATTGTCCCTCAAATTTTGTTGACCACTTAAATGAAAACGGCCTATTAGTAGAAGGACAATGGAGAGAATCTGTTACGCCTTTGGAGCAGACTTCGATTTTGTCAAGTGCAAATGCAAAGCGAAGTGCGTTTGATGCACGAGACCTCCTCAAAAATTACATTTTTGACAATAAATAATAAAATTAATTTCCATCTGTACTTTATTTAATAAAAAAAAATATCGCAAAACATTTATTTATTTCTATTCAACATAAAGTTATGAAAAGATTGCGTCATTAGCAGCTGAAGCTTCCATAAAAGAAAGGTTTGCCTGATTCGCTTGAACAGCAAGGCTTTCAACGAAAAGTGTTATTGCACTTTTTTGCCCTTGCCCATTATCCGCTAATGCATTTTCGGCTATTGATGCTACTCGCCTGAAGTCTTTATTTGCATTTTCAAACAATTCATGAATTTGCCGTTTATTTGGTGTTTTTTTTGGCATTGGTGAATCCTGCGATGCGCTGACATTCGACATGCTTGAATTGTCAGACAAAGTTCCGCTGAGGCTTGTAGTGTCGTCAAGTAACAGCTCTTCTACGTTTTCATAATTTCCGTGTGTGCTGGAAAACATCGACAATTTTTGATATTTACTTTAAATATGCACTTCAAAAAACTTACTTTAAATTGTCCATTTCCACGTCCTTTAAAAACATCAAATGATCTGTCCACTTCCACTTCTTGTGAGGAGAATCAATGCCGCTTCCAGATGGTTTTTGTTTCAAGTCCTTATAAAATTTATCGCGCAATGTTCGCCAGCGGGCTTTTAACTTTTCAGCTGAAACAAACCGTCGAAAGTATTAGGTTTGTTAGCTAGTTTTTAAACGAATGATTTACGTACCTGGAATATTCACCTTTGTAGACAGCTCTTGAAATTTTTGATCGCGCAGGTAAATGTTTTTGTAGCATTTGTGCCTTTTGTCATACAAAACCCTGTTTCCTCTCACAAACTCTATCAATTGCTCTTCCATTGTTATTGCGCATCTGTTAGTGCAAATCTTAAAAGATGTCAGTTCTAATGTTGGCAACAATGACGTTTGACAACGAAAAATTGCTTTTTCATGTTGTCAGCACTGTATCTGCGCAGATAAATTCAATTTCAACATGGGTTGCATCACTGCACTCAACTGCAGAACGCCAACTGTCAAATCAGTACAAATTTTTGTTTCTGCGTGCAGAATTCTGCACATGTGTTTCCAGCATTAGTTGGATTCGAAAATAGCTCTTCTTCTTTGCGCACACATTGCTATGATTTGCATAATTAGCCGTTTAAAAAGGTGCCGCGGAATGCCTGCTGTGGCTTAGCGCGTATAGTCGCCGGCCACATTATCATATAGCACATTTAAGATTTTTCCCCATAGGTCGAATCCTAGCTTTTATGTGCCATGGCTTCTAATTTTTATGCATTTTTTTGTAATTCAATAGGATTTTAGTTTTCATAAATTTTTGGGAAATCTGGTATCAATTACATTTCTCTTCTGATTCTACTGCGTTACAAATGAATTTGCCAAATTATCAGAAGATATATTTATGTATGTACATATTTAAGATATTAGATATATTTGTTTATGTTTACATAAATATTTTTATAATAACCAAATTGAAACATTACTCAAATGTATATTTTATCCGATTTCCAAAAAAATGTTAATCTAAAACTCTGGAGCGAAAACCTATCAACTGACTACTATCAATAAATAAAGCTGTTCGACCTGAGTCGTTTACACCTTCACATTGTTTGATGTTCTCTGTTAAAACTTTTCAATGATCTTCGATGGTTTGTAAAATTGAACATTTAGCATTTTTTTTGTACGTCGCGAAATAGATTGTTGAGGGGAACATTTGCGTGCGCGGGGAGATGAAATGTTTTGTTTTTTAAGAATACGGATGACTAACGATGTCGCGTTTTGGTGTTTGTTAAAAAAAAAAATTGTTTAATTATTCTTTATTTATTAATTCCAAGTTTAGCAACTTCTTCACCGAGCGGGAGGAACAAGACTGGCTTGTGCTAATTACAGGTTCTTCTTATTAATTAAAATTATTGTTTTATTTGTGTATAATTCTATGGAATGTTAATATTGCATTTTCGTTTGGGAACGGAAATGCAATAAATGCCGATTTGACAATGTTTATTGCTTTTATTTACTTATTAAGTTAATTCTATTATATTAAATTGGGGACGGTTGCAATTCTTGGAATTAATATATCTTTGTTTTATAATTACAAAAATTAAGATAATAATTATTATTATTGTTAATAGGAGATTAAGTCTATATGATATATTACTATGATATTGTAGTGCTTTAATATTTTTAAGAATATTGCTATTTAATGTTTTGATTTCTTGAAATGTAATTTTATGTGAAAAGTTTTGTTTTATGTGTATTTGTTCAATTATTTGTTTTTCTTTTATGTTTTCGATTACATTTGAAAAATAATAGTCTTTCATTCTAACTGAACAATTATTGAAATTTAAAATATAATTACCGTTTAGCATAATGTTTTCAAAATTACAATTTTGATTGGTACTAATATTATTTCATTCCTAATTATGATTGTATCTACTTATGTCTAATTGCATAATTTCTAAGTCATTATTCTTTATTAGTTGACAGTTACTTTTTATTAGATTGTGATTGCTTAATTTTAAACTCTTTAAGTGTTTATTTTCTTCAAATATGTATGTTTTATTTTCAAACTCAATTGTTTGCGCAATTACAGAGTCTACCTCGTCATTGTGATCATTTGGTAGTGGAACAATATATTTTAGCTTAACTTTTAACTTTTATTAACATTTTTATTCCAAAAATTAAACATGAATTATTAAAAAATGTGGTTCCCATTTGTATATATTTTAGCTTATTATAATCTATTGCATATTTTTCTCTTTCACTATAAATATTTTGTGGACATTACATTATCCTGTAGATGTTCTATTCTATTTTTAATTAATTGTATATTTGACAGTTGTTCTAAATACATGTGTTAGTCATTTTCGGTTTCTAAAAATCTATTGATAGAATTTAATTCTCTTTCTATTATTTTTCTGTCATTTTTGACGATCATTTCTAAATGGCTTATAGTTTCATTAAAATAATCATTAATTAAAATTTGTTGGTTAATATTTTTTCTTTAATTTCGTCAATATTAAAAATATGTTTCTGAATGTTTTGTCTGTCTTCGTTGTCCATAGTCCATAGAATAACCATTTCGATATACTACTTATTCCGTCAATTAGTCCTCTTCGTTGTTGGTTTTGTTTTGGTATTAAAGTAACTAATATGTTTCCTGCATCCAACAATTCTAATTGAAGTAAATATTTATTTTTTGTAATTTTTTAAACTGATATTTTATTTCATCTGGTTTAAAATGTTTTCTATTTCGTGAAAGTTTACTATATATAGTATTATGTCTGATTCCTTAACTATATCTATGGCTTTCATGTAGATGTTTATAACCAAATCCTGCCTGTTCCGTAAGTCGTTTGATAGTCAGTTCTCCTTTAGTCCTCGGTGTCTACATTATTACCAGCATGAAGATGGCTATTATCTGTAAATTTTAATGGTCTTTTAATATTACTAGGGTGTATTCCTTCTACTTTTGCATTCTTACATTTCTGTTGTTCTTTATGTCTAAGTGCTTTGTAATTTCTTGTAAACCCTTCTTCTTTTGTTTCCCTGTACTCCTCTCTTTTTGAATTAGGTTCATCAATTTTCTTTTTCTTACATTCTTCTAAATTTTGCTTGACTTTTGTGGTATAATTCCTAAATATATCACCCACTACATTAAAGTCATATTCCGCTATATAAATTATTCTTTTTCCATGTAATGTTTTTGATTCCTCTGTCTTATTATTTGTGAATATTATGTATCTGAGTTTTGTATCGGGTGTTTTTTTACAGGTTTGTTTTTCGAATAGAGATAAAACTGGCATTTTGTGGTCAAATCTGGCAACTCTAATGTCATTTATGTTCAGTTTGGTTTGCCATTTCATCATGAACAGGTTGACAAAAGAACAACGCTTGCAAATCGTGCAAATTTATTTCGAAAATAATGGTTTAGTTCGCGAAGTTTACCGCGAGCTCCGTCAATTTTATGGTCGACATAATCGTCCATCAGAGCAATTAATTCGGTTAACCATGGATCGTTTTCGCACTACGTTTACTCTATGTGATAATACGCATCCGCAGAGACGTCGAACAGTGCGCACCGAAGAAACAATTGCCGCTGTAGAGCAAAGTGTTGAAGAGGACCCGAATGAATCGATTCGCCACCGTGCACAGCAATTGGCGCTTTGTCCATCAACTTTATGGAAGATTTTGCGCAAAGATCTTGGCTTGCGACCTTACAAGATCCAGCTTGTGCAAGAATTAAAGCCGCGAGACCATGCAATGCGTCGTGATTTTGGTGTATGGGCCGAAAATGAGATTGATCTCGATGCTGATTTTCATCGCAAAATTTTGTTCAGTGATGAGGCTCATTTTTGGTTGAATGGCTACGTCAACAAGCAAAATTGCCGCATTTGGAGTGAAGAGAATCCACATGAGACCCTTGAAACGCCATTACATCCACAAAAACTGACTGTTTGGTGTGCTCTATGGGCTGGTGGAGTCATTGGGCCATACTTCTTCCGCAATAATGCTGGAGAGGCAGTTACCGTTAATGGAGACCGGTATAGAGCCATGATAACCGACTAGTTTGTTCCCGAATTGGATGGCATGAATGTGGATGAGTTGTGGTTCCAACAAGACGGCGCTACATGCCACACAGCGCACGTCACAATCGATTTATTGAAGGAAACATTCGATGAGCGCATAATTTCGCGGAATGGACCTGTAAATTGGCCACCAAGATCGTGTGATTTGACACCATTGGATTATTTTCTTTGGGGATATGTGAAGTCGCTCGTCTACGCCAACAAACCAGAAACGTTAGGGGAATTGGAAGCCAACATTCGTGGCGTTATTGCCGACATACGGCCCCATATGCTCGAAAAAGTGGTTGAAAATTGGACCTGTAGAATTGGCTTTATTCGAGCCAGCCGCGGCGGCCACATGCCCGAAATCATATTTAAACATTAATGGCATAAAATTATCCTTCCAATAAAGCCAAATTGATGGACCTTAAAACGATTTTCTTGTGTTTTATTTCAATTCGAAGTTCTATACCCCTAAAAAAAAACACCCGATATTTATTAACTATTTCTTCTTTTATGAAAAAGTGATCTAAAAGATTTTCATCGGCAGAGTGAATTGTTACCAGTGACACATTATATTCTTCAACATTGTGTATTAAGTTTAAATTGGATTCGGTATCCTTCAAATTATATTCGTCCTTCTCATTTTCAAGTCTACCTTCCTTTGATATACTCAATTTCAAAGTCGTATTCTCCTAATTTCAGTAGCCATCTTTGATGTCGTGGGCACATATCTTTTCCTCTGTATTTTGAGTGTAAAAATTTTATCGGTTGGTGATCTGTAGGGATTTTAAATTTTCTTCCATAAAGGTAAGGTCGTAGATACTGCACACTCCACAATATGGCGAGAAATTCTTTATCGGTAGCTGAATCAGAGAACTTGCTATATTACTTTGGCCAGAGTTCAATTTCCACTCTGCGGCTTTTTAGTTTAATTTTTTTATCTTTTTAATTCAATTTACTACATGTAGACATACTAAATACGCAAATTCATGCATATAAAGGTTATTCTAAGTTAATAATATGCATCAATATGCATATTCATTAAATAATTCATGCGTGCATCAATACATTTGCGTACATGTGCACGCGCTGATAGCGATTGACATAAATATTGCCGAAAACTCCAAAGAATATTCTTTTGGTTACCGTCCAGTGAGCTGCAACGGACACATAATTTTCGTGTATACTCGAGCATCTAACAAAATCCGTTTTGCATCAATCTCTTTAATCGAGCACGAGTATTTTTCGTTAGCGACTGAGCTCAAGGCGAACATGTTGGTCACAACACTCGAGTGCTTTTCGTACATAATTGATTGGGTTCGGGTGCTTTGCAGATCTATGTATATAGTCGAGTGTTCGAGTTTCAGCTCGAGTGTGCACATAATTTGCTTGTATGGCTTTGCGTAGTGTGATCCGCAGTGCAGTGCACATATGTATGGTAAAAAATCCTTTCAATATAATGTAAGTGCTGTATACACATAAACAATAGATAATGTGTATACAGCACTTACACTTTGCCATTTCTTATATTTTTGCTTACACAAAATGCGACATCACGACGCCTACATTCCGTAGCACGATCGAGTGTCCGTTTCGTTAGTTGCACAAATTATGGGTTAGCTGCGGGAATCGAGTGTGGCACTCGCTTGTGATCAATTTTTGGTGATGGTGATTAAACAGACTGGATCATACTCAAAACTGCTCTCGGGTGTACAACTCGATCGAACACATAGCTGCCGAGTGTGGCATTCGCTTGTGATCAATTTTTAGCAAGGGTGATCAATCAGGCTCGAGCACACTCAAAGTAGCTCTCTGTTACCGTCCCCTTCCCCTTTCTGTTATCCACACTTGTTGCATTACTCATCTGCCGTCTCAAGTTGCTCCATGCAATCCAGAAACGGTTTTTTTTGTTTACTTATTTTTCTTCTGTGGTTTTTGTTTTGATTTATTACTTATCTTCTTTTTGTACACATGCAGCCACTCGCCTCCGCAATATAGCCCCTCTGCTCTAAATATTGCAAAATATGGTGAAAATGATTTTTATTGGTATGGTAGAATAAAATTGAGTACATTTCGGAGGTGAATTCTCTCGGTAGCACCCGCAAATTTTGTTGATGAAAAAGCTCTTTTAACATTTGCGCCTTCTCATTTGCTACAAGTTCTCTGGCTGAGTAGTTTCGTTCATGATTATTTAGTGTTCTTGACACGAAACAAATTGGGTGTCCCTCTTGAGATAAAACTGTGCCCAAGGCACAATTTGATGCGTCTGTTGTTAACGTGAATTGTTTTTCAAAATTTGGATATCTCAAAATGGGATGCGAAATTATTAATAATTTAAGCTTTTCGAAAGCTTCTATATACATATATTTGGTCTCGAACATTTATTTTAACTCCTTTTTTCAAATACTTTGTTATAGGTTGGGCAACTATTGCGTAATCTTCCACGAATTTACGGTAATACCCCGTAGTTCTTAAAAAGCTTTTTATTTGTTTTTCGGTTTTGGTAAAGTTAAGTCCTGAATCGTTTTAATTTTATTAGGATTTGGTTTGTGTCCTTCCTTTGTTAGTATATGACCTAAAAATTCTGTCTCTCTTGTCATAGAATTGCACTTGTCAATCTGTATTTTTAAATTGGCTTGTTTCAAAACTCTGAAAATGTCCGTTATAGATTTTATATGTTCTTGAAGAGACTTACTAAATATAAGAATGTCGTCCAGGAAGACTACACGTGTTTTGTTAATAAAGTCACGTAGTATTGCGTCCATAAGTCTTTGAAAGGCTGCCGGTTCATTTTTTAACCCAAATGACATCCTTATGAATTCTAACAGTCCATGTGGTGTCATAAAAGCTCTTCTCCCCCTATCTTGTTCCCTTATTAATATCTGATGGTATAATGCGAGATCTAAAGTTGTAAAGTATTGAGCTCTTCCTAGTTTGTCTAAAATTTAATCTATATTTGGTTGTGGAAATTTATCGTCAATTGTCACTTCGTTGAGTTTTCTGTAGTCAACTACGATTATATATATTTTTTTCTCCTGAAATGTCAATTTTTTTTTATACTACTATTACGGGGCTTGAATATCTGGAATAACTTTTCCTTATTATTCCCTGTTCCCTTTGTTTCCTTACTTCCGTTTCGTGTTGTGAGGGATACCGGTATAGTTTGGAATTTATCTGTTCATCTGTCACCGTTCTAATTTCATGTTGGATTTCCATTGTGCTAGTTAACTGATCACCTTCTTTGAAGAATAGTTCTTTGAATTTATTCAAAACTTTTACTATTTCGTCATATTCCTCTTTATTTAAATGATCTAATTGTATTCTGTTCCAATCAAAGTTATCTGCTTCTAATGCACAAACTTTTACGTTTTTATACGGACTTATCATAAAACTAGTTTTTTCATTATTAAAAGATATGTATCCTTCCACTAAATCCATTATTGTGTTGAAACATATCATCAAATCAATCCCAAAAATGAAATCATGTTTTCTTCCTTTTAATTTAGTCATTTTCCATTTTATTTTTGCAGTTTTCTCTACATTAAATTCTAAAGGTGTGTCTGTCAATCCTTAAAATCTAATTTTATCCTTTTCTTAGTAGCATTTTCTCAAATCCATTTTTATCTTGATCAATTGAACTTATATTTGCACCTGTGTCTATTAGTGCATTATATTTCTTATTTCTAATTGTTATTGTTATGATGGGTAGGTAACCTGACGTCGTTCCAAAAAAAACTGATCCTGACTTTGTCGGGATGGAGCTGTGTTACTGTGACACAGGTCTGGTTCCGAGTGTCCTGTCAATTGATCATAATTTATTTCTTCACGTTTATGTTCAAAAAATTCGTTTCGTTCTTGTCTAGGTTGCGGCAAGCGATATTAGCTGCCTATTGTTCTAGGGTTTCCTAACTGCGCGGTTTTTTGATTATTATTATTCACCTGGTTATTTTTATTATAATTCACATCATTTATTTGCCTATTCATTTGAATGTTATCTATTTCCATGGGCTCAGCTTGGCGTTGCCTGGGTTGATTCCAACGATTTTGGTTAAAATTTGGCCCAGGGTGTTCTGCCTTTGTGAACCTTTGGAAATTACCTGAATTTGAATATTTATTGAAATTGTTGATCCTTCCATTATTATTATGCGTGTATTGCCCTGAATTATTCATATGTCCACTATTATAGTTATATTCATTATTATTGTAGGTAATTATTATTGGGTCTAAAATTAAAATTGCCCTGCCCTTTGTTCTGATTTCTATTATAGTTAGTGTTGGAGCGAGAGAGTCAGTGCGAAATTAACAGCGGAACGAGGCGGGTGTGGTGACGGTCGTGGAGCGAATTTATATAAGATAAGTGTATACTTTGATTTTAATATAATATCTTTGTTAAAGGAAGGAAATACATTTTGGTCCATCGAGCCGAAGGGTGAAAGTTTTGAGCGCATTTGCTGAAAGCCCGCAGCAATAAATTTGTAGAAATAAAAAAGATTTGCTGGTTTGAAAACGCTAAATCCAGGGATGGTGTTCGTGTCAGAAATACATACATATGTATGTATGTATGTGATTGGTGTTGATGTGTTTCTATTGAACGCATTACGTGCGGTGGCGACTTTCATTTGTGTGTAGTGTTGTGCGCACATTATAGTGCGCACAGTCACCGACGCAAACGTACGTTACGTGTCAGCGATCAAACTTATGAGAGCGCCATGCAAATGCAAACTCATCAACGTGTATGTGTGACGGTTATGCGCGACGTGTACGTGTGTAATCTGAGAAATTTAGATTTTTGCCGTGAAGCCGTGCCAGCTGAGTGCTCTCTCACCACACAGTGTTGCCAAGCAGAACTTTTTAAAATCATTAACAAAATAACCTTATAAAAATTTAAATTTTTATTAAATTAATTTAAAATCGATGTTTAATAATGTTAATTATAGATAAATGAACTATTTGCATTTGTTGGTTTTTGGCTTTGGTTTATTATACAATGAAAAATTGTAATTGACAACGCGGATGTGTGTAAAATCATGTATGCAAACAAAGGAATGGCAACATTGTGTTGATGCATACAAACACAGTTTTATGTGCGCAAAGTTTGTTTACAAAACATACGCGCGGGCGCAAGTTTTGCTCAATTTTGTGTATCTCCCGACAAACAGACACGGCAAACGTACACGTCGGTGACTGTGCGCACTATTATTCTGAGCAGCGACGAGTTGCGTTTTGTTCTCTTATTCAGTGCATATTGTTGTTGTTGCGGCAGGTTTGTATCGAATTCAGCGAGTACTTCATCGCTCAACGAGTTCCTATATCGGTATGAATGCTGAGTAATAGACGGTAATGCACATACATACATACATATATACTTTTTATGTGTCATATGCGCACTTGGTTCAGGCTGCGAAGAGTACAGCGAGTTTAGTTGAGAGAATGCTCATTTTTTTTTTTTGCGTTTCTGCCATTTACTCAGCATGTTGTTTTATGCAAGCGGTGTGTGTGTAGAGTTCGGCGAATGTTTTCGTAGCTCAGGACGTTCCTATTTGGGCTGATTGCTCTGGGGCACGCTGTAATGTAGATATGGATTTTATATGCGCAATTGGTTCGGAATCCAGTGAGAATTTCGTTGAGAGAGCGGAGATGTGTCGGTTCCAATTCAGACTGGTCTGTTTTGCTCGGCGTATTATTGGTGTTGCAGCAGGTTTGTATGGAATTCTGAGCTTTCCTGTGTTATGGGCCGTTTACATGGAACTTTCCTCGCTTTGCTTGGCAGTTCGAACTTTAACAACAAAGCGTGAGGCGTAGAAGGTCAGCTACATAGAACACTTTGACAGTTTCTGCGTTAGAAGTTTGTTATGAGTTGCGATTTGTGTTTGTTCAGAGTGTTTTGTTTAAAGATAGAATAAAAAAATGAATTTTACTGATATGATGGAAGTAGTAGTAAGAGGCTACTAATGTTTGAAATTCGCGAGTGTCAGTAGTGTGTATACGCACGCCAAAATAAAAATAAAATGGAAATGATAACAGCTGATTGCCAAGGCGTACAAAGGTTGAGATAAGTTTGCTTTGCTTTGCTTTGCTCTACTTTTCTCGCCTTGTATATAGCAGAACTCATATAACATCATGTATTGAACTTATCTGTCAAGGCGAAACTCTGAAGCAAAGCAAAGCAAAAGTCCTATATGAACGGGCCTTTAGTATCATTGCTGAGCGAGAGGCAGAAATGTGTATATGGGTGTAAATATGTATGTATGTCACGATTAGCGTCCGAGGAAGGCGAGGTTTGCGAATACCCATAAATGCATATGCATAGAGTTGAGATTTTGTTCTGTACTGGTGCAAAGAGTATACATACTTATGTATGTACATACATAAGTACGTATGCGAATGAGGTGCGAGTCAGGGATGGAAAGTGAAAATTTCAAATGGTACCTAATTTGACAAAATAAGTTCAATAGCGGACAAATGTACCTAAAAAAAAAGGTTTTCAATAGATACATACATATGTGATATTCTGAATTCAATTATTATTTTTATATATTTCAATGTATATATTGTATTCTTTCGTTCGAATTGCGCACACATAAAACACAGCTGAGAACCTGCTTTTCATTTCACATGGTTTTGGTCACAAATAGTTTATAGTTAGTTACATTTAACCGAAATCAACTTGGGAAAAGAAAAATAAAAAGAAATAATTTTATTACACTTTAAATTGGGCCAATGGGACACAAAAGTTCAACGGCATCTACTGCTGAAATTAATAAAAATAAAGAAAAAATTCGTTCTAAATGGGAGTCTGGATGTAATATTCACTAAAAGCGAAGTTTCTTTAAAGAAGGCGGCTCGGAAATAGACAGGATGTGTTTTGATTGGTTCGCTAAGGCTAGAAGTCAAAAAATTCCGATTTCTGGTCCCATTTTGAAAGCAAAGGCAATGGAAATTGCAGGAAAATTGGGTGTACCTAATTTTAATGCTTCGGATGGATGGCTAAATAAATGGCGATTAAGGAATAATGTTTCGTTCAAATGCATATCTGGTGAAGCTGCAGATGTGAATCAGGATGATGTCGAACAGTTTCAGACAAAGCTGCAAACTCTGTTGAATGGGTACAAGCCTGAAGACATTTACAACGCCGATGAGAGTGGACTTTTCTTTCGTGCCTTACCGGACAAAACCCTCGCTTTTAAATCCGAAAAATGTATGGGAGGTAAGCAATCAAAGGAACGACTCACAATTTTTTTCTGTGCTAATATGGCTGGAGATAAGGAGCCGCTTTTGGTTATAGGGAAAGCAGCCCGTCCTCGCTCCTTTAAACATGTTCCAATTGCAAAACTTGCAGTGGATTGGAAGTCTAATAAAAAAGCATGGATGACTCGAGAAGTGATGAGCGAATGGCTGCAGCAATTCAATCGAAGAATGAAAGCCCAGAATCGAAAAATTATCTTGTTTCTAGATAACGCGGCTTCTCATCCAAAGGAATTAGACTTGACCAACATAAAAATTTGTTTCTTGCCACCAAATACAACGGCAGTTAGCCAACCCCTGATCAAGGTAAAATCCAAAATTTTAAAACTTTGTATAGAAGCTTAGTTTTAAAACACTTGATAACTAAATTGGCGATACAAGTTCAGCCTCAGAGCTCTCAAAATCTATTAATGTACTGGAAGCCGTGTATTTCATCAAAGCATCTTGGGATAAAGTGGAAGCCACAATCCGAAACTGCTTCCGTAAAGCAGGATTTTTGGAAACTTTAGAGTATCCGTCAGATTTTGATCCCGAAAATGACATTCTACTGGCAGTCTATGCTAGGCTTCAGGAAGGACTAGATTTGGCAAATGATTTCGAAGGTTTTCTCCAAATAGATCAAAATGTTTTCACTGAGGCAACAACATAGAAATTCAATTTGACCAACCAGATGATACTATGGACTTAAGTGATTCAGAAGATGAACCTTCAGAAGAAATAAGTGACCACATAACATCATATGATGAGGCTTTAAAACTTGTTGCGCGCTTGAAACAATTTGCAAAAAATGACTATGTAGTTTTTCAGAAGGTTAAAAATATCGAGAGTCACTTTGAAAATGAAAATTGTAAATCAAAGGAATCAATGTTAAAACAAACAAGCATCACACAATTTTTTCAATCAAACTAGTCGATATTGAAATGTAAAGACCTGTACAATGTATTTAATTGATATATTTATGTACATATGTATATGTAATACTAAAGTATTTAAATATTCTTTACTTCGAAAAATTTCTTGAATAAACTACAATGAATTTTATATGAGTAGTATATATTTTTTGACCTCATCCCCTATAAGCGGACATCTCCCATAACCGGACAAAAACACTGCGACCGTGAGTGTCCGGTTATGAGAAATTTCACTGTATATGATACCTTGTGGAAATACTTGCGATTCAAGGTGGCCTTATGGAGCGTGTAGTTGTTAAACAGTGTAAAAGAGATTTAGTGAGCGATTAAGGAAAAACTCCTGTGACTTAAAGAAGTTATATGAAGCAATTTGTTTTGGTTGTTACAGTGATTCTGAATACAACTTCAGCTGAATTTACTATTAGGCAAATCTCAGAAAAGATACATCAGCGACTTTCAGTGCGAATTGTGAGGCAAATTTTCCATTTGTTGTGGCTGTTAATTGTTAATCAGGATTACACTGCATCAATATACTCATAGAAGCACTTTTGGCAAAGATGATAACTACTTTTGTAGCGATGGTGGGGTTATAACGTACAAGATACCATATAGTTTAGTTGGTGGGGGAACGGAGAGCGCTAACCAAGAAGCATGAAAGACACAGGAGTGAATGAGACAGGTGCAGATAGTAATACGTCTCTAGGGGTCGAAGACAATAGTACTACTTAGACTGATCTATATATGTATAGTTTGTTACTTTTTCTCAAACTCAGCTTCTGTTGGACTGATTGGCATAGGTCATGAGCATATACATACATACATATACCATGAATATATCGGGACTGGTATTGCAGTAGGTGGTTGTAGATGTCTGCGTAAGGTCATTAGAAAATCCTTTACCGCAGTGCGCATTGTCGCCCATAATTAAGCGTTGTGGGATTACCATTGGCAGATTGCCTTGTTATATTTCGCGATAATCATAGCAAATAAATTCGGTTGTGCTACAGATTTACGGAGGTAGTCATATAAAACTCCCACTCCACGAGCCTCATGGAGTTTCAACCCTGCAACATTGTGTTAAATAAGTGCAGTTAGCAAAATAGATATAAACCTACTTATGGTATTTTGTCAGTTTTACTAAGTTTATTGGGTACATATGTATATGTATGTATATGTTTATTAGTAGGAGACAGAAGTCAGCAGAAGTCCGAAGGTATCACAGATTGGTGGCGGAAGAAAGATAATCAAGGCGAGGATTGCGTGTGGTTAGGGCTTTGAGGACAGCGATTTGGTAAGCACTATATAAATAGCTTAGTTTAGTGAGCAACTCATTAAGAGAATATTATAGCCTTGCAATTATATCTGCGACTTAAATAATAAATTGATTTTTATGGAATGCGTAACAGCGACTACAGCATATATATGTAGGAAATATCGGTCACCTGCGACTTAAAAACTGCTTTATTAAGTAACTAATATGAAAATATATGTACATATACTGCGATTTGTGAACCCATTTGCGACTTGAAGCACCATCAATCGAATTTCAACGACGGTACGAGCGAGGTTTAAGGGCAAAATATCAGTTTCAGGAATTTGGGAAGAATATGATTAAAAAATTCAAAGCAATGGGGTGATATAGGGGGGCGATATAGGGGGTCACGTTAGCCTGCGGAGAATTTACGATGGCGTGATCTGCAACGAAAGTATCCAAAAGGCCCAATTGTCTAAAGTAAACAAAGTTAACACGGCATATTATGCGATTTGGGAAATATCTGCGATTTAAGATATTCTTTAGAAACCAATCATTTGCGAAATAACAGCGACTTATAAACATGCATATCTGCGACTTTAAGAATCTCAAGATGAAATTGATTTTAGTGGCGCAATATCGGTTTATAAAACTTCATCGACTTAAAGCATTTTGGTGAATTGGTTTCTGTAGCGATAATAGCGACTTATATCTGCGACCTAATGCGTCTTTGTATCGTAACTGCGTAACTGCGACCTATAGATAAACATTCATAACTGCGACTTAAAGCGCATTCGCGAACGGATAGATAATGGAATCCCAGCATTTTACAAACGTATCGGATAATTAAGGCGTCTTATAAATTGATTATTTAAATGCGGAATAGCGGTGAGCATGCTGCGTATGGTAGGATATAGATAAATTGATGTTAGTGGCGTAACATCTGCTTATAAAACGTCGGCGACTTTAAGCGTTGTTGAGAATTAGTTTCTAAAGCGATAACAGCGAATTATAAACATACTTATCAGCGACATAATGGGTATTTGTGAATTGATTTACTAAAGGCGTATCAGCGACTTACCATCGTATCAGAGACTCAAGCGTTTTATAAAGTGACTCTTTGAAGGCAAAATTTCGATGTGATGGTTTATTGGTTAATTGTCGAATCTATATGAATTGATTCTTCAAAGGCGGAACAGAGTCAAGTGCGTGACTTGTGGTATACCTGCGAGTTGAGAAGCGTCTAGGCAGTAAGTCGTTATTTAACAGCGTAAGCGAGATTTATGCCCTTATTGGGTACGGAGGCTAGTAGCCGCTGGGCTATCATGCGCTAAGATTTGTTTTAAGCATGACAAGCCACTGCTGACCGTCGGCTGCTGAAACTGTTTGCGCGTTATGTTGATTATATGGTTGGCAAAATTTTAAGACAGTTTCGAGATTTGTTAACATTAATTACCTTGCATATTTTAGCGGAGTTTCCAATTATTTTCAAGGTCACTTGTAATGAGGTTCGTAGCCATACATAATACAAGGTGCGATATTGGTAGCCATGCCAGGTAGACCAGCGACTATAAATCAGTCTTTATGGGGATTATAGAAAAACTGCGATTTAAGCCCTTAAAGAAATAGTGCGGCAGCGTTATTAAGCATATTTTTGGTCTAACACGCCCTTATGTGAATTTCACTAAATATGTATCACGGACTTTATGAGCGAATTTTTAAGGGAAGGTTTCGGTTTGGTTTTCCTTGTCTTGGCTGCTAGCTGATAATCCCGTCTGTATTGTATCGAGATGCTTATAAAATCACTTGTGAAGAATATGAGAAGTAATTTGGTAGTATTGGTGGGTTAATGACTGAGCCACGCCAGCCTGATAGGTATTTCAATGGGTGCATTATCAGTGTAAGGTGTCTGCGTGAGATCCTTGGAAGCTCGTTTTTAGCAGCGTGGGGTCTTGTAAATAATCGTTTCTTGCATACGCTCTTTGCGGGATCTCCATTGTTTTTCATATTTTACCGCAATCATCAGTTCTGCGACATATTTACTGCGAAGGTCATTCAAGGCTCTCACTTCAGATCTACGCATACGCGTAGCAGCATGCAGGGTGTGGGAATTGGTGCAGCCCACCATTTGCACAAATGGCTATGCGGAGGTTAAAGGTCAGAGCAGTGATTTGGTTTACTGTAACATGCCATGCAACCTGGGCATCGCAGGCCTTTCGCCTATGACCTGTGAAATGTGTAGCAGTTAGGAAATTACGGGGAAAATCGGCGTAGGGTAGTTCAGCAGTTCGGTTTCGTTCCAGTCAGCTGAGCATCTGAAATCTACCAGAACACAGGTGCATAGGTGAAGCTGATCCGCGAAACATGAGAACCTTGGATGACTGGTCTAAACGAGAAAATTCTCATTGAACGGCCGGAGAATTTAACAACATATAGGCAATGTCGACCGATCATCACGCAAAAGCTTTGGGAATTATAAAGCGATGGTTGTCTTAAAGAGTCTCGAAAGCATCGAAACGGCGGTAAAAAAAGACGAAACCTGAATGTGAACGACCAAGAGAAAAATGGGACAATTGGTAAAACAACATTCAGGCAGTGGGGTGGTAGTCCATAAGATAACTATCCATTAACCGTCTATTAAAAATACCTTTGCCAGCACTAGTAGAACCTGTTGAGCCTCGAGATACATCGCGTCTCAAGGCCGGAGGATGTTCGAGCGAGAGAGTCAGTGCGAAATTAACAGCGGAACGAAGCGGGTGTGGTGACGGTCGTGGAGCGAATTTATATAAGATAAGTGTATACTTTGATTTTAATATAATATCTTTGCTAAAGGAAGGAAATACAGTTAGGGATTGAGCTATTATGTTTATTTGCTTGTTTAAAGGTACTGGAATGATTTCCGCGAAATTTTCTAAATTTCTGCCTAATACAACTATTCATATCTTCTTTTCAACATTATATCTATTATGGTCCCTAGATCCCTTTCTGGGTATATCTTGTCTAATAGTATTCCCTGCGTCATTTCTTTGGATATATTAACCAGTAAACTGTCTACGTTAGACAAATCTATACACTGATCATCTTGATAATATACACTTAATTCGTCACTTTTATACTTAAGATTTTGTAATGCTACAGCTAATTCACTTACTGTATTAACTCGAAGTTCATTAATTTTTCTGTAGATTTGGTGGGGTTCCCAGTTCGGCCGGTATCTCAGCTTCAAAGTCCTTTTTATTATCTGCCAGTTGTCCGGTTGCTGTACGTTGATGACCACGTTTTTTGCTTCTCCTTGTATATTACGGTAAAAAATTACCTTTGTAGCTTCCTTCTTTAGTTCCTCGTTTTCTATGTTCGATAGCACGTACTCTACGCTTCTGAAGAATGAATTAATGGTTATGTCTCCCATACCAGTAAATAAAATTTTGTCTTCATAAATTTAGATTTTTAGTTTTTCTGTTTTTTTCGAACGCGGTTCTTATCACTGGATCCTATTTTTCACTAGGATCCTACCCACTGCTCCAGCAACGATGTCGCGTTTGGGTTTTTGTTAAAAAAAAAACTAAATTTGTTTTATTATTCTTTATTTATTAATTCCTAGTTTAACAACTTCTTCACCGAACGGGAGGAACAAGACTGACTTAGGCTAATTCCAAGTTCTTCTTATTAATTAAAATTATTGCTTTATTTGTTGGTAGTTCTATGGAATGTAAATATTGCATTTTCGTTTGGGAACGGAAATGCAATAAATGCCGATTTGACAATGTTTATTGCAAATTACTTAATTAGTGAAATTATTGTTTTATTTGTTGATAATTCTATGGAATGTTAATATCGCATTTTCGTTTGGGAACGGAAATGCAATAAGTGCCGATTTGACAATGTTTATTGTTTTTATTTACTTATTAAGTTAATTCTTTTATAATAAATTGGAGACGGTTGCAATTCTTGGAATTGCGACCGAAAATTAGTTTTGCTTTATGAATTCAATCATAATTTCTTTAAACAACCCGGAAATGAGTTTAATATTACATTTTTCTATATTTATTGGTAGTTATATTTGCAATAAATTCATCTATAGTATCATTCCTAATGTCAGTGTTAGTGTTTGGTTTTGTATACTTAACTCACGCGCGTTTATGAATGAAATGTATGTTGTTGTATGTATGTAGTTTCAGATAGTTTAAAATATTTGGCGCCGGCGCAGACTCAAGTGCAGCTGCGGTTGTGATTCGATTTAGATTTAGCGTAGGTCAAGGTTGAATTTATACACATGCACGTACATAAGTGCATATATATGTGTGTATGTATGTACATGGATGCATATGAATTTATGTATTTAGATATGTATATGCATATATGTACATACATAGATATGCATACATATGGATGTGTGCATGTATGTATGTATGATTGTGTACTTGATAACGTTTTAGGTATTTACTAGCAACCCGCACCTTGTTTCACACAGGTTGATAATGTTTAAATCAACTTTATAATTGAAATAAAAGTAATTTTTTGTAATATTTCGGAATAATAACCCTAGTAAATAAAGAAAATTTCATAAATAAATAAAGTCCAATTAGAAGATATATTTATGTACATACATATTAATTATTCATATTCAGTTAGTTTTTATTTTCAGTTTTATAACACTTCATTGTATACAATGTTCGCAGCTTTCCCATCAGGAGCCAAAACAAATAAATTGTCTTTGTTTGTTACACGGGATAGAGCAACATATACATAACTGGTCATGCGTAAAACATTAAGATCTAAGGTCCAAACCGGCCACCTTAAGTGTTTGACCTTAAGACTTATTTATTGTTACTGCAAAACATAATTTGACTGGAAACTGGAGCCGTTTAAATTGAAATGGAAGATCTGTTGGTATTATAGGGATTCTTGGAATCAAGATGTTTTCTCCAGCACCACAGCCAGTCAAAATTGAACACTCAATCAAATGCGTTCTAATTGTTTTGATCAGCAGCCTAGTTCCATTACATAAAGTTGGTGGATTTAAATTGCGTAGTAATATTACAGGAGCTCCTACTTTAACAATTAGTTTATGTGGTGGCGTTCCGGGGGGATTTAGAGAATTTAAAAATTCTATTGGGTAATGTACTGCCTCGCTAATATCTATTATTGTGTCTATTGAGTGGAAAACTTGTGCTTCCGTAGTAAAATTTGAAAGTATTAAGGCATTTACTGCATCCACCTGATCATTGGTAGCTGACAATATTGCCCGCTCCTTAAACCAGTCCAATGAATTGGTTATAAGACCACCAACTCCGGGATATACTTTCTCAATTAGATCTTCAATAGTTTGGGTTAAATTACAAATATTTGTCAGATCGATTTGCCCACATGTCGTAGGGAACTGTCCGTTACCAATTTTTAGCAAGTTATTAGCAAAAAGTGCATTTCCTTGTCCGGAAGTAGAAACTCTCATATTTTCTTTGAGCTGTACTTTATTTATATACGGCCAAAAATAAGACATTTTCAGAGATGCGTTATGGGATGTTTACCCATTCGTGTGGTTTTTAATATAAAAATAAGCTAAAAGGGTAAAAGGGCTTTCAGTAAGCTTACAGAACAAAACGTGGGAATTTTAAAAATGGATACCTTTTCGTTGCTAAGTTGAATACTTGAGGAAGCTGCCAAATGAAATAGATTCAAGGAAAATAACTTTTTTCACACTTCAAGTATTGAATGAGTAGCCTCTTTCAAGCCGATGTCAATCCTTTCTGGAGATATGGATGAAAATGTGGATTAAAGAACACCAAAATAAAGCGGTTTTGGGGATAATGACCGTAATTTTGAAAAGCAATATGTAGGTAAGGGCGGCGATATGGAGATTTTATTAAGAGTGAAATTTGTAAAAAATTGGAGAGTCGTCACACCGTACCTTGCAATTCACACTTCATATCTTACATCTTTCATTTTGTATTCCCCCATACCGCGAGCAAAGATGTTTACATATCAAAAAGCCAATTTTACATGGGAAACTAAAAAAAAAATAGCGACCCCTATGAGTTCAGCTATAGGACCCATCTTTGAAATAAAATAAATACTTGGCAAGATTTACCTCCGAGTAGATTTAGGTCGAGCTTCTCTTGCGTCGTGCTCCTTTTTAATTATTCCTACAAACTGGCGGGTCCCCTACATGTTTTGTGCCAACTCCGAACGGCATCTGCTAGGCATATGAATTTTCATGCCAGAAACATACTCGGAGTGTTTGTTAGACCACTTCCGACGGACGACCCCGCTTAGAAAACTTTTTTTCTAATTGAAAAAACTGTTTCTAAATTTTTTATGGTGCTTTGCACGGGGCTTGAACCCAGGACCTTTGGTGTGGTAGGCGGAGCGCGCTACCATCATACCACGGCGGCCGCCATATTTGGTGAGGATTTTTTTCCATCAAAGGTATGTAAGTGTTAAAAAAAGAAACAATTTGGATAAAACAAAATGTTGTAGAATTCAATCTCCCTACTACACAAATAAGTACATATGTACATATGTATATGCATAGTATATATGTACATACAAACATACGAAAACATAGTACTTTTGTTTAAACTTTAGGAGTACATATATATGTATGTATGTATGTTTAAAAATATGCATGCATTCCTTTTCTTTTTTGTTGCATTAATCTGGCACCATGCATAAATAGTATGTATGTATGTGAAGCCGAAATAAAAGCGAAATTATGTAACATACATATGTACATACATACATACGTCCGAAGTGAAGTAACGCTACCGAGCTCTTTCGCGAATTCATCAAATGAATGGCTCACCACTGCTGTCGCTTAAACCACGCTGACCTATTCGGTTCGCAGCGAACAAACACACAAACAGATTTTTTTGGAAAAAGTGCTGCTTTTGTTTAAACAATTTTGGTTAAATTAGAAAGAAATCAACTACTTTTTTTGATGCAGAACGAAAGTAAATATTTCAAAGTTTAACTTCAAGGAAGATTCATTCTAATCGGTTGATTGGGTTATGATGTACATATGGCTGTGTAAACCAAAAATTTATGTTTTTTGTACCACATTTTGTCCGATTGCCACGCCCCCTTTATATATTCCTTTACATTATATAAAAAAAAGTCCATCTCACACAGCTAAGCTTTAAAATGCAAAAAACCGCTTTCAAATCGGAGCATTCTGTGCGAAGCCAATTCCGTACATATGTATGTATGTATGTACATAGCTTTTTAGCGACTTTATTTTATAAGTAGTATAGATGTACATACATACATTCAAGTGTAGTTATGCATTTAGTATTCTCTGGAAGAATATAAGTACTTATATGTATATCAACATACATATGTATATACAGTGATGGGCAAAAGTCTACATAGGGGGTGTATGTAGTTCCGTTGGTATGAAGGTCCAAAAACTTTATTGAAAAATATGTTGATACAGTTTTATTTAAAATCTTTTTCTACTCACAATAAACTAAAAAAAAAGTCCACTCGTTCATATAAAACAGCAAAGTTATGGGGGAAAACGCAAAAATAGTGTTGACAGACAGGGCCGTAGCGAGGGCGGAGGGGCCCCCGCGACCTAAAAAAAAAAAAAAAAAAGAAGCAGGCTGTGCCAGAGACACGGCCATTAAGTTTACCGTAGAATACGCCATCCGATAAGACAGAAAACATATGTAACCATAAATGATAAATAATACAAGCAAATGAATTTCTTTATTTGATAGTTACTTTGGATGATATACATAAGCTTATGATAGGAAAAATAGGATAAAAATGTTTTTAAATTATCAATTAAATTTCTCGCAAAAACGAAGTCAATGGCTGTTATCAATAGTAAAGATAAATGATAAATAACATACGCGAATCCATTTTATTATTTTTTTTGCAGTGCTTGGCAGCATTTTCTCTTCTTTTACTCTACTTTAACTTGCCCGCCTAAAATTATGCAATACAAAGAAAGGGCTGCACGAGTACATTTAAATCGCCCAACAGCAAACACTCAACCAAACACCACACACATATTTGTGTGCATGTGTTTATACAATTTTCATTTGAGAAATTTAAATATTAGGAAGATATCAACCAACATGAAATGTATGTCAAACGAAAGCTAACATCTTCATTTGACTACAAAAAAAAAAAAAAAAATTAATCGAGCCGTTTCCTTATAATTAAAGAAATAGAGATTACAACAATAAAAACCTGACATTGGTGCCCATACCGTAAGGTAAGACGTATTCTACGCCAAAAGGTCATCAAAAATTTGCGTGTGAGCAGCAGCGCTAAATGTCGCAATGACGTAATCGAGACTGGGAGGGTCTTGGCAACTGTGTCTAAGCTCTGCGTGCGAGAGTTTTTTCTGTAGTTTTCTCTATCAACTTCAGGCAAATGCCGACAGAGTTCTAATACTTGAACGATAATTTGCGGCATTTAGTATGAACCAGTCCTAAAAATCTTTTTCTTTCCACCACATAAACATGACGTGCAATGATGTAGTCTGGTTGATAATAAACATTTGCATGGGATAGGCAATTTCAAACTTGATAATTGCGCGAGGAAGGATGTGAACGAAAAAAGGAAATGTGAAAGAGAAGTATCCGACGTATTAAACAATATAGAATTGAAGCAAAGGCAAGGAAGTACGGCTGATCATTCCCACGACAGTCGGTTCTACGTACCGGAATGACCCGGGTTTCACCCGGCCAAGGACTGTTGTTTCGGCGATCTAACCCTGTTTAGATCGGCCTACCCCATAAGTTGTCTGTCTCTCCTGGAGCAACTCCTTGCAGCAGGGTTGCTTCACCTCCTTCTGGTCAGGGCTGGCATCGAGTCAAACCCTGGTCCAGAAACCTATTTTTGCTGCGTTTGCCAGAAAAAGCTCCATCCGAACTCCACTTCGGTAAGGTGTAATTCGTGCGACGGATGGAGCCATCTTAAGGTCTGCTCAGGCCTTAAGACCCACAAGGAGTGGTCCACAAACTATGTGGCCCCTGTTGTTCGCGCCCTATGGCGCCCATAGCCTCTACGGCTCCCCTAGTTGCACCTAGTGCACCGGTGCCTTGCACCGGCAGAACCTCTACGGTTCGCAGGAGCACACAACAACATGGTCGCTCCCCTCCCCCCCCCAACCTAGCTCCGCCCCCCGTGTGGGGAATAGCCAGCAGCTCCTGGTACCCCACACAGTCTGTTCCGTGTGTCAGGCTAGGATATACCGGAATGCGGCATCAGTCAGGTGCAATTCGTGCCAAGGCTGGTGTCACTTTCGAGTGTGTTCTGGCCTGCGCACCACACGTGAATGGTCGGGTGACTACCTGGCTCCCTGTTGTAGAGCCTTGCAACCGCACGCGCCAGTGGCGGCGCTGCCAAACAACACCATAAGGCAGCCCAACGTGCCAATGCATGTGCAGCAGGGTCCAGGTGGGCAACATCACCCTTCCCTCACACCCCTCTCCGCGACGACTCTACCGAGGCAAACGAGACTCCTTCAGCTGAACTGCAATGGGCTGCAGGGCAAGATTGAGGAGATAACCGACTTTATGAGTCGGCATAATCTGTCAATAGCTGCGATCCAAGAAACGAAACTGCACAGCAACTCAACTCTGTTGAGTTGCAACGGCTACAATGTGCATCGTAAGGATCGCGAGCGAGGTAATGGTGGTGGCTTAGCATTCATCACCCATCACACAGTGCAGTATCGTCTTATTGAAGAAGACATCGACCGCAGGGACACTACCTTAGAATGTCAAGGAATAGCTGTCCGGTCAGGCGATGTCGAGCTCGAAATATTTAATATTTATATACCCCCTGTCACCTGCTGCCCGGCAGGATATCACCCTGACATAGGTGCGCTCCTCAGAGGTGAAAACCGATTGGTAGTAGGTGACTTTAATGCGCACCACGATCTCTGGCATTCAAGCCTACCAGCTGATCGTAGGGGAAATGATTTGGCAGAGCAGATAGACGATTCGACATTCTGCACGATGAATGATGATGCCCCTACCAGGATTATGGGTAGTTGCAGCAGCTCGCCTGACCTAACGATAGCTAGCGCAGGTCTGATAAATAGCATAACGTGGCGACCTATGCTATCGCTTGCATCAGACCACCTACCTATAATCACCTCGATTGACAGACCTGCTGACTTTGTCTCCGCGGACCATCGGACCTATATCAACTTTAAAAAGGCTGACTGGGTCAGGTTCGTGGAGTTCACCGAAAATGCCTTCAGGTCTCTTCCCGCTCCCACCGACGTTCGAAAAGGCGAACATAAGTTCCGCAAGGTGGTTGCGTCAGCTGCGGCCCGCTTCATTCTATCCCTGAGATCCGTCCCAACTTCCCGGCTGAAGCGGCCGCTCTAGCGAACGAACGCGACCACCTTCGCCGCTCCGATCCCCGTAATCCTAACATTCAGGATTTAAACGTGGCGATTCGGAGGCTGGTGGACCAACACAAGCGGAACAAGTGGGTGGAGCATCTGAAGTCCTGTAATCTGGTCACGGGTGTTGGTAAGCTTTGGTCTACCGTGAAGTCCTTATCCAACCCGACGAAGCACGACGACCGAGTGGAAATTTTATTCGGGGATCGTGCCTCGTCGGACCCGAAGAGATGCGTGAGCTATTTTAGCCGACAGTTTATACTGCATCCTTCGGGGGATAGGACCAAGCGGAAGGTGACCAGGAGGCTGCGCAAATTACCGAACAACAGCGCGCCTCTTACCTTCACTTGTGGCGAGGTAAAGGAGGTCATCAGGAAGGCGAAAGCCTCCAAGGCCATTGGCCCTGACGGGCTAAGCGTGTTGATGCTGAAAAATTTAGGCCCCGCGGGAGTTGAGTTCCTCACCGGGATTCTCAATTTGTCTATGGCCACCCTCATCATTCCAGACATCTGGAAGGTTGGGAGGGTGGTCCCACTACTGAAACCAGGGAAACCGGCCGACAAGGGTGGTTCCTATCGGCCGATTTCCCTGCTTTCACCTGTGGTAAAGACACTTGAGGCCCTACTCCCGTACTATACATACCACCTTGGGTCAGCTAAGCATCAACATGGCTTCCGGAAAGTGCACAGCACAACAACAGCACTTAATGCCATAAACACGCAGGTGAACCGTGGTCTTAACCAAAACCGCCCCTGCGAGAGAACCGTCCTAGTAGCGTTGGACCTGTCGAAAGCTTTCGACACAGTTAGCCACTCCACGCTACTAGCTGACGTGGAATCATCAACTCTCCCGCAGGGACTAAAACGGTGGACCGCGAATTACCTGTGTGGTCGTCAATCATCGGTATGGTTTAGAGACACAACATCGAAACCAAGGAGGATTAAACAAGGGGTACCGCAGGGTGGCGTCCTGTCCCCATTACTGTTTAATCACTACATCTCCAAGCTCCCTCAACCGCCAGAGGGAGTCACGATTGTCTCCTATGCTGATGATTGCTCGATAATGGCAACCGGCAATGCAATTGATGATCTGTGTTTGAAAGTGAACGGATATCTCTCGGATCTTGCCCACTTTTTCACTAGCAGAAACCGGGCGCTGTCCCCTGCCAAGTCCTCGGCGACCCTTTTTACCACCTGGACGAAGGAGGTCAGGCTGGATCTTAACATCCACATCGATGGCACCCCCATTCCGACGGTTAACCACCCGAAGATTCTGGGGGTGACTTTCGACAGCCTGCTCTCCTTCTCCGCGCACACTACCGCAATCGCCAATAGAGTACAGAGCCGCAACAATGTCCTCAAGTCGCTCGCCGGCAGCTCTCGGGGCAAAGACAAAGAAACGTTGTTGGCAACATACAAGGCGATTGACCGGCCGGTAATAAATTAAGCTGCGCCAGTTTGGTCGGCGGGAACCAGCAGGACACAGTGGATGAAGCTGCAGACCTGCCAGAACGCCGCACTCCGCACGGTGACGGGATGTCTTCTGATGTCGCCTGAGGAGCATCTCCACCAAGAGGTCAATGTGCTCCGAGTTAAGGAGCACAACCTCATGCTCAGCAAGCAGTTCCTTGCTGGATGTCACCGCTCGGGGCATCCAAACGGGCACCTGCTTGCAGTGGAACTGCCCCCCAGGCACATTAGAAGACATCTACTAGAACTAAAGGACGAGATCCAGCCACTCATCACACAACCGCTGGATCCGGAGGCGTACCGGCGGGTCCTAAGCAACATCCACAGAGACACAGTCACGAACATCATTGACTCCCGCCAGGCAAATGCAGTCATCGGAGCCCAACCACCACCTGTAGCAGATGAGGAGTCCCTGCTGCCCCGCGAGTCCCGCGTCACTCTGGTACAACTACGATCTGGATACTGTAGCAGGCTCAACTCCTACTTATCCAGAATCAACCCCGACATACCCAACACATGTCCGGCATGTGGAGATTCTCCGCACGACACCAACCACCTATTCACATGCCCTCTCAAACCCACTCATCTAACCCCCCTCTCCCTCTGGGGCGCGACTAGCCGCTACAACAACAACAACAACAAGTACGGCTGATGAAATCGATAATACAGTGTCGGATTGACGGAATGCGTGGTACTACATTTATAGACGCGTCTGGGTCTTGTTCGTTTTGATTTCGGAGATGACCTTTTTTTTTTTTTTTTTTTTCCTCTTCAAATTACAAGGGCCCCCGGAAGGTTCGCCTTGGGGCCCCCGCCGTCCTCGCGACGGGCCTGTTGACAGAAGTCTACATACAGCAGAGAAATAGCTTAATTTAGTGTGAAAAACTTAATTTAACCCTAGATATTATTGCTTTTTAGTATTTAGTTGGCCCACCGTTGGCATCAATAACCACTTGAAGTCGTCGTGGCATCGAGGCTACTAAATTTGTCAACTCTGTAGATGTAATACTGTTCCAAGCTGCTATTATGCGCTCTTTGAGTATCGCAGCGCTAGAAACCTGGGTTTTCGTGTGCTTTGGATCGTTATCTTGTTGGAAGATCCAACCAGCACCAAGCTCCAAATTATCCACCGAAGGTTTCAAATTATTTTCCAGTAAAGATTTGTATTGATAACGATCCATGTTACCCTCAGTAAATGCTATTCTCCAACTCCAGATTCGGCAACAGCTCCCCAAACCATTACGTTGCCGCCGCCATGCTTGACAGTTGATACTAAATTCTTCGAATTAAGTGCAGTATTTTTTTCCCTCCAAACTTTTGCCCTTCCATCGCTGCCAAATATATTGAACTTTGACTCATCTGTAAACCAAACTTTTTGCCAAAAATCCATTCCCTTTTCTTTATGCGCCTTGGCGAACTACAAGGGAAGTTTACGGTTTTTTCAGAAATAAGAGGCTTTTTGCGTGGTGTTCTACTATGAAAACCGTTATGGTTCAAAGTTCTTCGAATGGTTCTGGGATGGACACACGGTTATGATGTGTTTGCTACATGTCCGGCTAATTCTGCTGCAGTAACTTTTGGATTTTTGTTCACTTCTTTGATAATCAAGCTGATGTCTCTTCGAGACAGTTTCTTCGGGCAGCCTCTGCGCGGCTTGTTTTCGGTAGAACCACTATTTTCATAGTTTCCACAATAGTCTGTACTGTTGGTCAACTCAAGTTTAAAAATTTGGAAATTTTACCATATGATTTTTTTTCTTTTCTATGCTGTATAACCAAATTTCTTACGTCAACTGATATTTCTTTCTCGGAGCCTTGGTTGATGCTCAAGTGTTCAAACTACATTAAACTTCAATATTAGCAAGCCAGCAAACATAATAAAGAGAATGAAAAGAAACAAACGGTACGTTACCGTTATTACAACACAGCCTACTAGGGATGTCGTTCTGTATGTAGACTTTTGTCAACACTATTTTTGCGTTTCCCCCCCATAACTTTGTTTTTTTATATTAAAGAGTGGTTTTTTTTAGTTTATTGTGACTTGAAAAATATTTTAAATAAAACCGTATCAACATATTTTTCAATAAAGTTTTTGGACTTTCATACCAACGGATGTAGGGGGTGTATGCAGACTTTTCTCCATCACTGTATATGCAGATGTACATACGTATCTATGTTTGCTAGATACAATTGCTATGCTTAAACTTAATCGCTACTTGATTCAGTTTCCCGTGAATATTTTTTGCCAAGACAAATTTTGATACAAATGAATAAATTTGTAATACATGTTTGCAGATCGCATATTATTTCAATCATTTTAAAGAATGAATATGCTCGGATATTCCAATATTTCACATTTTGTTAATTTTTTAATAAATTCGATAAATAATTTTAGTTTAAGCCAATTTTTTTTGTTTTATTTTAAGTAATTTGTTTATAGAATTTCCTAAGCTTTTTCCTCTTACCTTAAGTTTTATATACATATGCTTTTAAACAAACTATAAAACTGCACAATATGCAAATTTGAAATGCCGTCGGTAAAATCGCAAATTAGACAAGTTGTTTTGGCATATAAAATTGACTCAATCTTATCATTTACATATTTAAATAAACCAAATTTCTCGTTAAATACGAAAATATAACTATTTCAATTTTTCTTTTAATTCATTTATGTGGGAATCAGATTGGACCATGACAAGACTACACGAACTGGACGAAACTACTAAGTTACACTACTATTAAATACAACCCTTACAAGTTGACGATTTGACGAAAGCGTAACCACCGCAGATAAGTTTGAATTACTTTTGAATAAAACGAGCAGTCTGCTCGGAGAATTTGTTCGAACACAACGTTTATAGTTACATATGTACATAATATAAGAAAAATCTGTACATGAGTTAAAATCCCTAGACTTAATTTTAATATTAAATATAATTAGTTTGTTAAAATCAAACTTTATTAGCCCGAACCGAATACCACAATTTATTTTGGGGACTCGACCGAGATCGATTGCAATTTGCATGCATATTCGTCGGTTTCGAGAAGTTTCGGCAGATAGTGACTTTCATTGTAACTAACAAGCTGAAAAATGCTTATGTGAAAAAAGGAAAAAAGAACATAAAATTTATAATAGTCCTTATGCACCCGGAAGGAAAGTTAGGAATTCATAATTTTTATAACTCATTATATTATGAATTCTTGAGGTTTAATATAATAATTCATTCCACCAGAATCGAAGCCGTAATGAATTGTTAGTTTTATATTAGCTATGCCCGTAATAAAAACAAGAACAACTAGCAACACGTGCAAAAGAAAGAACCCAAAAAACTGCTCGTCTGTGAATAGCTGTTAAATGTGCATTTATTACTTGTAGGGTTTTCCCGTTATCTGTTGTCGCCGTCATGTCGCCTACGAAATGTGCGCATTTTTCTTAAGAACACATATGTATGTACATATGTATGTATGTATGTAAATAGCTCATTTTGTGTTGTAGCGCTCAGCAAGAAAGACAAGGTTTGATTGAAATAAAATAAAAAATGTATTCTAAACGGCATTGGCGAAGACTTTTAGCAAAAAAAACATTGTGCAAGTGAAGACATAGTAGATAATATTAAAAATAATAATAGTACAGAGGAAAATAGCAGTTTTGTTGAAGAAAATATGAACTGTCCAGAAAGCAATGAAAGTGTTGAATTTGCAGAAAGTTTAGCTAATAAATTGAAAACATGGGCTGTTGAACATAATATATCCAGGGCATGCTTTGATAATTTGTTAAAAATTGTATCCGTACATCATACTGATTTACCTGTTTCGTCTAAAAGCATAATAAAAGCACAAAGTTATACAACATGTGTTTTAAGAACAGTGTTACCGGGTTCCTACCTACATACAGTTAGTCACTTAAGTAAGTATACACTACATATATCTGCATTATTTTTGCACTAGATTTCTTAAATAACACAAAATATAAGAAAAATGTGTTTTATTCACTTGAAAGAAACATAAATATAATACTCAATTCAAAAACGCATACAAAATGGCAGAAAATAAAAAAATTTTACCAATTAAAAAAAATTTGGTATAAATTCATATCACAAAAGTAAGTATACAAAGGCACAAATATTGAGTTAATTATAAAAATATTATTTTAAAAGTCGACTTCTAGTATTTGGTTGGATAACCATTGGACTTAATAATGGCTTTAAGACGTGAAGGCATTGATTTCACCAAATTTGTGGTTACTGCTTGCGGTATTTTATTCCATTCTTCCTGGAGCGCACTTTTTAATTGATTCTTGCTTCGTATGGAATATTTACGGATTTGCCGCTTTAGATGTTCCCATAAATGTTCAATGGGGTTCGTATCCGGTGATTGGGGTGGTGTTTTAAGCTGTTTTTGCACATTGTATAAGAGCCATTCCCGCACAACTTTGGACGTGTTCTTGGGATCATTATCCTGCTGGAAGATGAATGACTCCTCCAGCCCCAATTTAATCGCGCTTTGCTTCAAATTATTTTTTAAAATGTTAAGGTAACCGTATCGGTCCATAATAGTTTCGATAAACACCAGATTGCCTACCCCATTTGCCGCCATACATCCCCAAACCATCACCGAGCCACCACCATGCTTAACCGTGCCGGTCATATTAATAGGATTCAGCTCTGTGTTAGCTTTCCTCCATACTTTTTCGCGACCATCCGTTCCACTGATACAAAATTTGCACTCATCTGAAAATATAACGTTGTTCCAAAACGTTTGGTCACACTTTTCATGATTTTTTGCAAATGATATCCGTTTACATCGATTGACCCTGCTCACGAAGGGCTTCTTCCTAACATTACGTCCATGGTAACCAGCATTATACAGGACTCGGCGAATAGTTTGAGTACTACACTGCTTCCCGTATTCTTTTTCGACTTCAGCTTTTAACTTTGGGACACTTTTTTTGGGATTTTCTTTTATTTTACGAACAATCAGACTGCTTTCCCTGTCACTGAATACCCGTGGGCGTCCGGAGCGAGGCTTATTATTTGTTTTGCCAGTACTTTTGTACTTGTTTACAATCTTTTGAATTGTAGCAACACTTTTATCAACGATACGAGCGATTTCACGCAAAGATTTATTCTCTTTGTGGTATTTTATAATTAATTTTTTTAAGTCATCACAGAGCTCTTTTCCTCTTCGTGCCATTGCCGCAAATTGTTCAGTAATTTAAAGAAAAATGTGGAATTTTTTAATAATATTCCTAACAGTGTCCTTTTTGTTTAAAATGATTGAACTTTTTAAATTTAAAATTATGCTATCGCGTTATGTTCACCAAACAATTGTACGCTGTATACTAACTTTTGTGATATTATTTTCACTCGCCTCAACTAATAAGCGATGTGTGTCTAACGGTATCAACATTTTACAGCTATATTTGTGTTGATGTTAAAGCGAGTGCCAATGTACACATGCTTTGTGTAAAAACGTGCCATTAGTATATTGGGAAACACTTTAATTTTAATTATCTTCAAAAATAAAGATGGTGTATACTTACTTAAGTGACTAACTGTATGTATATGTAGGTCTTGAAAAGCAATTATTGAAACTAAGAAGTTCGATTGAACAATGTGATAATATATTCTTAGATATTAACGTTGATGGTTTACCCCTTTACAAGTCGTCCAGTACTGTATTGTGGCCAATTTTGGCAAGAATAGTTGGTAACCCAAGGGCAAAAGTTTTTCCCATTGGAATTTACTTAGGAAACAAAAAACCATGCTTATTTGCATGACTTTGTGAATGAACTTGCACATTTGAATAAAAATGGACTACAAATTTAAGGCAAACGCATTGCAATAAAAATTAGGAGTTTTGTATGCGATACGCCTGCACGCTCATTTATTTGCCAAATAGTTGGCCACAACGCCCTAGTTGGGTGCAGCAAATGCGTCCAAGTAGGTCGGCGTATCAATAATAGAACGGTCTTCAGCACAACGAGCGGATCTTTGCGCACTGATAAGGACTTTGCAGATAGAAAATATTCTTCTTTTCATACGAAAACTGTTGACACCAGGTTAGAATTAGAAGATCTTGGGATCGGCATGATAAACCAATTCCCGTTAGATCCAATGCATTTGGTGGATTTGGGCGTGACGAAAAAAATTTTAACCCTTCTCTTAAGTGGCAAAACAACGAAAACAAAATTAAAGCAAATACAAATTGACGAAATGTCCTCAAAATTGTTGTCGCTTGTCCCGTTCATAACCAGAGAATTTTGTAGGAAGCCGAGAGGAATGGATGAAAACAAACGGTGGAAGGCTACAGAGTTCCGCCAATTTATTTTATACACAGGCATCGTCGTATTGGCCGATTTTTTTTTTGAAGAGCAAAATTACGAAATGCATATAGAATCAGCGACTGATATGTTGCAATATTTTGTAGAATCCTTTCCATTGATTTATTCAGAGCATCATTTATCATTTAACGTCCATTCACTTCTTCACCTTCCTCATTGTGTAGCCGACGTAGGTTTCTTAGGCAGCTTTTCGTCCTACGATTTCGAAAATTATCTACAGCATTTAAAACATCAAGTGAAAAAACCAAACCGCATATTGCAACAGTTAAACAACAAAATCTTCTTTGATAATTATATTGAAAATAATGAAGTAAATTCCATTAAATACAATAAAGAAGGTATTGTCACATCAATCAACATGCCGCTGTTCTATTTAAGTTTGAAAAATCCAGACAATTATTGCTACATAAAATCCGGTTTTATAATACAAATTAAACAAATTTCGAAGGTTAATAATAAATTGTTCTTCACTGGCAATAGAATTTTAAACTGCACACATTTATATGAACGACCAATACAATCTCAAGCTATAGGAATTTTTTTAACTGACTGCTTCACTTGCACAATAGATGAAACTTTTGGATATGATGATAAATTGTATAAATTAATGCGATTGCCATTTAATTCCAAATATGTTTTTCTTAAAATTATCCATAGCCAAACTTAAAATACAATATGATATAATAGAAATAAAGTTTTAAAAATATCATAATATACATAATTCAATCAAACAAAATTAAAAAGGAAATGTCTATTAGTAAACAAAACATGTATTGCGCCTCTGGTGCGCTGCAACGCATCGCTAATGGAGGTTGAAAATACAAATCCAGGTAATAAAGTTATATTAAAAATAAACGCAATTAAAATTATTCATACAATTTCTTATTTTTTAGTACCATCACGTATTGACGTATTGGAAAATAAAATAAAACTAATGAATAATAAACAAGATGAATACGTCACGCTTTTGAAAAAACTTGACCATAAAATGGACCTATTGATCTGCAGAGAATCCAAAATATGCAATTTTCCGATCAAATCCGAATTTGATCTCCAAAAAATGGATGAAAAAATTGGAGAAGAATTTGATTCATTTGTAAGGCCTAAGTAATCTTGCATTGGGATGTAATGCACCACAAAAACGAATTATATCTACAAAAAAAAAAATCTTTGCTATTGGTGATTTATACTGATTGTAGTTCAAAGTGTCTATTTCCCGGTGAAAAAGTTTCAGAGAAAAAAAAAATACACTTTTTGGGAAAATAAATGTTAAACAAAATTTTCACTTTTTGTTTATTGTTAAATAAAAAATTTCAATTAATGGAAATCTATCATTATATCATTCTTAAAGTACCAAGAATAACTGACATTTTAGTAAAAACATTGCCAGAATCCATTGAATTTTGACAAAGTTATGGGCATTTAAAAAAAAATTCGCACTGTCAACTTGAATAATCGATTTTTGTATGAAAAACAAAATCGCGTTTAATTCGGCCGAAAAATTTTTCCGAGCCAAAAGAAAAAATACGTGTCTCATTATTTGGGCCAACAAACAATGTATTTGAGTTTGGTCGAAATTAAAAATCATGCTTGTACCTGACTGGTTGTCTGGAAATGGAAAGCATCAGAGCAAGCGATAGATTCCCCACTCGATTCCCATTGATTCCTTTTTCCTGCTGGGCAGTAACAAATTTGTGCAAAGGCGAGAGCTTTCATGTTCAGTTCGGAGAATCGCGTAAGTTGTAACGTGCAAAATTTGAATCGCAGATCTTGGTAGGCAAGATAGTTTGAAGCAGATCTTGGTGGCAAGATAGTTTAAAGCAGATCCAGCTGAGAAAGAGCAGGATAGTTGAGGTTTGGTGAATAAATAAAAATTAAAAGTAAAGAACAGCAAACGTTGAGAGTACAAATAGGACAGTAAGGGTGCTGAGTTTATGTTGTTGTCTAAAAGAGCAAAGGATAGCTTGAAGTTGATATTGATATTGTTTCGGAAAAAAATAATGCTGATTAAGTTTGTTGGCCGAAGAGCTCCTAAAGCATCCCAATTGGAAATTAAACTTTGGTCCTAAGAAAACTACAAAAATATAAGTTTGTTTTGGTTTGTGGAAAAGAAACAAATGCTGAGTTGAATACTGGTGTTATTTATTAAAATAATATTGCTGAAATAAGTTGAGAGAAAAGATCAACATATGCTTTATTTGTTTTGTTTTGCGAAAATCACAAGCAAGAACAGTAATTAATTAATAAATGTTATTTTAAATGAGTTTAATTAGAGAATATGTTTTAAAAAGTCTTGGTAAGGTTTCAGAATAAATGTAAAGTTTCATAAAATTGAAAGCTACTCTAAAAAACAACGCAAGCAAATTTAACAATTCAGATGTGTGAAATAGATCATAAGCATATACATAGAAGTTTAGTCAAACAAAAGAAAGTGAATTTGCTGAAGTTAATGTAACTAAATCTTTAAAATAGTTTATTAACGCTTATTACTTAAGCGTAGACTGTATGTGATATATTTAGATTTACTGTAAGTTGATATACGTGTGTGAAAAATGAATTCTCAGACTATTCTTGCTATGACGGTAACTGAATTGAAAGAAAAATTAAGTGGACTTAGACTTAGTATAATCGGACTTAAGAAAGATTTACAGACGAGACTATTGGAGCATTTCGGATTTCCTGGTGGTGAGGAAACTGACCAAATTTCTGTCCATTCATTTGAAGATACCTTAGATGGTAGGTCGTCGGCTATTGATTGTCAACCGTAGCATTTTACGTTAAAAGATATTGAAGATAGCATTTCTTCATTCACTGGTTCTGATTCATTAGACGTCAATCTATGGATTACCGAATTCGAAGATAATGCCACCACTGTGGGTTTGAATAATTTACAAAAATTCATATATGCTAAGCAGTTGCTCAAGGGGGCAGCGAAGCTATTTGTTCGAGGTCGTAGTGGGGTTCGTACCTGGCAAGAGTTGATGGCAGCACTTATTGATGAGTTTAGATCAAAAACTTCCTCTGCTGAAATTCACAATATTTTGCGCAACCGTCGTAAGAAGCAATTTGAAACATTTAGAGAATATCTGTACACTCTAATAGATATAGGTAAGCCAATCGACCTAGATGAAGAAAGCTTGATTGTCTATTTTGTTAACGGAATTAATGACTCTATGATGAATAAAGCCATGCTTTATCAAGCCAAAACTGTGAAGCAATTAAAAGATCAAAATAAAATATATGAGAGTACGCTATTCAAATACGTCAGCAAGTAAAGCAAGTTCGCAACATATTGAGGTAAAAAGTGTTCAGGTCAATTCATCAAGGAAACAAGAAAGTGTTAGAAAATGCTTTAAATGCGGCAATGAAAATCACATCGCGAAAGATTGTCCTGGTAAGCAGTATAAATGCTATAAATGTAGTCGTGTAGGTCATCGTTCTTTTGAATGTCATGGAACAGCTCAGAACTTGACACCAGCTAAGGTAGAAAAGAGTTTTAATGTTATGCGTGATGATGGTTCTATATTTAAGGACATGACGCTAAACAACCATACATTTTCCGCTTTAATTGACACAGGTTGTGATAATGCGTCATGATACGGTTATGATGATAAATGCTGATATTTAGTTGAGTGGTGACAAAAGGCGATTAGTGGGTTTGAGAGAAAGTGACGGGATTGATCTCGATATTATTTTCCACGTGGTACATGAAGAAGATTTACGGTACTCAGCAATCATAGGTAATAGTGTACTGAATGTGTACTGAATGTTGATATGGTAGTATTATTCGTAAAGAAATTAGGCGTGGAAGAGTTCGGAGAGTAAGAAAGTAGCCTGTTTACGGAGTTTAATAGCCTTTGTCTTAGTGTGGAGGTATATGAGCAAGAAAATAGCAAGAAAGTCCCTGACTTGCAGCACTTAAACAGTCACTCAGAAACAATTTTAGCAATGATCAATGAATATGCACCAGTAAAGACAGAAGATACTCAAGTGATTATGAAGATAATTCTAGCTGATGACATACCAGTTTATCAAACGCCTAGACGATTATCTTATGCTGATCAACAGGTTATCGAGAATCAAGCAGAAGAATGGCTTAAGTAGAAGATTATTCAGCAGAGTACGTCCGAGTATGCTTCTCCAGTAGTTTTGGTACCGAAAAAAGATGGTAGTAAGCGCATGTGTTGCGATTATAGAAGCCTGAATAAAAAAATAGTTAGAGATAATTTCCCCATGGTACTCATTGACGATGTACTAGAACGATTGCAGAGCGCGAAAGTTTATACGACTTTAGATTTAGCGAATGGATTTTTCCATGTACCTATGGAAGCAGTATCTAGGAAATTTACTTCGTTCGTAACACACAACGGAAAGTATGAATTCTTATATGTTCCGTTTGGAATCTCGAACTCGTCAGCAGTTTTTTGTCGATTCGTCAATGCTGTGTTTAGAGATTTGATAGCGAAGGGAATTATTGTCACATACATGGATGATATCATCATACCAGCCAAGGATGAAGATGAAAGCGTAAAAAGTTAGGAATAGTGCTGCAAAGAGCGTCGAAACATGGTTTGCGCATAATGGTAGAAATCCCAATTTCTGGAAAGGAAATTTATTTTCCTGGGGTATGTTATAGAAGACGGAACAATTAGACCCTGCGATGAGAAGATACGAGCTGTGACGAAGTTTCCAATACCTAACAATGTGAAGGAAGTTCAACGATTTTTAGGACTAACGTCATATTTTCGCCGATTTATATCAGAGTGTGCTACTAAAGCCAAACCATTGACAGATTTGCTATACGATCCCATAGCGGTTACAGAAGTAAATACAGATGCATGCATGTACGGCTATGGTGCAGTCATATTGCAAAAGAATTTTAACGATTAAAGATATTACCCAGTACAATATATGAGCATAAGGACTAGTGCCTATGAAGAGAAATACAGTTCTTACGAGCTTTAAGTTCTAGCGATAATTGAAGCCTTAAATAATTGGAGAATTTACTTGATGGGTCTAAAATTCAAAATTGTAACCGATTGTGACGCGTTTACTAGAACAATTCAAAAGCGTGGAGTTCCCCTAAGAGTGGCGAGATGGATAATTTTCCTGCAAGATTTTGACTATGTTATCGAGCACCGCTCCGGAGATAAGATGAAACACGTAGATGCGCTCAGCAGAGTGTACTGCCAGAGAACTTGTAAGTAATGAGAAGGCGCAAATGTTAAAACAGCTTTTTCATCAACAAAATTTCTACGTGCCGTCGGGAGAATTCAACAATTCTACCACACCAATAAAAACCATTTTCACCATATTTTGTTATATTTAGAGCAGAGAGGCTATTGCGGAGGCGAGCGGCTGCATGTGTTCAAAAGGAAGAAGAGAAGTAATAAATCAAAACAAAAACCATAGAAGAAAAATAAGTAAACAAAAAAACCAGTTTCTGGATAGCGAAACGCAAGTTGAGACGGCAGATTAGTTATGCAATAGTTGAGGATAAGAGATGGGTTGAAAGGGATAGGGGGAATCGTCAAAAGAATATTCTTTCGAGTTTTCGGCAATTTTTGTGTCAATCGCCATCAGCGCGTGCACTTGTAGGCAAATGAGTTGATGCGCGCATTTGGACAAAAGTTCTAGAATATTCTAGAATGTTCCAGAATATTCTAGAATGCCAGCAATTTGTCAGACTACGTTGGCAAATTAGATTATTGTCTGATATTGCGATGTTGAATCTTTTCAATGACCGTCAATGGTTTGTAAAATTGAAGATTTTAGCATTTTTGTGTTCGTCGTGAAAAGGATTGTTGCGGGGAACATTTGCGTGCGCGGGGAGATGAAATGCTTGCGCTTATGAATGAACATCTTTTGTTTTCGGAAATACACGCGAGCGTTTATGAATGAATTTTTTGTTGTTGTAGGTATGTATGTACATATGTAAATATGTAGATATGTATGCATGTATGTATGTACGTACATATGTAGTTTCAAATATTTCAGAATATTAGGCGCAAGTGCAGGCACAAGTGCAGCTGCGGTTGCGATTGCGCTGTGATATGATTAAGATTTAGCGTAGGCCAAGGTTGAATTTATACACATGCACATTGTATATATGTACATATTTGCATACATATTTTATTTAATAAATGACAAGCAAATGATTTAGCAGACAAAAACAGCTGCCGCTCTGACTTTTATTAAATTTTAAAACACATATGTATGCATATAATTTTGTCATGTTTTTATTAAACTTATTTTTGACTTAGAAAATTAGTAAATAAAGATTAGTTGATAGGTGCATATACATACATATGTATGTATGTAAATATGAATAAAGAATTAAAATTAAGATTATTAAAATATCTACATAGTACATACATAAGTATGTAATATTACCATAATATCTATCCATATCTAATAATCATAATTTGCGCACACAAATATTCTAAATTAATAATATGCATCAATAAGCATGCATTTATTCAGTAATTCATGCGCGCATCAACTCATTTGCCTACAAGTGCACGCGCTGATGGCGATTGACACAAAAATTGCCGAAAACTCGAAAGAATATTCTTTTGACGATTCCCCCTATCCCTTTCAACCCATCTCTTATCCTCAACTATTGCATAACTAATCTGCCGTCTCAACTTGCGTTTCGCTATCCAGAAACTGGTTTTTTTGTTTACTTATTTTTCTTCTATGGTTTTTTTTTTGATTTATTACTTATCTTCTTCCTTTTGAACACATGCAGCCGCTCGCCTCCGCAATAGCCTCTCTGCTCTAAATATAGCAAAATATGGTGAAAATGGTTTTTATTGGTGTGGTAGAATTGTTGAATTCTCCCGACGGCACGTAGAAATTTTGTTGATGAAAAGGCTGTTTTAACATTTGCGCCTTCTCATTACTTACAAGTTCTCTGGTACTGCTTGTTGATAGAAGACTCTGTTAAGTATAGGCTAAAAGAGGCTCAATTGCATGAGACTTTTTAATACCGAATTTTGTACACAGAATAATGTATCATACAGCATTTCATGCCGAAACTAGATGTTTCAAAATCGGATTTCTGTAATTCGTTTGTATAGCCAGAGAACATACATATATTAAATAAGAAGGCTCATGACCGAATTTCGGTGGGAATTGTGAAAAGTTTAAAAATCTTCAATAGACCAGAGAACGTACATATATTAAATGAGAAGGCTCATGACCTAATTTCGGTGTGAATTGTGAAAAGTTAAAAAATCTTCAATAGACCCACTCATGGAAATACATCACACTTGTAAAGAGGGGAAAAATTGCGAGCGGCAAGTTAACAGAGCTGAGCTGAGACAATAATTATTTTAACAGAGAATAAATTCGAATAAAAGTTGATTGTTCTTGCACCAATTTTAGATTTCGCAATGATATAAATGGATTAAAGGAAAAAGTGAAGTAGTTATATTTTCATATTTAATGAGAAATTTGGTTTATTTAAATATGTAAATGATAATATTGAGTCAATTTTGATTGCATGTAAGCACGCATATGCCAAAAGAAGTTGGCTTATTTGCTGTTTTACCGACGGCATTTCATATATAAAATTTACTATAAGAGGAAAAAGCTTAAAAGATTCTTAAAATAAATAACTTAAAATAATAGAAAAAAATTTGGCTTAAACTAAACTTGTTTGTCGAATTTATTAAAAAGTGAACAAAATGTGAAATATTAGAATATCCGAGCATATTCATTTTTTAAAATGATTTGTTATAATATAATAAATATTACTATGAGTTTGCTTCCAATTTAGTATTTCATTTGGTTTCCTATGTACATAAGTTGTTTTCCTTTTTCTGTATATGCGAAATAATATTCGATCTGGATACATGTATTACAAATTTGTTCATTTGTATCAAAATTTGTCTTGGCAAAAAATATTCACGGAAAACTGAATCAAGTAGCGATTAAATTTAAGCATAGCAATTGTATTCCGCGGTGCAGTTGCTTCAGGATGCGCCGCATATATTCTTTATGCTTCCGTTTTGCGCGAGTTCGGAACCGGACCACGCGCTTTTGGCTTAAAATTTATTTAGATTTTTACTTGTTTGCAAATTCTTGCACTAGCAAACATACCATACGCATGTACATATGCATATATGTATGTTGATATACATATGTATATATTCTTATAGAGAACACTACACGCATAACTACATTTGAATGTACAGTCATAAATAACTAAAATGGCATCAAGTAACTTACCACTTGATTTTTTTCACTATTTTAAATTTTTTCGTTCTTTGGATAACTTTTTTATGGATTTAATAGAATACGGGGAATGTATAGATGGCTTGAATATATTTGGTTAATTGTTGACTTTAATCTGGCCCATTTGTAAAATAAAATTGAGACAACTTGTTTTATTTGCACACAAGTCTTTGATTTCATTATTACTATTTCTTGTAATAATTGAACAAAACTATTTATTTCAATTGGAAATGGAATTACAACACATTCAAAAAGAATAACGGGAAATCTAATATGGCGTCGGTCCACCTCTAGCGGATATTACAGCTTCGATACGAGCAGGCATTGACCCAACAAGTTTCTCCAAAACACGGCTTGAAATTTCCTCCTCATAAACATTTTGTAAAATTTTTTTTAGTTCTGGTTTACTTTGAGGCTTATGCTGAGCAACTTTGCACTCCATTATGCGCCATAAGTGCTCAATAGGATTTAAGTCGGGAGAGTTTCCTGGCCAATCCATACGATGTAATCCGAGGTCTTCGAACATTTCCATCACCTGTAAGAGAATTATAAAAAAAACATTCTATTATTTTTGGTTATAAATTGAAGGGATTAATAGTAGTCAATTTCAGAGCATAACTAACCGATTTTGCGCGGTGGCATGGGGCCGAGTCGTCCTAGAAGATGGCGTGAGAAGAATACACATATTGCTCCTGTACAAAAGGCACGATGGTATCCATTATGAGGTTCCTATATTTTTCTGCGTTCATTATGCTATCGATAAATACCAGAGGCCCCCTTGCGTAGAGAGAAAAACTACCCCAGATCATTTGGCTTTGAGGGTGCTTAACTGTTTTTACCACACAATTTGCTTGAAATCTTTCTCCTGGAAAACGTCGTACATACGGTAGGTGGTCAGCGCAATGCAAATTAAACTTGCTTTCGTCAGACCATATGACATTACACCATTGCTCTAGAGTCCAATTTGTATGCATTCTTGCCCACTCTAACCGCTTGATTCTCATTTTCTTTGTCAGAAGGGGCTTCTTTGCTGGCCTCCTACCACACAGTCAGCGAAAGCAGAGCCATATCAAGGAGAGAACGTAGATGATAACAAAGTTGAGAGGTTGAATGGCGACAAGCAGCAACGTTCGTTTGAATTTTGAAGCAGATCTTGGTAGGCAAGATAGTTTGAAGCAGATCTTGGTGGCAAGATAGTTTAAAGCAGATCCAGCTGAGAAAGAGCAGGATAGTTGAGGTTTGGTGAATAAATAAAAATTAAAAGTAAAGAACAGCAAACGTTGAGAGTACAAATAGGACAGTAAGGGTGCTGAGTTTATGTTGTTGTCTAAAAGAGCAAAGGATAGATTGAAGTTGATATTGATATTGTTTCGGAAAAAAATAATGCTGATTAAGTTTGCTGACCGAAGAGCTCCTAAAGCATCCCAATTGGAAATTAAACTTTGGTCCTAAGAAAACTACAAAAATATAAGTTTGTTTTGGTTTGTGGAAAAGAAACAAATGCTGAGTTGAATACTGGTGTTATTTATTAAAATAATATTGCTGAAATAAGTTGAGAGAAAAGATCAACATATGCTTTATTTGTTTTGTTTTGCGAAAATCACAAGCAAGAACAGTAATTAATTAACAAATGTTATTTTAAATGAGTTTAATTAGAGAATATGTTTTAAAAAGTCTTGGTAAGGTTTCAGAATAAATGTAAAGTTTCATAAAATTGAAAGCTACTCTAAAAAACAACGCAAGCAAATTTAACAATTCAGATGTGTGAAATAGATCATAAGCATATACATAGAAGTTTAGTCAAACAAAAGAAAGTGAATTTGCTGAAGTTAATGTAACTAAATCTTTAAAATAGTTTATTAACGCTTATTACTTAAGCGTAGACTGTATGTGATATATTTAGATTTACTGTAAGTTGATATACGTGTGTGAAAAATGAATTCTCAGACTATTCTTGCTATGACGGTAACTGAATTGAAAGAAAAATTAAGTGGACTTAGACTTAGTATAATCGGACTTAAGAAAGATTTACAGACGAGACTATTGGAGCATTTCGGATTTCCTGGTGGTGAGGAAACTGACCAAATTTCTGTCCATTCATTTGAAGATACCTTAGATGGTAGGTCGTCGGCTATTGATTGTCAACCGTAGCATTTTACGTTAAAAGATATTGAAGATAGCATTTCTTCATTCACTGGTTCTGATTCATTAGACGTCAATCTATGGATTACCGAATTCGAAGATAATGCCACCACTGTGGGTTTGAATAATTTACAAAAATTCATATATGCTAAGCAGTTGCTCAAGGGGGCAGCGAAGCTATTTGTTCGAGGTCGTAGTGGGGTTCGTAGCTGGCAAGAGTTGATGGCAGCACTTATTGATGAGTTTAGATCAAAAACTTCCTCTGCTGAAATTCACAATATTTTGCGCAACCGTCGCAAGAAGCAATTTGAAACATTTAGAGAATATCTGTACACTCTAATAGATATAGGTAAGCCAATCGACCTAGATGAAGAAAGCTTGATTGACTATTTTGTTAACGGAATTAATGACTCTATGATGAATAAAGCCATGCTTTATCAAGCCAAAACTGTGAAGCAATTAAAAGATCAAAATAAAATATATGAGAAAGTACGCTATTCAAATACGTCAGCAAGTAAAGCAAGTTCGCAACATATTGAGGTAAAAAGTGTTCAGGTCAATTCATCAAGGAAACAAGAAAGTGTTAGAAAATGCTTTAAATGCGGCAATGAAAATCGAATCGCGAAAGATTGTCCTGGTAAGCAGTATAAATGCTATAAATGTAGTCGTGTAGGTCATCGTTCTTTTGAATGTCATGGAACAGCTCAGAACTTGACACCAGCTAAGGTAGAAAAGAGTTTTAATGTTATGCGTGATGATGGTTCTATATTTAAGGACATGACGCTAAACAACCATACATTTTCCGCTTTAATTGACACAGGTTGTGATAATGCGTCATGATACGGTTATGATGATAAATGCTGATATTTAGTTGAGTGGTGACAAAAGGCGATTAGTGGGTTTGAGAGAAAGTGACGGGATTGATCTCGATATTATTTTCCACGTGGTACATGAAGAAGATTTACGGTACTCAGCAATCATAGGTAATAGTGTATGAAATGTGTACTGAATGTTGATATGGTAGTATTATTCGTAAAGAAATTAGGCGTGGAAGAGTTCGGAGAGTAAGAAAGTAGCCTGTTTACGGAGTTTAATAGCCTTTGTCTTAGTGTGGAGGTATATGAGCAAGAAAATAGCAAGAAAGTCCCTGACTTGCAGCACTTAAACAGTCACTCAGAAACAATTTTAGCAATGATCAATGAATATGCACCAGTAAAGACAGAAGATACTCAAGTGATTATGAAGATAATTCTAGCTGATGACATACCAGTTTATCAAACGCCTAGACGATTATCTTATGCTGATCAACAGGTTATCGAGAATCAAGCAGAAGAATGGCTTAAGTAGAAGATTATTCAGCAGAGTACGTCCGAGTATGCTTCTCCAGTAGTTTTGGTACCGAAAAAAGATGGTAGTAAGCGCATGTGTTGCGATTATAGAAGCCTGAATAAAAAAATAGTTAGAGATAATTTCCCCATGGTACTCATTGACGATGTGCTAGAACGATTGCAGAGCGCGAAAGTTTATACGACTTTAGATTTAGCGAATGGATTTTTCCATGTACCTATGGAAGCAGTATCTAGGAAATTTACTTCGTTCGTAACACACAACGGAAAGTATGAATTCTTATATGTTCCGTTTGGAATCTCGAACTCGTCAGCAGTTTTTTGTCGATTCGTCAATGCTGTGTTTAGAGATTTGATAGCGAAGGGAATTATTGTCACATACATGGATGATATCATCATACCAGCCAAGGATGAAGATGAAAGCGTAAAAAGTTAGGAATAGTGCTGCAAAGAGCGTCGAAACATGGTTTGCGCATAATGGTAGAAATCCCAATTTCTGGAAAGGAAATTTATTTTCCTGGGGTATGTTATAGAAGACGGAACAATTAGACCCTGCGATGAGAAGATACGAGCTGTGACGAAGTTTCCAATACCTAACAATGTGAAGGAAGTTCAACGATTTTTAGGACTAACGTCATATTTTCGCCGATTTATATCAGAGTGTGCTACTAAAGCCAAACCATTGACAGATTTGCTATACGATCCCAAAGCGGTTACAGAAGTAAATACAGATGCATGCATGTACGGCTATGGTGCAGTCATATTGCAAAAGAATTTTAACGATTAAAGATATTACCCAGTACAATATATGAGCATAAGGACTAGTGCCTATGAAGAGAAATACAGTTCTTACGAGCTTTAAGTTCTAGCGATAATTGAAGCCTTAAATAATTGGAGAATTTACTTGATGGGTCTAAAATTCAAAATTGTAACCGATTGTGACGCGTTTACTAGAACAATTCAAAAGCGTGGAGTTCCCCTAAGAGTGGCGAGATGGATAATTTTCCTGCAAGATTTTGACTATGTTATCGAGCACCGCTCCGGAGATAAGATGAAACACGTAGATGCGCTCAGCAGAGTGTACTGCCAGAGAACTTGTAAGTAATGAGAAGGCGCAAATGTTAAAACAGCTTTTTCATCAACAAAATTTCTACGTGCCGTCGGGAGAATTCAACAATTCTACCACACCAATAAAAACCATTTTCACCATATTTTGCTATATTTAGAGCAGAGAGGCTATTGCGGACGAAGAAGAGAAGTAATAAATCAAAACAAAAACCATAGAAGAAAAATAAGTAAACAAAAAAAACAGTTTCTGGATAGCGAAACGCAAGTTGAGACGGCAGATTAGTTATGCAATAGTTGAGGATAAGAGATGGGTTGAAAGGGATAGGGGGAATCGTCAAAAGAATATTCTTTCGAGTTTTCGGCAATTTTTGTGTCAATCGCCATCAGCGCGTGCACTTGTAGGCAAATGAGTTGATGCGCGCATTTGGACAAAAGTTCTAGAATATTCTAGAATGTTCCAGAATATTCTAGAATGCCAGCAATTTGTCAGACTACGTTGGCAAATTAGATTATTGTCTGATATTGCGATGTTGAATCTTTTCAATGACCGTCAATGGTTTGTAAAATTGAAGATTTTAGCATTTTTGTGTTCGTCGTGAAAAGGATTGTTGCGGGGAACATTTGCGTGCGCGGGGAGATGAAATGCTTTCGCTTATGAATGAACATCTTTTGTTTTCGGAAATACACGCGAGCGTTTATGAATGAATTTTTTGTTGTTGTAGGTATGTATGTACATATGTAAATATGTAGATATGTATGCATGTATGTATGTACGTACATATGTAGTTTCAAATATTTCAGAATATTAGGCGCAAGTGCAGGCACAAGTGCAGCTGCGGTTGCGATTGCGCTGTGATATGATTAAGATTTAGCGTAGGCCAAGGTTGAATTTATACACATGCACATTGTATATATGTACATATTTGCATACATATTTTATTTAATAAATGACAAGCAAATGATTTAGCAGACAAAAACAGCTGCCGCTCTGACTTTTATTAAATTTTAAAACACATATGTATGCATATAATTTTGTCATGTTTTTATTAAACTTATTTTTGACTTAGAAAATTAGTAAATAAAGATTAGTTGATAGGTGCATATACATACATATGTATGTATGTAAATATGAATAAAGAATTAAAATTAAGATTATTAAAATATCTACATAGTACATACATAAGTATGTAATATTACCATAATATCTATCCGTATCTAATAATCATAATTTGCGCACACAAATATTCTAAATTAATAATATGCATCAATAAGCATGCATTTATTCAGTAATTCATGCGCGCATCAACTCATTTGCCTACAAGTGCACGCGCTGATGGCGATTGACACAAAAATTGCCGAAAACTCGAAAGAATATTCTTTTGACGATTCCCCTATCCCTTTCAACCCATCTCTTATCCTCAACTATTGCATAACTAATCTGCCGTCTCAACTTGCGTTTCGCTATCCAGAAACTGGTTTTTTTGTTTACTTATTTTTCTTCTATGGTTTTTTTTTTGATTTATTACTTATCTTCTTCCTTTTGAACACATGCAGCCGCTCGCCTCCGCAATAGCCTCTCTGCTCTAAATATAGCAAAATATGGTGAAAATGGTTTTTATTGGTGTGGTAGAATTGTTGAATTCTCCCGACATCACGTAGAAATTTTGTTGATGAAAAGGCTGTTTTAACATTTGCGCCTTCTCATTACTTACAAGTTCTCTGGTACTGCTTGTTGATAGAAGACTCTGTTAAGTATAGGCTAAAAGAGGCTCAATTGCATGAGACTTTTTAATACCGAATTTTGTACACAGAATAATGTATCATACAGCATTTCATGCCGAAACTAGATGTTTCAAAATCGGATTTCTGTAATTCGTTTGTATAGCCAGAGAACATACATACATATATTAAATAAGAAGGCTCATGACCGAATTTCGGTGGGAAATGTGAAAAGTTGAAAAATCTTCAATAGACCAGAGAACGTACATATATTAAATGAGAAGGCTCATGACCTAATTTCGGTGTGAATTGTGAAAAGTTAAAAAATCTTCAATAGACCCACTCATGGGAATACATCACACTTGTAAAGAGGGGAAAAATTGCGAGCGGCAAGTTAACAGAGCTGAGCTGAGACAATAATTATTTTAACAGAGAATAAATTCTAATAAAAGTTGATTGTTCTTGTACCAATTTTAGATTTCGCAATGATATAAATGGATTAAAGGAAAAAGTGAAGTAGTTATATTTTCATATTTAATGAGAAATTTGGTTTATTTAAATATGTAAATGATAATATTGAGTCAATTTTGATTGCATGTAAGCACGCATATGCCAAAAGAAGTTGGCTTATTTGCTGTTTTACCGACGGCATTTCATATATAAAATTTACTATAAGAGGAAAAAGCTTAAAAGATTCTTAAAATAAATTACTTAAAATAATAGAAAAAAATTTGGCTTAAACTAAAATTGTTTGTCGAATTTATTAAAAAGTGAACAAAATGTGAAATGTTAGAATATCCGAGCATATTCATTTTTTAAAATGATTTGTTATAATATAATAAATATTACTATGAGTTTGCTTCCAATTTAGTATTTCATTTGGTTTCCTATGTATGTTGTTTTCCTTTTTCTGTATATGCGAAATAATATTCGATCTGGATACATGTATTACAAATTTGTTCATTTGTATCAAAATTTGTCTTGGCAAAAAATATTCACGGAAAACTGAATCAAGTAGCGATTAAATTTAAGCATAGCAATTGTATTCCGCGGTGCAGTTGCTTCAGGATGCGCCGCATATATTCTTTATGCTTCCGTTTTGCGCGAGTTCGGAACTGGACCACGCGCTTTTGGCTTAAAATTTATTTAGATTTTTACTTGTTTGCAAATTCTTGCACTAGCAAACATACCATACGCATGTACATATGCATATATGTATGTTGATATACATATGTATATATTCTTATAGAGAACACTACACGCATAACTACATTTGAATGTACAGTCATAAATAACTAAAATGGCATCAAGTAACTTACCACTTGATTTTTTTCACTATTTTAAATTTTTTCGTTCTTTGGATAACTTTTTTATGGATTTAATAGAATACGGGGAATGTATAGATGGCTTGAATATATTTGGTTAATTGTTGACTTTAATCTGGCCCATTTGTAAAATAAAATTGAGACAACTTGTTTTATTTGCACACAAGTCTTTGATTTCATTATTACTATTTCTTGTAATAATTGAACAAAACTATTTATTTCAATTGGAAATGGAATTACAACACATTCAAAAAAAATAACGGGAAATCTAATATGGCGTCGGTCCACCTCTAGCGGATATTACAGCTTCGATACGAGCAGGCATTGACCCAACAAGTTTCTCCAAAACACGGCTTGAAATTTCCTCCTCATAAACATTTTCTAAAATTTTTTTTAGTTCTGGTTTACTTTGAGGCTTATGCTGAGCAACTTTGCACTCCATTATGCGCCATAAGTGCTCAATAGGATTTAAGTCGGGAGAGTTTCCTGGCCAATCCATACGATGTAATCCGAGGTCTTCGAACATTTCCATCACCTGTAAGAGAATTATAAAAAAAACATTCTATTATTTTTGGTTATAAATTGAAGGGATTAATAGTAGTCAATTTCAGAGCATAACTAACCGATTTTGCGCGGTGGCATGGGGCCGAGTCGTCCTAGAAGATGGCGTGAGAAGAATACACATATTGCTCCTGTACAAAAGGCACGATGGTATCCATTATGAGGTTCCTATATTTTTCTGCGTTCATTATGCTATCGATAAATACCAGAGGCCCCCTTGCGTAGAGAGAAAAACTACCCCAGATCATTTGGCTTTGAGGGTGCTTAACTGTTTTTACCACACAATTTGCTTGAAATCTTTCTCCTGGAAAACGTCGTACATACGGTAGGTGGTCAGCGCAATGCAAATTAAACTTGCTTTCGTCAGACCATATGACATTACACCATTGCTCTAGAGTCCAATTTGTATGCATTCTTGCCCACTCTAACCGCTTGATTCTCATTTTCTTTGTCAGAAGGGGCTTCTTTGCTGGCCTCCTACCACACAGTCAGCGAAAGCAGAGCCATATCAAGGAGAGAACGTAGATGATAACAAAGTTGAGAGGTTGAATGGCGACAAGCAGCAACGTTCGTTTGAATTTTGAAGCAGATCTTGGTAGGCAAGATAGTTTGAAGCAGATCTTGGTGGCAAGATAGTTTAAAGCAGATCCAGCTGAGAAAGAGCAGGATAGTTGAGGTTTGGTGAATAAATAAAAATTAAAAGTAAAGAACAGCAAACGTTGAGAGTACAAATAGGACAGTAAGGGTGCTGAGTTTATGTTGTTGTCTAAAAGAGCAAAGGATAGATTGAAGTTGATATTGATATTGTTTCGGAAAAAAAATAATGCTGATTAAGTTTGTTGACCGAAGAGCTCCTAAAGCATCCCAATTGGAAATTAAACTTTGGTCCTAAGAAAACTACAAAAATATAAGTTTGTTTTGGTTTGTGGAAAAAAACAAATGCTGAGTTGAATACTGGTGTTATTTATTAAAATAATATTGCTGAAATAAGTTGAGAGAAAAGATCAACATATGCTTTATTTGTTTTGTTTTGCGAAAATCACAAGCAAGAACAGTAATTAATTAACAAATGTTATTTTAAATGAGTTTAATTAGAGAATATGTTTTAAAAAGTCTTGGTAAGGTTTCAGAATAAATGTAAAGTTTCATAAAATTGAAAGCTACTCTAAAAAACAACGCAAGCAAATTTAACAATTCAGATGTGTGAAATAGATCATAAGCATATACTTACATAGAAGTTTAGTCAAACAAAAGAAAGTGAATTTGCTGAAGTTAATGTAACTAAATCTTTAAAATAGTTTATTAACGCTTATTACTTAAGCGTAGACTGTATGTGATATATTTAGATTTACTGTAAGTTGATATACGTGTGTGAAAAATGAATTCTCAGACTATTCTTGCTATGACGGTAACTGAATTGAAAGAAAAATTAAGTGGACTTAGACTTAGTATAATCGGACTTAAGAAAGATTTACAGACGAGACTATTGGAGCATTTCGGATTTCCTGGTGGTGAGGAAACTGACCAAATTTCTGTCCATTCATTTGAAGATACCTTAGATGGTAGGTCGTCGGCTATTGATTGTCAACCGTAGCATTTTACGTTAAAAGATATTGAAGATACATAGCATTTCTTCATTCACTGGTTCTGATTCATTAGACGTCAATCTATGGATTACCGAATTCGAAGATAATGCCACCACTGTGGGTTTGAATAATTTACAAAAATTCATATATGCTAAGCAGTTGCTCAAGGGGGCAGCGAAGCTATTTGTTCGAGGTCGTAGTGGGGTTCGTAGCTGGCAAGAGTTGATGGCAGCACTTATTGATGAGTTTAGATCAAAAACTTCCTCTGCTGAAATTCACAATATTTTGCGCAACCGTCGCAAGAAGCAATTTGAAACATTTAGAGAATATCTGTACACTCTAATAGATATAGGTAAGCCAATCGACCTAGATGAAGAAAGCTTGATTGACTATTTTGTTAACGGAATTAATGACTCTATGATGAATAAAGCCATGCTTTATCAAGCCAAAACTGTGAAGCAATTAAAAGATCAAAATAAAATATATGAGAAAGTACGCTATTCAAATACGTCAGCAAGTAAAGCAAGTTCGCAACATATTGAGGTAAAAAGTGTTCAGGTCAATTCATCAAGGAAACAAGAAAGTGTTAGAAAATGCTTTAAATGCGGCAATGAAAATCGAATCGCGAAAGATTGTCCTGGTAAGCAGTATAAATGCTATAAATGTAGTCGTGTAGGTCATCGTTCTTTTGAATGTCATGGAACAGCTCAGAACTTGACACCAGCTAAGGTAGAAAAGAGTTTTAATGTTATGCGTGATGATGGTTCTATATTTAAGGACATGACGCTAAACAACCATACATTTTCCGCTTTAATTGACACAGGTTGTGATAATGCGTCATGATACGGTTATGATGATAAATGCTGATATTTAGTTGAGTGGTGACAAAAGGCGATTAGTGGGTTTGAGAGAAAGTGACGGGATTGATCTCGATATTATTTTCCACGTGGTACATGAAGAAGATTTACGGTACTCAGCAATCATAGGTAATAGTGTACTGAATGTGTACTGAATGTTGATATGGTAGTATTATTCGTAAAGAAATTAGGCGTGGAAAAGTTCGGAGAGTAAGGAAGTAGCCTGTTTACGGAGTTTAATAGCCTTTGTCTCAGTGTGGAGGTATATGAGCAAGAAAATAGCAAGAAAGTCCCTGACTTGCAGCACTTAAACAGTCACTCAGAAACAATTTTAGCAATGATCAATGAATATGCACCAGTAAAGACAGAAGATACTCAAGTGATTATGAAGATAATTCTAGCTGATGACATACCAGTTTATCAAACGATTTGGACGATTATCTCATGCTGATCAACAGGTTATCGAGAATCAAGCAGAAGAATGGCTTAAGTAGAAGATTATTCAGCAGAGTACGTCCGAGCATGCTTCTCCAGTAGTTTTGGTACCGAAAAAAGATGGTAGTAAGCGCATGTGTTGCGATTATAGAAGCCTGAATAAAAAAATAGTTAGAGATAATTTCCCCATGGTACTCATTGACGATGTGCTAGAACGATTGCAGAGCGCGAAAGTTTATACGACTTTAGATTTAGCGAATGGATTTTTCCATGTACCTATGGAAGCAGTATCTAGGAAATTTACTTCGTTCGTAACACACAACGGAAAGTATGAATTCTTATATGTTCCGTTTGGAATCTCGAACTCGTCAGCAGTTTTTTGTCGATTCGACAATGCTGTGTTTAGAGATTTGATAGCGAAGGGAATTATTGTCACATACATGGATGATATCATCATACCAGCCAAGGATGAAGATGAAAGCGTAAAAAGTTAGGAATAGTGCTGCAAAGAGCGTCGAAACATGGTTTGCGCATAATGGTAGAAATCCCAATTTCTGGAAAGGAAATTTATTTTCCTGGGGTATGTTATAGAAGACGGAACAATTAGACCCTGCGATGAGAAGATACGAGCTGTGACGAAGTTTCCAATACCTAACAATGTGAAGGAAGTTCAACGATTTTTAGGACTAACGTCATATTTTCGCCGATTTATATCAGAGTGTGCTACTAAAGCCAAACCATTGACAGATTTGCTATACGATCCCAAAGCGGTTACAGAAGTAAATACAGATGCATGCATGTACGGCTATGGTGCAGTCATATTGCAAAAGAATTTTAACGATTAAAGATATTACCCAGTACAATATATGAGCATAAGGACTAGTGCCTATGAAGAGAAATACAGTTCTTACGAGCTTTAAGTTCTAGCGATAATTGAAGCCTTAAATAATTGGAGAATTTACTTGATGGGTCTAAAATTCAAAATTGTAACCGATTGTGACGCGTTTACTAGAACAATTCAAAAGCATGGAGTTCCCCTAAGAGTGGCGAGATGGATAATTTTCCTGCAAGATTTTGACTATGTTATCGAGCACCGCTCCGGAGATAAGATGAAACACGTAGATGCGCTCAGCAGAGTGTACTGCCAGAGAACTTGTAAGTAATGAGAAGGCGCAAATGTTAAAACAGCTTTTTCATCAACAAAATTTCTACGTGCCGTCGGGAGAATTCAACAATTCTACCACACCAATAAAAACCATTTTCACCATATTTTGCTATATTTAGAGCAGAGAGGCTATTGCGGAGGCGAGCGGCTGCATGTGTTCAAAAGGAAGAAGAGAAGTAATAAATCAAAACAAAAACCATAGAAGAAAAATAAGTAAACAAAAAAACCAGTTTCTGGATAGCGAAACGCAAGTTGAGACGGCAGATTAGTTATGCAATAGTTGAGGATAAGAGATGGGTTGAAAGGGATAGGGGGAATCGTCAAAAGAATATTCTTTCGAGTTTTCAGCAATTTTTGTGTCAATCGCCATCAGCGCGTGCACTTGTAGGCAAATGAGTTGATGCGCGCATTTGGACAAAAGAATGTTCCAGAATATTCTAGAATGCCAGCAATTTGTCAGACTACGTTGGCAAATTAGATTATTGTTTTCAATGACCGTCAATGGTTTGTAAAATTGAAGATTTTAGCATTTTTGTGTTCGTCGTGAAAAGGATTGTTGCGGGGAACATTTGCGTGCGCGGGGAGATGAAATGCTTGCGCTTATGAATGAACATCTTTTGTTTTCGGAAATACACGCGAGCGTTTATGAATGAATTTTTTGTTGTTGTAGGTATGTATGTACATATGTAAATATGTAGATATGTATGCATGTATGTATGTACGTACATATGTAGTTTCAAATATTAATATTCTGAGCCGCAAGTGCAGGCACAAGTGCAGCTGCGGTTGCGATTGCGCTGTGATATGATTAAGATTTAGCGTAGGCCAAGGTTGAATTTATACACATGCACATTGTATATACATATGTACATATTTGCATACATATTTTATTTAATAAATGACAAGCAAATGATTTAGCAGACAAAAACAGCTGCCGCTCTGACTTTTATTAAATTTTAAAACACATATGTATGCATATAATTTTGTCATGTTTTTATTAAACTTATTTTTGACTTAGAAAATTAGTAAATAAAGATTAGTTGATAGGTGCATATACATACATATGTATGTATGTAAATATGAATAAAGAATTGAAATTAAGATTATTAAAATATCTACATAGTACATACATAAGTATGTAATATTACCATAATATCTATCCATATCTAATAATCATAATTTGCGCACACAAATATTCTAAATTAATAATATGCATCAATAAGCATGCATTTATTCAGTAATTCATGCGCGCATCAACTCATTTGCCTACAAGTGCACGCGCTGATGGCGATTGACACAAAAATTGCCGAAAACTCGAAAGAATATTCTTTTGACGATTCCCCCTATCCCTTTCAACCCATCTCTTATCCTCAACTATTGCATAACTAATCTGCCGTCTCAACTTGCGTTTCGCTATCCAGAAACTGGTTTTTTTGTTTACTTATTTTTCTTCTATGGTTTTTTTTTTGATTTATTACTTATCTTCTTCCTTTTGAACACATGCAGCCGCTCGCCTCCGCAATAGCCTTTCTGCTCTAAATATAGCAAAATATGGTGAAAATGGTTTTTATTGGTGTGGTAGAATTGTTGATTTCTCCCGACGGCACGTAGAAATTTTGTTGATGAAAAGGCTGTTTTAACATTTGCGCCTTCTCATTACTTACAAGTTCTCTGGTACTGCTTGTTGATAGAAGACTCTGTTAAGTATAGGCTAAAAGAGGCTCAATTGCATGAGACTTTTTAATACCGAATTTTGTACACAGAATAATGTATCATACAGCATTTCATGCCGAAACTAGATGTTTCAAAATCGGATTTCTGTAATTCGTTTGTATAGCCAGAGAACATACATACATATATTAAATAAGAAGGCTCATGACCGAATTTCGGTGGGAATTGTGAAAAGTTGAAAAATTTTCAATAGACCAGAGAACGTACATATATTAAATGAGAAGGCTCATGACCTAATTTCGGTGTGAATTGTGAAAAGTTAAAAAATCTTCAATAGACCCACTCATGGAAATACATCACACTTGTAAAGAGGGGAAAAATTGCGAGCGGCAAGTTAACAGAGCTGAGCTGAGACAATAATTATTTTAGCAGAGAATAAATTCGAATAAAAGTTGATTGTTCTTGCACCAATTTTAGATTTCGCAATGATATAAATGGATTAAAGGAAAAAGTGAAGTAGTTATATTTTCATATTTAATGAGAAATTTGGTTTATTTAAATATGTAAATGATAATATTGAGTCAATTTTGATTGCATGTAAGCACGCATATGCCAAAAGAAGTTGGCTTATTTGCTGTTTTACCGACGGCATTTCATATATAAAATTTACTATAAGAGGAAAAAGCTTAAAAGATTCTTAAAATAAATTACTTAAAATAATAGAAAAAAATTTGGCTTAAACTAAAATTGTTTGTCGAATTTATAAAAAAATGAACAAAATGTGAAATATTAGAATATCCGAGCATATTCATTTTTTAAAATGATTTGTTATAATATAATAAATATTACTATGAGTTTGCTTCCAATTTAGTATTTCATTTGGTTTCCTATGTACATATGTTGTTTTCCTTTTTCTGTATATGCGAAATAATATGCGATCTGCATACATGTATTACAAATTTGTTCATTTGTATCAAAATTTGTCTTGGCAAAAAATATTCACGGAAAACTGAATCAAGTAGCGATTAAATTTAAGCACAGCAATTGTATTCCGCGGTGCAGTTGCTTCAGGATGCGCCGCATATATTCTTTATGCTTCCGTTTTGCGCGAGTTCGGAACCGGACCACGCGCTTTTGGCTTAAAATCTATTTAGATTTTTACTTGTTTGCAAATTCTTGCACTAGTAAACATACCATACGCATGTACATATGCATATATGTATGTTGATATATGTACATATGTATATATTCTTATAGAGAACACTACATGCATAACTACATTTGAATGTACAGTCATAAATAACTAAAATGGCATCAAGTAACTTACCACTTGATTTTTTTCACTATTTTAAATTTTTTCGTTTTTGGATACCTTTTTTATGGATTTAATAGAATACGGGGAATGAATACATGGCTTGAATATATTTGGTTAATTGTTGACTTTAATCTGGCCCATTTGTAAAATAAAATTGAGACAACTTTTTTTATTTGCACACAAGTCTTTGATTTCATTATTACTATTTCTTGTAATAATTGAACAAAACTATTTATTTCAATTGGAAATGGAATTACAACACATTCAAAAAGAATAACGGGAAATCTAATATGGCGTCGGTCCACCTCTAGCGGATATTACAGCTTCGATACGAGCAGGCATTGACCCAACAAGTTTCTCCAAAACACGGCTTGAAATTTCCTCCTCATAAACATTTTGTAAAATTTTTTTTAGTTCTGGTTTACTTTGAGGCTTATGCTGAGCAACTTTGCACTCCATTATGCGCCATAAGTGCTCAATAGGATTTAAGTCGGGAGAGTTTCCTGGCCAATCCATACGATGTAATCCGAGGTCTTCGAACATTTCCATCACCTGTAAGAGAATTATAAAAAAAACATTCTATTATTTTTGGTTATAAATTGAAGGGATTAATAGTAGTCAATTTCAGAGCATAACTAACCGATTTTGCGCGGTGGCATGGGGCCGAGTCGTCCTAGAAGATGGCGTGAGAAGAATACACATATTGCTCCTGTACAAAAGGCACGATGGTATCCATTATGAGGTTCCTATATTTTTCTGCGTTCATTATGCTATCGATAAATACCAGAGGCCCCCTTGCGTAGAGAGAAAAACTACCCCAGATCATTTGGCTTTGAGGGTGCTTAACTGTTTTTACCACACAATTTTCTTGAAATCTTTCTCCTGGAAAACGTCGTACATACGGTAGGTGGTCAGCGCAATGCAAATTAAACTTGCTTTCGTCAGACCATATGACATTACACCATTGCTCTAGAGTCCAATTTGTATGCATTCTTGCCCACTCTAACCGCTTGATTCTCATTTTCTTTGTCAGAAGGGGCTTCTTTGCTGGCCTCCTACCACACAGTCCGAACTCCGCAAGACGTCTCCGCACGGTTTTTACGCTTACTTTTACGTTATGTTGCCGCTCAAGATCTCACCTTATTTCCACAGCACTTTTGAATCGCTCCTTAAGACTCATCCGATGTATAACGCTGTCAGTTCGACTGGTTGTCTTCCTTCTCATACCTGTCCTTTTCTTTGTCTCCAAGCGGTCCTCCTGATTCTTTTTTTTTTTAATAAATTGAGCACCGAGGGATGACTACAGCCGATTCTTCTAGAAATTTCTCTACATGAAACTCCTTCTTCTGCCAAAGTGAAAATAACCGCTTTTTCATCCCGAGCCAGTCGCTTGTATTTGGAACTCATTTTGTATGCCTTCCGACTTAACGATTGATATATGCTTGACACAACTTATTTTTTTTTTTATATTTTATATTCGTGTAAGTCAAAGATCACTTCGTTAAAACTTAACGGAAAAATTCCATTACCGCAACAAGTACCGTTACAATGAGTGATAGAACACGTCTTCGCTAGAAATTTTTTAATGGTAAGTTACGCTTGGCCGCGGGTGTACATACATGCACACATCCATATGTATGCATATCTTGTACATATGTACATATACATATCTAAATACATAAATTCATATGCATCCATGTAAATAAATACACACATATGTATTTACATATGTGCTTCAACCTTGACCTACGCTAAATCTAAATCAAATCACAGCGCAATCACATCCGCAACTGCACTTGTGCCTGCGCCGCGCCAAATATTCTAAGCCAGGGCCGGCCACGCGTATACTACTATGTGCTCTTCGACTGCGCTGCCGCAGTCACACGCATACGCTTCGCCGCTCACATGCACGCTACCAAGCAACACAGAATTCTGCTTAAGTAGAAAGCAGCAGACACTATGATTTCGTCAACAAGCATGTGCACTGAGCAGAAAAATGTTATTTTAAAATTGTATTCAGTGTTCGCTACAACTTATAGTTGTGAAGTGGCATTTTCCACTTTAAAACTTGTACAAAATAAGTACCGAAATAGTTTAACAAATGAACACCTATCCGATCTCATTCGGATTAAGCAATACAACGAAGACGTTGATATTGATCATTTAATGCTAAACAATTATTAAAATTTCTCTTTTCTGCTCAGTGTACATGCTTGCGACGACATCATCGTCTCTGCTGCTTACTAACACAAGCTCAACACTCACACATTCAATTTGGCCGGCCCTGTTCTAAACTATCTGAGACTACATACAACAACAAACATTTCATTCATAAACGCGCGTGCGTATTCCTAAAAAAACAAATGCGTTCATTCATAATAGAAGGCTGCATGCGCACATTCATTTCTTCCATTTATGCGAATTAGTCGAATGTGAATGTGCTGCTCATTCGATTCATGAAAGCATGAGTTCATAGTGGTGGGTATTCACAGCGAAATAAGAGAAGAATATGAATACTCTTTTGCCTCTCTCTACAATGAATGCATAAGTCTTCTCTTCGCCACACTCCCTTATACTCAATGGTCAGGCAGAGTGAACGCGCAAACTAGAAAATGTGTCGAATGTCGCGAATGTTTTGCAGACATTCACCACCAGCGATGCCTGTAGATGCTTTTAACTAGAAAAATAACTTAGGTATACATCAAAAAATACTAACATATGTATGTACCTACATACATACTAATACATATATTGAAAATCAGGGTTTTCTGTATTCATTGCAAATATTATAAATTTGGCATTTTTGAGTGAAAAACATTAAAACTACATGAAGATATTTTATTCTTTTAATTTTGCATTTTCAACAAATCATGAATTATTCTAACGTACATACATAAATATTTAAAAGAGATTGTTAATTTGCTGTTATATGAATATGCAGAAAACTGGCAAAAACGGATTGCACTCTGCGTTATATCGATTACAAAGCGCATAATATGTCTGTATATATAGTACATATGTATGAATTAAAAATGGTCGCGGTAAAAACCCTAGCTTACATACCTACACAGGCAACCTTGAAATACTTTAACAAATATACATACATATGTATGTACATACAAGTGTTTATATTTTCTGGGTGGTTAAGGATCGTCAGTGATGTGATTAGTACTCATTGTTTTGTGTTTATAAGGATTTTTTAGTTTGGGAAAATACGTACATTTAAATGTGTACATATGCATGTATGGAATTGTGCAGATACTGCGAAGGCAAAAAAATCGCAAGTACCTGTGTTAATCACTTGTGCTAAAAATTCTAAAATAGAGGCTTACCAGTAAATTAAACCATTAATGTGTGACTAGTGCTTAACGCTTCAACAAGTGACAACATAATTCGTAACCGTCTGTATAATATCCCGCAAAGTGAAAAAAAGTAAAAACGTTGCAATGGACGCAGAAGATGTAAGTACACCGGATTGCCTAATTAATTTAAAGTATAATTTTCTTTAAGTTAAAAGTGTAACAAATAAATATTTTTATATATTTATAGAATTTAGTAATGGATTCCTCAGCTCCCAACGACTTGACCACAACCACACCTGGACCCAGTAATTCAGACATAAAAGCCAAAATTATTCAGAACGAATTTAAAATCAGCGATAAAGCAGGAAAAAGTAAAGTTTTTGGAAATTTTTGGCAAAGTGGAGAACAATACTGGAGAAGAAATTGAAAATGTTGTAGCATGTAAAAAATGCATGAATGTGTACAAGTTTTCCAGAAATAGCACTTCAAATTTAGTGAAACATAAGTGCTATTTGGTATCAAGATGTAACGATAGTGCCTTGGCTGCTGATCATTTAAGATTGTGGAAGACTCCGGGCTGATAAAATTTTCAGAATTTTTAATAGAAACTGGCGCAAAATATGGGCAACATGTAGATGTAAGCAAATTACTACCCCCATCCAACAACAATTGTACGGAATGTTGGTAAAATATATAACGCGTATTTTCCAAAAATATGCGAAGAAATTTGCTCAATAAAAAACATGGGATTTGCCCTCACTTCCGACATATGGACAGATGATTATTTACGAGTATCGTATTTATCTGTGACGATTCACTTGATCAAAAATGGACAACTGATCACTCGTCTTTTGGGAATGAAGTCAATGGAAGGCGAAAGATGTACAGGTAATAACATTCAAACTTATTTTTCTTATATAGCTTTAAGTAATTTTACACGCTTTGTGATTATAGTTTGCTAAAAGTGATTGCTTTTTTTTATTTATTATTTTATTTTTTTTTTAGGTGGAAATATTACAAAAAAGGTACAGAAACTCCTGATCGAATTTGATTGCACACTCAACGATAAGGTCATTATTGTCACAGACAGAGGTTCAAACATGGTGGCAGCATTCCGCACCTTCAACCGCATAAACTGCTTAAACCATTTAATGCACAACATACTGGAAAAATCAATGAATGAAGTTTCTGAGGTGGCGAAACTTTGCAAATATTCTTCAAAACTAGTCAAATTTTTTAAAAAGTCGGGCATAAATTCCACATGAAGGACATCTTTAAAAAGCTTTTCATGCACACGCTGGAACACCATTTATTATATGATTTCTTCAATAGAGAAAAGTTGGGTTGAAATCGTTAATATATTACAGGAAAAAAATGAACTCAACAAGATGGATAATATTAGTTTGAATTGTATTAGAAGTGTACTACAAGTATTAAAACCCTTCGAAGAGTCCTCTAGGAAATTGGAAGCTGAAAAGGATGTAACTCTTCATTTAGCAAAAGAAAGCCTGAGTAATCTGATAGATACTATTGTATTGCCAAACATGTCAATTTACCACAAAGTTGCAATTTTCTTGTTCCCTCCTGCCAATAAGCTAGTTATATTTAATGAAAATGAAAAAATTCGTATAAGAACTGAATGTAGTAACATAATGAGAAGTTATATGAATGATCTAAGTAACGAAGAAAGTCAACCTGAATTGTCTGCTTCCGTGTCAGCTTATAATTCGCAAATTTTTATGGACTTTTTCCAACCTCAACAACCATTTAATTTAGAAGAAAAAATCAGCAATGAGTTACGCATATATGAAGACACAAATGTAACATTTCATGACGATTTTGATATCCTTCAATGGTGGCACTTGAATAAAACGCAATTCCCACTACTCTATAAAACAAGCTGTAAAATTTTAGCGGTGCCAGCTAATAGTGTCGCTTCTGAAAGGATTTTTTCAAAGGCGCGGCATCTTATATCAGAGAAACGAAGCTTAATCGGTTCCAACGCAATCAATGTAAATCAACTAATGTTTTTAAATTGTAATGTGAATCGAATTGAGATTATGGAAGAGTTAGGCCAAGAAACCAATCCTTGAAGAAAATAATGTCCTTAAGAACACAACTATGTATTTAAATTTATGGAATTAATAAATTAGTTTTAGAATATATGTACATATATACCTACATATGTAAGCATGAAATACTTTTTTTTTTAATTAAATATATATGCGTATGGAACGAATTAATTTTTCAGTCATTGAAAAATCTTGCTATTTTTTATCATTTTCAATAAAATATATTTTAAAAAATATGTCGCATTTTTTTCTAATTAAATACTTTGATCCATTTAGCAAAACTCTGAAATTTTGCCTTGCAATATTAGCACACATGCGAATATTCATTGTGCTCAGCCACACATTCGAATGCTCATATGTAGTTGCCCAACTTATTTACGTCTCTTCGCACAATGTGTTTCTCTTAAATTTTGTAGCAACTGAGCTACGTACTCACAGCTATCTGCACACTCATTCATTCATATCGCTGGCTGAGCGTTGAGTGCGTCGACTGTTTGTGATACAAGCGAATGTGTTAAAACTGCTAATGACTGCATTCATGCAGATGTCTAATTCATAAGCGCGAGCATTTTATCTCCCCTCTCACGCAGATGTTCCCCTCAACAATCTTTTTCGTGACGTACACAACAATGCTAAAATCTTCAATTTTACAGACTGACAAATTGCTGGTATTTTTCTGGAATATTCTAGAATGTTCTACAATATTCTAGATTTTTTGTCCAAATGCTCTTGAGTAGAGATTTGAATAATTGGCCCTTTAAGCGAGTATATTGCAACGCCTGCTGTGGCTTTGCTGGTTAAGTTGTGGCATGTAATATGAAATCTTACATTGACCGGAGTTTAATTGCCACTCTGCGGCATTTTATTTTCGTTTTTTATTTATTTTATTAAATTTATTATATGTAGGCATACTAAGTACGCATATTCATGCATATAAATTGTATACATACATATATGTATTCTAAATGAATAAATGCATCAATATTCATGCATTTATTAAATAATTTATGTGCGCATCAATTCATTTGCGTACACGTGCACGCGCAATTGGCGAATCGACACAAAAATTGCCAAAAAACAAGAAAATAATAACTTTTTTGGTTACCGTTCCCTTTCCCTTTCAAAATTCTGTTATCCACAATTGTTGCATAACTCCTCTTCCGTCTCAACACACATTGCTATGATTTGCATAATTAGCTATTTAAGCAGGCTGCGCATAACGTCTGCTGTGGCTTAGCGCGTTTAGTCATTCGAATCTTAGCTTTTTTTTCGTGCCATGTCTAATTTTTAGGCTTTTTTTTATTCAATATTCACATTCCTATTCTGATTTCATTTCGTTACGAATAAATATACAAAATTATTGAAGAGTTTTCATTTATTTACATAATTTAACCGTAGATCGAGCTTTAAAAAAAATTCATAATTCTGGCTATGTATCATTTTTGATACATACTGAAATTTATAGAGAAAAAGGATACTATTATTTTTACTAACTTTTTTATTGAAGATATTTTAAATTTTGACAAGTTCAAATATTATTTATGCATTCTACGCAAATATTTTTGTTATGTTTATTATTACAACATGATTTTTCACATAAGTAGCAGAATGATGATGTCCATTTATTTTTATTTTCTCTGGAATGATAACAACTTTGACATCTTGCGCGGCTTGTTTTTGGAGAATCAATGTTTTGTTTCTTGGATGCACCAGCTTCGCTATCACTATTGTTGAGGATGTTTTTGGATTGAATTTTCGAAAGAAACGTAGCCGATAATTCGTTTCTAGGGCCTCTCTTTCGTTTTTCTATGTACGGCATTGCCAAAGACATTTACGCTTTGTATGTTTTTGAGTAAGCATCCAATTCGGATCTATTTCGTTATATATAATATATGCATTCAAAGCAGATATATCGGTTATGCTAGAAAATACAGCCATAGTCCATCGATTATTTTTGCGTTTGCAGCTGGAGCAGCTCAGCATTTTGTCAACAGTATCTACCAGGGGCGGATCCAGAAAAATATTTCGGAGGGGGTTTTTCAAATTTTAATGTTCATTATACTGATATGTAGTGTATTGATTAAATTAGTTATCAGCACCTATGAGTTTATCACTCAATTATTTACAGTGGTTTGACTTATAACACTATATCCATTCTCCTTGGAGTTTTTGACATTATTTCAAGCAGATGTATGGAAAAGCACTTTGGAACAGTTTGAGAGAATCTAAGTGCTCTACCCAACGAGTTTCGCAGAATTTTAAAAGACGCGTTTGCTTTGCATTGGGACATGAAGTTATGATACAGTCTTTTAAAACCAAGCCAGCTTTCGTGGAATTACGAAAGAAGTTTACTGTTTGTTTGACGGTTCCGATGCAATTTCTAATAGATGGGATGTCACATGCATGCGTGATTGCCAGATTTAGTTTGTGATTTGCACAATGAAGGTTGACAGCATCTGGACAGGTTTTTCGAACTTCAGCAGCGCAACCATTGTATTTTCCGCTCATAGATCGCGCCCCATCATAGCCTGTGCAATTGAAAAATTGTGATGAATGAGAACAAATATGTGACGCTCCACGAGAAAAGGGACCTTAGGTTGACATTGGGTAAGGCTTATTTTTCTATGCTTCAACAAAGGAAAATGAGCCTTACCCAATGTCAACATAAGGTACCTTTTCTCGTGGAGCGTCACATATGAATGCTCTAAGATAAAAGTATATATGTATGGGAAAATACCTTGGGATTTTATATAATTCAAGTCAACTCCAAGCTTCTGATAAGTGTTAAGCAATGTTTTCGCAAGTTCTGCGCCGGTAACGTCTTTCACAGGAACGAAGCATAAAAAGTCTTTTCGGATGTCGAATTTACTGTTATTTTCATCTGTGTATCGAACGCAAACTGAAAACTGTTCAATGCCGCTCACGTCCGTGGTTTCATCGGCAATCGCTGCAACACACTTCGATTTGTTGATACGTTGCACAATTTCTTTAGTAATAATCTGTCCAGCTGCTTCGAGAATTTCATTTTGAATTCCATAGCTCAGGTATGTAGCGTTTGCCTTAGCAGATTCCAAATGTTGTTTCAGAATCGCATCGCCACTTTCCAGTGCATAGCGAAGAAGGGCTCTAAAATGTCCGTCATTTGCTTCTGGCATTTGTAGAGACAGCGCTCCGCCGTCTCGATGGCCCCGTAACGCCATCCCTTGTCTACCGCAAAGTAATATACTCCGGACTATTGGAACCAACTTCTTTCTGTTTTCTAACTTCTGTTGTTTCACTCCAACATCAATATCACAAATTATATCATTTTTCTTATTCTCAAAAATAAGTCTGAAATTGTCTACATCTTCTACAGATTTTTTATGGTACTCTTTGTCTTGATGTTCTTTGAATTTTTCTAGAGCATTTTTCCATTTTTTGAACGGAGTCTGAATCAGGGTTTGAAGACTCTGGTGACTTCCTTTTCCTACTTCTTTTGCGCCGAATAAAATGCAATATCGACAGTACGCTCCATCCTCTTCAGCCGAATAAGACAACCAAGAAAATTGACTAAACCAAGACCATTGAAACTTCAAATTTCTATCGCCGGAACGTGGAAACTTGAAGGTAGAATCTGGGATCCAAACACTTTGAAGAACTTCGTATTTTTCATTGTCATCTAATCGCCGTTTGCAAAAATTAGGGACGTCATTATAAGGTGCCTAAAAAGATATTTTTGTCTTATTATTAACTGTTTTTCATTCTTGTATATTTTTTTCAAGTGACTCACGTGATTGGTCGGAGCTGCTTCTGATTTTGAAGGCTCCTGTTTTCCTTTTTTTCTGGGTGGACTTTCCGCAGACAAATCTTCAGCAACTGTATCGATGGCGTTATTTTTTAATGGTTTAAAAAATTCCGAGATCTTTCTGGAGTCATTTTTGCATAGATATAAATATTGAGTCACTATAAGTATTCGGTATACACTTGTTGACCGTTTTCGTCACTTTTGTTCACTTGACAAATGGCTATGCTGTCGAAAAGTCAGTGTACGTCACTAACGTCCGGCACACACACACCAACACACACTAAATTTTCCTCTCTCGACTTTCCCGATGCTCTAGGGCTGCCTGCAATAACTGGCGGATAGAAGGGTAAATGTATTTAGTTCATTACGGCGCACTAATGTAATATTTCAAATACGAGATTGAGACAAATACACTGATATAAGCGTCAATATTGAATTTAAGTGATGAATTGAGTTCAGCAATCATACACACTGCGAAAAATGATGTCTTGTCACAAGACACTTTTTGAAGCTATTTTAAAGACGTTTTCAGGTGTCTTCCAAAAAACATTGCTTTTTAAGACATTTATTCATAGAAGACACTACTTATATGTCTTTGTGTCTCATGCGGAGACACGTCTTGAACATCTTTTTTTGTAGTGCATTAGTTAAACTATTTTCTTAATCATATCAACGTAGAAATAAAAGGTTTGAAACAATATATTTTTTAATTTCATGCCTGTATCGTGTGCTAAATTTAATTTAAACTACAAGAAATATACCTACGTCAGACCTTATTATATATTATAGAATTTATTATATAAATTACCCAACGTTTCGAGCCAAATGGTAATGAACTCGGTTTCACAACACACATAGACTTTATTATATATTATAGACTTCATTAGATATAGATAAATTATAATTTATCAAAGAAAATTCGTTTTTTTTAATCAAATTTTCCGAGTTTTCGTAAAAAACTGTTGGAAAATTAGGAATAATGAAAATGACTAATAATGCCTAAGAGAAAGACAACATTGTTTTTGAACCCCCAAAACCCCTCCCCTGGATCCGCGCCTGGTATCTACACCTCCCTTCGTTGAGTTATAATAAGAGATTATTTCAGGCAACTTTTTGGAGTCATTCGCAACATTTGATGTGTGATGCATTGTGCTCATAACAATTGTACATTTATTTTTGTGACTAATGTAGGCGTAAATGTAAACGTTGATTCATAACGCGCGATATTTTTACACAGCAAAAGTTTTGGAGGAATAGATCTTTTATTTCTACGCATAGTTCCAACCATCGTCATGTCCTTTTGTAACAATTTTTGTCCAAGGGAGTGTGATGAAAAAAAGTTGTCCATGGTTACGTTTAGTCCATGAACTAAGTCAAGGACTACTCGTTCCCCTTGATTTTTTTCGACAATACCTGTCACATTTTTTCCCAAATATGGCTGTATTTTCCATACGTAAAACGTTCGCGAATCCACAAGTAGCCAAAATTTCAAACCATATCTCTCTGGTTACGATGGTATATATTCGCGAAATTTACATCTACCTTGAAATCCAAGCAATTGCTCATCCACAGTGACTTTATCATTTGGATTGTAGAATGTGGGAAGCCTCTCAGACAACTTTTCCCAAAGGTTTCGAATTGGTGAAAATTTATCATCGGTTCTTTGACTGCGTCGGGTAAGCACATCATCAAACGAATAATTTTGTGAACGCATAAAAATGTTCTTTCAGACATGATTGATCGAAATACTGGTCGGCCAATATTTTCATCAAATAAATCGTGTAAAGTTTCATTTCTGGATCTGAAATGATAAGGTAGATACAAATGATCTTTATTTCAAAAGTTTTGCCACTACCATACTCACTTGTACACACTGGCCAATAATAATATAGCTAAGTACGCATGAAATAGTTCCTCATCAACTTCGATATGGTTGGTGCCATGAAAATGTTTTCCATAGTCGTTAGAACTGTCAATTATAATTTTCGATAGCGTCGAAGGAAAAAGTAATAAGAATGAATCACGGATGTTCTTCACTCTGCTTGATGCATATCTGGTTACACCTAAAAACCAACAGACTTCATTTCACATCATCAAAATAAAAAGTAACTACCAACCCGGACGTAACCTAATGACGTTTTCACCACCCAATCTACGAGTGACGTAGGGCTCACTGCGCCAATTAATTCCATCTTTTGAAACATACAATGGATCACCATCACAGTTATTGTCAAAATTATCGCCCAATTCCGATAAATCGCTTTCAGAAGAACTGCTTTCTATTTCTGCACCAGAGCCAGACACATCGTCATCTTCTTCACTTTCATCTAGTACTTCACTTAATAGCTCTTCGAGAGTTAAAAACTTTGCACGTGACATTATTTTTATTGATGACCACTAATTATATTGCAAAAACTTTGAAAACACTACAATAACTGAAGCACAACGAAATTTTCACAAATCGCGTCCCGAATGGTAAGCAACGCAGTAAAAACACATGAAATACCCCATGTATCAAAAATGATACATAGCTTGAATTAAGAATTTTTTGATTTTCTCATTACCTATTTGTTAAATTTTTTCTAAATATATTTTAAAACAACAGCAGTAGCAAGATAAAGAAAGTAACGAATAATGGGATAGATAAACTTTATTTAACGAAAGTTATGACCTCACAAAATATGAAATGTATCATATTTGATACAAAGCTCGATCTACGGTTAAGATGTGCAATATAAAGAAATTGCATTAAATTATTTTATAAAACTATTACTACTATGTTATTATTTAATATTAAAAAAAGATTTTACAAATATTATCTCAATTAAAATTCAATTTGAAATTTTTCGCTTCATCAGTTACTAGAAAACGAGAATTTTGACATAAATTTTAATAAAAAGATGCATAATATTAAATTCGTTTATATTACATTATAAAAAAAGAAAATTTCAATAAAATATTTACTTTTTTGCATGATTATAGAAATTAATCTTATCTGCATGCTTTGTGATTGCATATTCTACGATTTTACATGCGTATCTTACCAATATTTAATTCAATCTTTAAGTGTTTTTTTTTTGCACACATACATATGCATGTGTGTAAGTTAACTTAGGGTAAGTTAATACCACCCAAGTCGCCTGACAGAGAAACAAATATGTATGTCAATCCTAAACTCTCATTACCTGTTTGTTACGGTACATATATACATTCCAAAATTATTGTATATATATACATGCATTGCAGAATTCTTATATATGATATACATATGTAACTTGGTGCTAGGCATAAGCAAGTAAGAGGTTTTCCATTGTAAGCTAGTCTTAAGATTATCATCTTATAATAATAAGATGATAATAGAAGAATAAAGTTGAATCATTTGTATTCGCGAAAGCTGGGCTCTTTTATTCATAACTGGCGCAGTCAAAAACGAACCAAACACGCAGGCCCGTCGCGAGGACGGCGGGGGCCCCTGTAATTTGAAGAGCAAAAAAAAAACAAAAAAAAAAAAAAAAAAGGTCATCTCCGAAATCAAAAAGAACAAGACCCAGACGCGTCTATAAATGCAGCTAGCTCTGAGATGCGAGCAGGACGTTCAACGCTTATTAATTATACTGTTCCAATTCAGCAAAATGCGCCGGACGAAGGAAAATAGTTGCAAGTGCACTGGCGAACATCATTCGCGAAAAATTTTTGAAGACCTTTTTTTTTTTTAGGTCGCGGGGGCCCCTCCCCGGCTGCCCCACCCTCGCTACGGCCCTGCAAACACGACTAAATTTCAAATACAATTGAATTGAAAAAATACTCAAGTATTACAATACTAAACGTTCATTGTAAAAATTAAAGCATTATATAACTTATAAAGTGATAAATACAAAAATCGTTGAAAAAAAACGTATGCCGAACACAAAAAATCGATTTGACAAAAACCGAGAGCACCATATAAGAAAAATTCTAATGGATGAACTGCAGGAGAAAATCGCCGATTTGGAGCAAATTATTCAAGCTCAAAATCAACAACTATCGGCCGTCGAATGTACAATGGCGTTTTGCGATGGGAACCAAGCAGTACTAAATTTTGGATTACAAATCATAGTAAATGAGAAGATAACGGGAGAAGCTACTAGAAGCATCAGAGCTATCGAAGACAACCCGACGTGGAGTCGAATTAAATGCACACTCACGGAACACTTTCGTCCAATTACAACATATGGTGAGGTTTTTAACAAAGCAAGAATGGTTAAAGTTAACTGCTTAACAGATCTTTTTACTGAATTTATTGATTTTAAACACGAAATAAATGAAATATATCTCTTTGATGATAATAAACCTAACCTAACTAACCGCCCAGAAAATGTCGACAGAAACCTCGTAGAAATCATTTTAGAAAAAATAAGCGGTCAAGTAAGGATACATATAGGAGAAAATGAAACCTTAGAATCGTTGTATAGAAAATATGGTAGGCTTAAGCTCATTTATGATCCAAAATGTATCGATTATAACCACAAAAGAAATAAAAGTACTAATGATATTCTAAGAAAAAAAATTTGGACGAACATATACAAGTTAACGATAAAAATTTTGTAGATCCAAATACTAATTTAATTAGTTATCGAAATAAACAAAACGGTAACCGATTTTCTAACTTTACTAATCAAAGTAACAATAACAATTCGAGTACTTCACGCCAAAATAATTCAAAAACAAACCAATCAGAACAGACTAGGATATCTAGAATGAGTGTAGACACTCACCAGGTGAGTAATCACCCAATGGATATCGAAAATATAGAGAAAAATGTAGAAAATGAAGATGATGAAATAAATTTTTTTACGCTGGCTCAGAGTGTAAACTGCCAATAATAATAATTACTATCGGACGACAGAATATCAGATGTCTCATAGATACTGGGTCCGATACTAGTATTATCAAATCAAGCGTACTCTTAGAGAATTATGAAAAGCAACAAATAGAAAAACCTTTGCGGTATCGAACTATTTTAGGTACTGACAAAATTAAATATAAAACTACCACAGCAATGCCTAAGCAATTTTTAGCAAAAGGTACTCTGACTTGGAAAGCCATTGAGTTCAAAAACAAAAACTATGATGCCATTGTAGGTCAAAATTTCCTTATACCGCTTAAAGCAAACATTGATTATGAAGAGCGTTCTATAGATATTTTTGGAAATAAAATTTTCTTCGAACAGCAAACCTTTCCGTATATCTTCGACGAAATTTACAATATAGAATACAATAAAAATTACACCTTTTTGGATAACATTGACTTCTCTCATTTAAATGAGGAGGAAAGAACTAAAATTCTCAAAGTTTTATGCGAATTTAAGGACCTGTTTTACAACGAGGGAGATAAGCTCTCTGTTACCACGGACGTTTGCCATGAAATCGTGACAACAATAGACAAACCTCTATATTCGAAAACGTACAGATATCCCCAAATTCACGAAAAAGAAATTCAATCACAAATAAAGCAAATGCTTTCTCATGGTATAATAAGGGAGAGTAACTCACCCTACAACAGTCCACTTTGGATTGTACCAAAGAAACTTGACAACTCTGTTGAGAAAAAATGGCGTTTAGTCGTGGACTACCGAAAACTCAACGAGTACACTGTTGACGAAAAATTTCCACTACCCAATCTGTCGGAGGTTTTGGACAAATTAGGGCATGCCCACTATTTCAAAACGATAGATTTAGCTAAAGGATTTCATCAAATCCTTCTTAAAGAAGAGGACCGAAAAAACAGCCTTTTCAACACCACAGGGTCATTACGAGTTCAATCGTATGCCTTTTAGGCTCAAGAACGCCCCCTCGACGTTTCAAAGGCTGATGAACTCTGTCCTTCGTGACTTCATTAGTAAAATATATAGTATATATGGATGACATCTTGGTTTTCAGCACATCTCTGGTGGAACACATTAACAGTCTAGTTTCTATATTTAAAACGCTGCGAAAGGCTAAGTTAAAAATCCAAGTGAACAAATGTGATTTTTTGCAAAAAGAAACGCAGTTATTGGGGCATGTACTCACAACGAGTGGAGTTAAGCCAAATCCTTCAAAAGTTGCGATTATCCAAAACCTCAAATTGCCAATGACACAGACAAAAATTAAATCTTTTTTAGGTATGACAGGGTTCTACCGTAAATTTATTAAAGATTATGCAAAAATAGCATACCCCCTAACTAAACATCTAAAAAAAGATCAAGTGGTAAATTCAAATGATTCCAGCTTCGTATTAGCTTTCCAACAACTTAAAGACATAGTGACAAACCCACCGATACTAAGATATCCTAACTTTGAAAAAAAATTTAAAATTACAACCGACGCTAGTAATTTTGCCATTGGCGCCGTCTTATCCCAAGACGACCACCCAATTGCATTCGCATCTCGAACGCTAAATAACCATGAAGTAAACTTTGCAACAATTGAAAAGGAATTGTTGGCAATAGTCTGGGGTGTAAAATATTTCAGGCCGTACATATTTGGTAGGGAGTTTGAGGTAGAAAGCGATCACCAACCACTTAAGTGGCTGATGGTAAAGTACTCCGGCAAGGATATTAGTCCCCGTCTTCAAAGATGGTTAACTGAACTAGGCGAATACAACTTTAAAATAGAGTATATAAAAGGAAAATGTAATTACATGACAGATTTTCTTAGTAGAATGAATACCGACACTAACGAAATACTGATTTGCCAATAATGAGACGTTGAGCGAAGATATTAATTCTATGGATGCACAAACTTGCCATTCTCAGGAAGAAAATCAAAACGATCACTTCGGAATACTTGAGACCGTAATTAATCGATTTAGAACCCAAATCATTCTTGTTCAGGATAAACGGTGCGAAAGCGATACTATATTTGGAAACAAAAGAATTTTTATAGACCAAAATGATATAGATCAAGGACTTGCGGCAGACATTGTTCGTAGACACATCAAAGCGGGGAAAATAGGTATTTATACGGGAATATCCGATCACCAATACAACAAAGTGCAACAACTTTTGATAAGTTTATACGGAGCAAGTTCTGTAAAATTTGTAAGATGTTCGTATTTTGTTAGAGACATTGAAGAGGAAGACGAACTCAAAACCCAAATTTCATATTTTCATAAACTTGAAACCGGACACTCTGGTATTTTACCAACATACGAAGGACTTAAATATAGGATTTATAACCCAAAACTAAAAACAATTATTCACGAAATCATCAATAATTGTCATATTTGCTCATCTGCAAAATATGATAGAAATCCTATCAAACCTAAATTCCGTAATACTGCAACACCATCAAACATTAACGAAATCGTGCACATCGACACATACACAAATAGCAAAAATTCATTCATTATTTTTATTGATAAATTGTCTAAGCACGCCGTATGCTTTCAGTAACCAGACAGAAATAATCAGACAATTAAACTTAAAATTCAAGAATTCATGTCAATTAAAGGAAAGGTAAAAAAATTCATTTTTGACAACGAGTTCAAATCAAGAAAAATTGTAGACTTTTTGAATCAGGAAGGAATAGAACTTCATACAACAAAGCCTAACAGCCATACAGGCAACTCTGACATAGAGAGGTGAAACAATACATTAACGGAATAAATAAGAGTTTTGAATTTAGAGGCGATAACAGCAATAACATTTTATAATAATAGCTTTCATACGATTATAAAGTGCACACCTTTTGTAGCCCAATATGGCAAAGTAGATTTAAAACAAATTAAACAGAGAATGGAAAATATTAAACAAAAAGTTTTGTTAAAACGTTTGAACCCCCAAAACCCCTCCCCTGGATCCGCGCCTGGTAACTACACCTCCCTTCGTTGAGTTATAATAAGAGACTATTTCAGGCAACTTTTTGGAGTCATTCGCAACATTAGATGTGTGATGGATTGTGCTCATAACAATTGTACATTTATTTTTGTGACTAATGTAGGCGTAAATGTAAACGTTGATTCATAACGCGCGATATTTTTACACAGCAAAAGTTTTGGAGGAATAGATCTTTTATTTCTACGCATAGTTCCAACCATCGTCATGTCCTTTTGTAACAATTTTTGTCCAAGGGAGTGTGATGAAAAAAAGTTGTCCATGGTTACGTTTAGTCCATGAACTACATAAGTGAAGGACTACTCGTTCCCCTTGATTTTTTTCGACAATACCTGTCACATTTTTTCCCAAATATGGCTGTATTTTCCATACGTAAAACGTTCGCGAATCCACAAGTAGCCAAAATTTCAAACCATATCTCTCTGGTTTCGATGGTATATATTCGCGAAATTTACATCTACCTTGAAATCCAAGCAATTGCTCATCCACAGTGACATTATCATTTGGATTGTAGAATGTGGGAAGCCTCTCAGACAACTTTTCCCAAAGGTTTCGAATTGGTGAAAATTTATCATCGGTTCTTTGACTGCGTCGGGTAAGCACATCATCAAACGAATAATTTTGTGAACGCATAAAAATGTTCTTTCAGACATGATTGATCGAAATACTGGTCAATATTTTCATCAAATAAATCGTGTAAAGTTTCATTTCTGGATCTGAAATGATAAGGTAGATACAAATGATCTTTATTTCAAAAGTTTTGCCACTACCATACTCACTTGTACACACTGGCCAATAATAATATAGCTAAGTACGCATGAAATAGTTCCTCATCAACTTCGATATGGTTGGTGCCATGAAAATGTTTTCCATAGTCGTTAGAACTGTCAATTATAATTTTCGATAGCGTCGAAGGAAAAAGTAATAAGAATGAATCACGGATGTTCTTCACTCTGCTTGATGCATATCTGGTTACACCTAAAAACCAACTGATTTCATTTCACATCATCAAAATAAGAAGTAACTACCAACCCGGACGTAACCTAATGACGTTTTCATCACCCAATCTACGAGTGACGTATGGCTCACTGCGCCAATTAATTCCATCTTTTGAAACATACAATGGATCACCATCACAGTTATTGTCAAAATTATCGCCCAATTCCGATAAATCGCTTTCAGAAGAACTGCTTTCTATTTCTGCACCAGAGGCAGACACATCGTCATCTTCTTCACTTTCATCTAGTACTTCACTTACTAGCTCTTCGAGAGTTAAAAACGTTGCACTTGACATTATTTTTATTGATGACCACCAATTATATTGCAAAAACTTTGAAAACACTACAATAACTGAAGCACAACGAAATTTTCACAAATCGCGTCCCGAACGGTAAGCAACGCAGTAAAAACACATGAAATACCTCATGTATCAAAAATGATACATAGCTTGAATTATGAATTTTTTGATTTTCTCATGGCCTATTTGTAAAATTTTTTTTAAATATATTTTAAAACAACAGCAGTAGCAAGATAAATAAAGTAACGAATAATGGGATAGATAAACTTTATTTAACGAAAGTTATGACCTCACAAAATATGAAATGTATCATATTTGATACAAAGCTCGATCTACGGTTAAGATGTGCAATATAAAGAAGTTGCATTAAATTATTTTATTAAACTATTACTACTATGCTACTATTTAATATTAAAAAAAGATTTTAAAAATATTATCTCAATTAAAATTCAATTTGAAATTTTTCGCTTCATCAGTTACTAGAAAACAAGAATTTGGCATAAATTTTAATAAAAAGATGCATTATATTAAATTCGTTTATATTACACTATAAAAAAAGGAAATTTCAATAAAATATTTATTTTTTTGCATGATTATAGAAATGAATCTTATCTGCATGCTTTGTGATTGCATATTCTACGATTTTACATGCGTATCTTACCAATATTTAATTCAATCTTTAAGTGTTTTTTTTTTGCACACATACATATGCATGTGTGTAAGTTAACTTAGGGTAAGTTAATACCACCCAAGTCGCCTGACAGAGAAACAAATATGTATGTCAATCCTAAACTCTCATTACCTGTTTGTTACGGTACATATATACATTCCAAAATTATTGTATATACATATATACATGCATTGCAGAATTCTTATATATGATATATGTAACTTGGTGCTAGGCATAAGCAAGTAAGAGGTTTTCCATTGTAAGCTAGTCTTAAGATGATAATAATAATAAGATGATAATAGAAGAATAAAGTTGAATCATTTGTATTCGCGAAAGCTGGGCTCTTTTATTCATAACTGGCGCAGTCAAAAACGAACCAAACACGACTAAATTTCAAATAAAATTGAATTGAAAAAATACTAAATACTAATGCTAAACGTTCATTGTAAAAATTAAAGCATTATATAACTTATAAAGTGATAAATACAAAAATCGAGAGCACCATATAAGAAAAATTCTAATGGATGAACTGCAGGAGAAAATCGCCGATTTGGAGCAAATTATTCAAGCTCAAAATCAACAACTATCGGCCGTCGAATGTACAATGGCGTTTTGCGATGGGAACCAAGCAGTACTAAATTTTGGATTACAAATCATAGTAAATGAGAAGATAACGGGAGAAGCTACTAGAAGCATCAGAGCTATCGAAGACAACCCGACGTGGAGTCGAATTAAATGCACACTCATGGAATACTTTCGTCCAATTACAACATATGGTGAGGTTTTAAACAAAGCAAGAATGGTTAAAGTTAACTGCTTAACAGATCTTTTTACTGAACTTATTGATTTTAAACACGAAATAAATGAAATATATATATTTGATGATAATAAACTTAACCTAACTAACCGCCCAGAAAATGTCGACAGAAACCTCGTAGAAATCATTTTAGAAAAAATAAGCGGTCAAGTAAGGATACATATAGGAGAAAATGAAACCTTAGAATCGTTGTATAGAAAATATGGTAGGCTTAAGCTCCTTTATGATCCAAAATGTATCGATTATAACCACAAAAGAAATAAAAGTACTAATGATATTCTAAGAAAAAAAATTTGGACGAACATATACAAGTTAACGATAAAAATTTTGTAGATCCAAATACTAATTTAATTAGTTATCGAAATAAACAAAACGGTAACCGATTTTCTAACTTTACTAATCAAAGTAACAATAACAATTCGAGTACTTCACGCCAAAATAACTCAAAAACAAACCAATCAGGACAGACTAGGATATCTAGAATGAGTGTAGACACTCACCAGATTAGTAATCACCCAATGGATATCGAAAATATAGAGGAAAATGTAGAAAATGAAGATGATGAAATAATTTTTTTTACGCTGGCTCAGAGTGTAAACTGCCAATAATAATAATTACTATCGGACGACAGAATATCAGATGTCTCATAGATACTGGGTCCGATACCAGTATTATCAAATCAAGCGTACTCTTAGAGAATTATGAAAAGCAAAAAATAGAAAAACCTTTGTGGTATCGAACTATTTTAGGTACTGACAAAATTAAATATAAAATTACCACAGCAATGCCTAAGCAATTTTTAGCAAAAGGTACTCTGACTTGGAAAGCCATTGAATTCAAAAACAAAAACTATGATGCCATTGTAGGTCAAAATTTCCTTATACCGCTTAAAGCAAAAATTGATTATGAAGAGCGTTCTATAGATATTTTTGGAAATAAAATTTTCTTCGAACAGCAAACCTTTCCGTATATCTTCGACGAAATTTACAATATAGAATACAATAAAAATTACACCTTTTTGGATAACATTGACTTCTCTCATTTAAATGAGGAGGAAAGAACTAAAATTCACAAAGTTTTATGCGAATTTAAGGACCTGTTTTACTACGAGTGAGATAAGCTCTCTGTCACCACGGACGTTTGCCATGAAATCGTGACAACAATAGACAAACCTCTGTATTCGAAAACGTACAGATATCCCCAAATTCACGAAAAAGAAATTCAATCACAAATAAAGCAAATGCTTTCTCATGGTATAATAAGGGAGAGTAACTCACCCTACAACAGTCCACTTTGGATTGTACCAAAGAAACTTGACAACTCTGTTGAGAAAAAATGGCGTTTAGTCGTGGACTACCGAAAACTCAACGAGTACACTGTTGACGACAAATTTCCACTACCCAATCTGTCGGAGATTTTTAACAAATTAGGGCATGCCCACTATTTCAAAACGATAGATTTAGCTAAAGGATTTCATCAAATCCTTCTTAAAGAAGAGGACCGAAAAAACAGCCTTTTCAACACCACAGGGTCATTACGAGTTCAATCGTATGCCTTTTGGGCTCAAGAACGCCCCCTCGACGTTTCAAAGGCTGATGAACTCTGTCCTTCGTGACTTCATTAATAAAATATATAGTATATATGGATGACATCTTGGTTTTCAGCACATCTCTGGTGGAACACATTAACAGTCTAGTTTCTATATTTAAAACGCTGCGAAAGGCTAAGTTAAAAATCCAAGTGAACAAATGTGATTTTTTGCAAAAAGAAACGCAGTTATTGGGGCATGTACTCACAACGAGTGGAGTTAAGCCAAATCCTTCAAAAGTTGCGATTATCCAAAACCTCAAATTGCCAATGACACAGACAAAAATTAAATCTTTTTTAGGTATGACAGGGTTCTACCGTAAATTTATTAAAGATTATGCAAAAATAGCATACCCCCTAACTAAACATCTAAAAAAAGATCAAGTGGTAAATTCAAATGATTCCAGCTTCGTATTAGCTTTCCAACAACTTAAAGACATAGTGACAAACCCACCGATACTAAGATATCCTAACTTTGAAAAAAAATTTAAAATTACAACCGACGCTAGTAATTTTGCCATTGGCGCCGTCTTATCCCAAGACGACCACCCAATTGCATTCGCATCTCGAACGCTAAATAACTATGAAGTAAACTTTGCAACAATTGAAAAGGAATTGTTGGCAATAGTCTGGGGTGTAAAATATTTCAGGCCGTACATATTTGGTAGGGAGTTTGAGCTAGAAAGCGATCACCAACCACTTAAGTGGCTGATGGTAAAGTACTCCGGCAAGGATATTAGTCCCCGTCTTCAAAGATGGTTAATTGAACTAGGCGAATACAACTTTAAAATAGAGTATATAAAAGGAAAATGTAATTACATGGCAGATTTTCTTAGTAGAATGAATACCGACACTAACGAAATACTGATTTGCCAATAATGAGACGTTGAGCGAAGATATTAATTCTATGGATGCACAAACTTGCCATTCTCAGGAAGAAAATCAAAACGATCACTTCGGAATACTTGAGACCGTAATTAATCGATTTAGAACCCAAATCATTCTTGTTCAGGATAAACGGTGCGAAAGCGAGACTGTATTTGGAAACAAAAGAATTTTTATAGACCAAAATGATATAGATCAAGGACTTGCGGCAGACATTGTTCGTAGACACATCAAAGCGGGGAAAATAGGTATTTATACGGGAATATCCGATCACCAATACAACAAAGTGCAACAACTTTTGATAAGTTTATACGGAGCAAGTTCTGTAAAATTTGTAAGATGTTCGTATTTTGCTAGAGACATTGAAGAGGAAGACGAACTCAAAACCCAAATTTCATATTTTCATAAACTTGAAACCGGGCACTCTGGTATTTACCAACATACGAAGGACTTAAATATAGGATTTATAACCCAAAACTAAAAACAATTATTCACGAATAATATTAATAATTGTCATATTTGCTCATCTTCAAAATATGATAGAAATACTATCAAACCTAAATTCCGTAATACTGCAACACCATCAAACATTAACGAAATCGTGCACATCGACACATACACAAATAGCAAAAATTCATTCATTATTTTTATTGATAAATTGTCTAAGCACGCCGTATGCTTTCAGTAACCAGACAGAAATAATCAGACAATTAAACTTAAAATTCAAGAATTCATGTCAATTAAAGGAAAGGTAAAAAAATTCATTTTTGACAACGAGTTCAAATCAAGAAAAATTGTAGACTTTTTGAATCAGGAAGGAATAGAACTTCATACAACAAAGCCTAACAGCCATACAGGCAACTCTGACATAGAGAGGTGAAACAATACATTAACGGAATAAATAAGAGTTTTGAATTTAGAGGCGAAAATACCTATTACAGAACAAATGATAACAGCAATAACATTTTATAATAATAGCTTTCGTAAGATTATAAAGTGCACACCTTTTGAAGCCCAATATGGCAAAGTAGATTTAAAACAAATTAAACAGAGAATGGAAAATATTAAACAAAAAGTTTTGTTAAAACGTTTGAACCCCCACATGCATTGCAGAATTCTTATATATGATATATGTAACTTGGTGCTAGGCATAAGCATACTGTTAGCAAGTAAGAGGTTTTCCATTGTAAGCTAGTCTTAAGATGATAATAATAATAAGATGATAATAGAAGAATAAAGTTGAATCATTTGTATTCGCGAAAGCTGGGCTCTTTTATTCATAACTGGCGCAGTCAAAAACGAACCAAACACGACTAAATTTCAAATAAAATTGAATTGAAAAAATACTAAAGTATTACAATACTAAACGTTCATTGTAAAAATTAAAGCATTATATAACTTAAAAAGTGATAAATACAAAAATCGTTGAAAAAAACGTATGTCGAACACAAAAAATCGATTTGACAAAAACCGAGAATACCATATAAGAAAAATTCTAATGGATGAAATGGATGGAAAATGGAGAAAATCGCCGATTTGGAGCAAATTATTCAAGCTCAAAATCAACAACTATCGGCCGTCGAATGTACAATGGCGTTTTGCGATGGGAACCAAGCAGTACTAAATTTTGGATTACAAATCATAGTAAATGAGAAGATAACGGGAGAAGCTACTAGAAGCATCAGAGCTATCGAAGACAACCCGACGTGGAGTCGAATTAAATGCACACTCATGGAATACTTTCGTCCAATTACAACATATGGTGAGGTTTTAAACAAAGCAAGAATGGTTAAAGTTAACTGCTTAACAGATCTTTTTACTGAACTTATTGATTTTAAACACGAAATAAATGAAATATATATATTTGATGATAATAAACTTAACCTAACTAACCGCCCAGAAAATGTCGACAGAAAAATCGTAGAAATCATTTTAGAAAAAATAAGCGCTCAAGTAAGGATACATATAGGAGAAAATGAAACCTTAGAATCGTTGTATAGAAAATATGGTAGGCTTAAGCTCCTTTATGATCCAAAATGTATCGATTATAACCACAAAAGAAATAAAAATACTAATGATATTCTAAGAAAAAAAATTTGGACGAACATATACAAGTTAACGATCAAAATTTTGTAGATCCAAATACTAATTTAATTAGTTATCGAAATAAACAAAACGGTAACCGATTTTCTAACTTTACTAATCAAAGTAACAATAACAATTCGAGTACTTCACGCCAAAATAACTCAAAAACAAACCAATCAGGACAGACTAGGATATCTAGAATGAGTGCAGACACTCACCAGATTAGTAATCACCCAATGGATATCGAAAATATAGAGGAAAATGTAGAAAATGAAGATGTTGAAATAAATTTTTTTACGCTGGCTCAGAGTGTAAACTGCCAATAATAATAATTACTATCGGACGACAGAATATCAGATGTCTCATAGATACTGGGTCCGATACCAGTATTATCAAATCAAGCGTACTCTTAGAGAATTATGAAAAGCAAAAAATAGAAAAACCTTTGTGGTATCGAACTATTTTAGGTACTGACAAAATTAAATATAAAATTACCACAGCAATGCCTAAGCAATTTTTAGCAAAAGGTACTCTGACTTGGAAAGCCATTGAATTCAAAAACAAAAACTATGATGCCATTGTAGGTCAAAATTTCCTTATACCGCTTAAAGCAAAAATTGATTATGAAGAGCGTTCTATAGATATTTTTGGAAATAAAACTTTCTTCGAACAGCAAACCTTTCCGTATATCTTCGACGAAATTTACAATATAGAATACAATAAAAATTACACCTTTTTGGATAACATTGACTTCTCTCATTTAAATGAGGAGGAAAGAACTAAAATTCACAAAGTTTTATGCGAATTTAAGGACCTGTTTTACAAAGAGGGAGATAAGCTCTCTGTTACCACGGACGTTTGCCATGAAATCGTGACAACAATAGACAAACCTCTGTATTCGAAAACGTACAGATATCCCCAAATTCACGAAAAAGAAATTCAATCACAAATAAAGCAAATGCTTTCTCATGGTATAATAAGGGAGAGTAACTCACCCTACAACAGTCCACTTTTGATTGTACCAAAGAAACTTGACAACTCTGTTGAGAAAAAATGGCGTTTAGTCGTGGACTACCGAAAACTCAACGAGTACACTGTTGACGACAAATTTCCACTACCCAATCTGTCGGAGATTTTGGACAAATTAGGGCATGCCCACTATTTCAAAACGATAGATTTAGCTAAAGGATTTCATCAAATCCTTCTTAAAGAAGAGGACCGAAAAAACAGCCTTTTCAACACCACAGGGTCATTACGAGTTCAATCGTATGCCTTTTGGGCTCAAGAACGCCCCCTCGACGTTTCAAAGGCTGATGAACTCTGTCCTTCTTGACTTCATTAATAAAATATATAGTATATATGGATGACATCTTGGTTTTCAGCACATCTCTGGTGGAACACATTAACAGTCTAGTTTCTATATTTAAAACGCTGCGAAAGGCTAAGTTAAAAATCCAAGTGAACAAATGTGATTTTTTGCAAAAAGAAACGCAGTTATTGGGGCATGTACTCACAACGAGTGGAGTTAAGCCAAATCCTTCAAAAGTTGCGAATATCCAAAACCTCAAATTGCCAATGACACAGACAAAAATTAAATCTTTTTTAGGTATGGCAGTAGCATACCCCCTAACTAAATATCTAAACAAAGATCAAGTGGTAAATTCAAATGATTCCAGCTTCGTATTAGCTTTCCAACAACTTAAAGACATAGTGACAAACCCACCGATACTAAGATATCCTAACTTTGAAAAAAAATTTAAAATTATCCCAAGACGACCACCCAATTGCATTCGCATCTCGAACGCTAAATAACCATGAAGTAAACTTTGCAACAATTGAAAAGGAATTGTTGGCAATAGTCTGGGGTGTAAAATATTTCAGGCCGTACATATTTGGTAGGGAGTTTGAGGTAGAAAGCGATCACCAACCACTTAAGTGGCTGATGGTAAAGTACTCCGGCAAGGATATTAGTCCCCGTCTTCAAAGATGGTTAATTGAACTAGGCGAATACAACTTTAAAATAGAGTATATAAAAGGAAAATGTAATTACATGACAGATTTTCTTAGTAGAATGAATACCGACACTAACGAAATACTGATTTGCCAATAATGAGACGTTGAGCGAAGATATTAATTCTATGGATGCACAAACTTGCCATTCTCAGGAAGAAAATCAAAACGATCACTTCGGAATACTTGAGACCGTAATTAATCGATTTAGAACCCAAATCATTCTTGTTCAGGATAAACGGTGCGAAAGCGATACTATATTTGGAAACAAAAGAATTTTTATAGACCTAAATGATATAGATCAAGGACTTGCGGCAGACATTGTTCGTAGACACATCAAAGCGGGGAAAATAGGTATTTATACGGGAATATCCGATCACCAATACAACAAAGTGCAACAGCTTTTGATAAGTTTATACGGAGCAAGTTCTGTAAAATTTGTAAGATGTTCGTATTTTGCTAGAGACATTGAAGAGGAAGACGAACTCAAAACCCAAATTTCATATTTTCATAAACTTGAAACCGGACACTCTGGTATTTACCAACATACGAAGGACTTAAATATAGGATTTATAACCCAAAACTAAAAACAATTATTCACGAAATAATCAATAATTGTCATATTTGCTCATCTTCAAAATATGATAGAAATACTATCAAACCTAAATTCCGTAATACTGCAACACCATCAAACATTAACGAAATCGTGCACATCGACACATACACAAATAGCAAAAATTCATTCATTATTTTTATTGATAAATTGTCTAAGCACGCCGTATGCTTTCAGTAACCAGACAGAAATAATCAGACAATTAAACTTAAAATTCAAGAATTCATGTCAATTAAAGGAAAGGTAAAAAAATTCATTTTTGACAACGAGTTCAAATCAAGAAATATTGTAGACTTTTTGAATCAGGAAGGAATAGAAGAACTTCATACAACAAAGCCTAACAGCCATACAGGCAACTCTGACATAGAGAGGGGAAACAATACATTAACGGAAAAATAAGAGTTTTTAATTTAGAGGCGAAAATACCTATTACAGAACAAATGATAACAGCAATAACATTTTATAATAATAGCTTTCATACGATTATAAAGTGCACACCTTTTGAAGCCCAATATGGCAAAGTAGATTTAAAACAAATTAAACAGAGAATGGAAAATATTAATCAAAAAGTTTTGTTAAAACGAAATACGAATAGGGAAGAATACAATGAAAACCGGGCTATAGGGTATATAAAAAATTACAAAAGCCTTCGGCACAAAGAACAGCCAAAGTTTAGGAAGGAAAAATTGGAAAATGTCCATCCTACAAATATAAAAAGACTGACAAAATATTTAGTAACCGAACCAATCGAAAATGTTTAAGTTCCAAAATATAGTCAATTAAACGCTTAAAAAAATATATATGTATACATATGTATGTATGCATATTGAAGTACATAATACGTCCTTCAAGTAAACGGAAAAAAAAATGTATTTGTAAAACTGCTGAATTGTTGCATTGTGTGATTGAATCGATTATAAATTTAATAACAAACAAAAAATATATAATTACACAAAAAAAAAAATAAACATATGTAATTTATAAGTTAAGCAAGACTTCAGGAGAGTTCTTTAGCCAGGGGAGAGGAGTTACGAATCCTTCGAGTCACCACTGTAAGCGTTATCGGTCTAGCATAAGAATAGACAAGTATGGTATGTATGTATGTATATTAAAACACATTCGCTTAAATGCGTATTTGCATGGAAACAGACAAACAAATATGTATGTCAATCCTAAACTCTCATTACCTGTTTGTTACGGTACATATGTACATTCCAAAATTATTGTATATATATGTATATACATGCATTGCAGAATTCTTATATATGATACATATATGTAACTTGGTGCTAGGCATAAGCATACTGTTAGCAAGAAAGAGTTTTTCCATTGTAAGCTACATAATCTTAAGATGATAATTGAAGAATAAAGGTGAATCATTTGTATTCGCGAAAGCTGGGTTCTTTTATTCATAACTCGCGCGCCCGAGTGTAATATCCGATAAAAAGCCTGAAAACTAAAAAGTAAGGCAACGGTAAAAACAATAAAAAAGCCTGAAAACTAAAAAGTAAGGCGACGGTAAAAACAATAAAAAGGCCTGAAAACTAAAAAGTAAGGCAACGGTAAAAGCAATAAAACAGCCTGAAAACCAAAAAGTAAGGCAACGCGAAATTGAAGCCTGAAAACCAATGAGTAAGGCAACGCGATTGAACATTAAAAAGTGTCGAAATAACAGTGTGTCCCGAAAATACAAAGTAAGGACTTCGCGACGCGACAAACACGAGTGAATATAAAAATTCGCGATTATAGTTATATAGCTATATAAATTGCAAGCATTGAAAAAAACACATTTTAAAATCGAACTTGTTGAAGAAAAAAAACAGTGAAGAAAAAAAAAAACATTTAAAATCGAACTCATTGAAGATAAAAAACAGAAAAAAAACAATAATCATCTATAGCACACATCTACAGCAACGGGAATCTCCTCATCGTCATCAGCAGCAATCAACATCCCCAACAGCAGCCTCAGCAGTAGTAGAGTAAGAAAATAATACTAAGCACATATATATTTATATTAAGTCAAAGTTACCCCACTACTAACCCCATAAAATCAAATGGACGCGTTACTAGTTGGCTTCGACTACGACGGGCTAGATAAAATTATTGAACAGGTGGACATAGATTGTGAGTTAAAGAGACAGAAACTCCTCGTAATTACAGGTATTAGTAATGAAGGGAAAGCTAGGGCTATGCAATGGGTATTCAATTTTATAGGAGAAAACAGAGTACCCACACATCTTGACTTCGACAATAGGCATAATATTGAAGAAGAAACAGTTCGACTCATTCGCGCGTCCGAAAGAAAGTCGAAAAGACAAAATAACTAAATATTGAATATAAAAACAAAAAATTGTTTCAAAGAGTTTGAATAAGGAAAGGATTCCTACAAAAGGACCCTCCAGAAAAATAATACGTATACAAATAACTAAAGGCTTGTACAGCCAATAAAAAAAACAAAAAAAAACTAAGAGCTCACCACCGAAAGGGAGACCCTCCAGTTCTATAAATAAAGCTTAAGATTCCCACGGGACCCTCCAAGGTAAAAAAGCTCCCTTTCACAGAAGGGGTCACATTGAAAATATATATAAAAATAAATAAATGACCGTACAGGTCAATATCACAAATATAATAGGAAAAAATTTGTGTTCGAAAAAAAAATTAATAAAGAGTTATAAGTTTAATTGAAAAACAAACTTTTTTTATTACTAAGGAATATACGTTTATAAATGTTTTAAAATGGCAAACCCCAATAATCTAATCAGGCCTCCAACCCTCTCTCAAAATTCCCCTGCTTTTCAAGCACCAAATAATGCACAATTAAGCATGACTGATTTGACAGCCCTAATTACGGAAATTTCAGCTAATGTTTTAAGGCAACAAGGACCACAAGTGGTCCAAACTATTCTAAACCCTAACTCCAATCTAGCGTCAGCAGTTGACCAACCAATAGACGAAAGAAGTAGGGGAGACTTAAGTGAATTAGATAAAATACCCGATGTGGTAAAATGTCTTAAGGAATTCTCTGGGCGGCCAGGAGAATTCACTTCCTGGAAAAAAGGTGTAGACCGCATCCTTAATATATATGAGCCATTAAAAGGCTCCCAAAAATATTATGGAATTTTAAGTGTGATTACTAACGCAATCCTACAGGAACAAAGCGTTAGACACCTTCATAAGAGGACTAAATGGTGGCCTACCAAGGTTACTGGGTATGAAAGAACCTGTTGACTTACCTCAGGCTCTTCACCTTTGTCAAAAACTAGACAACCAGAATTTCCGAACGAACCATGCCAACAGTGCAAGGCAATCGTACCAAAAACCGCAAGCAGTAAAAAATAATTTTTTTTTACCTTTATTTCAACTCTATTAATTAATTTTACATCATTGACAATTTTTATATTAATAAAACCAAATTAATCACCTGCAACACCACTGATAAGTTACATTATTTTTCTCTCTAACTACAAATTCACGCTCTAGCACTGTTAATATGGGTCTCTACTGTTAAATTAAGTGGGTCTATTGTGTATAAGTGGTGGAAAAAAACGAGTGTGGTGTGTACAGCAGATCCCCGGCAGCGAAACGAATTGCGGAATGGACTGGGATATGAGCCTTCTCTATAATTTACGTTTTCTGGTACAACAGACCCCCCGGCAGCGGAACGAATCGCGGAATGGACTGGGATGAGCATTCTCTATAATTTTCGTTATCTGATGGAAAAAATCCCTTAATTTGCGGTACAACATCAAGGCGTACACCTCAAACTGTAGCAGAAGTTCGGCCAAAAATCGAGTTACATATGCACATATCGAGTCTAGCAATTGGAACGCACAAAAGTTTTTTTAAATAAAACAAAAACGGTTTGGAATATGAATTTAATTCCTTTTATTCCTGTGAAAGTACATTCGATGCCATTATGTATAGAACTCGATTTCTTTTGCATGGGCACCACGGGCACGCTTGCAGAAGTCCAGACGCTGAACACAATTTTCGACGGTTTTCAAGCATAAATCGGCCGATACTGCTGCAATTTCACGTTCGATATTCGTACGAAGTTCATCAATCGTCGCTGGCTTGTTGGCATAGACCACAGACTTGACGTAGCCCCACAGGAAATAGTCTAACGCGTTCACCAAACTTGGTTTTCAATAAATCGATTGTGACATTCGCTGTGTGGCTTGTGGCGCCGTTCTGTTGGAACCACATGTTGTCCAAGTTCATATCATCCAACTCGGGCTAAAAATATTCGGTTATCATTGAGGGGTAGCGATTCCCATTCACAGTAACGTGCCGGTCTTGATCATCACGGAAGAAGTACGGCCCAATGACGCCGCCAGCTTATAAACCGCACCAAACCGTAATTTTTTTGGGAAGCAATGTTGACTCATGGAGTACGTGTGGATTGCTGCCTGTACAATAACGCATATTTTGCTTATTGACGAAGCCATTCAGCCAGAAATAACGACGACCATAAATTGGACGTAGCGCTCTTAAAGTTTAGGCCATTGCCTCTGAATTTCGGTAGTAAATTCTAATAATTTCGACTCGTTGTTGGATCGTATATCTTTCCATGATGAAATGGCAAACCTTACTTAAGAGAAATGTCAAGAGAGCGGGGAAAAATATACCGTCGTTTGCTGTCACTATCGGTCTACTTTTGTTGCGTCCCTATTGAAAAATCCTTTACATAAATTATGTATTCGCCATATTATTATTATACTAGCTTTTACCCGCGTTATGATTTCGAAAGTAACCGAAAAGGAAATTAATAATTTCACTATGGTAACTTTGGTTCTTTATTTTTTTACTTTCTAAAAACAACATCTACCCCTACTTCATAATTGCCGATTTCTGTTGGTTGTTCAAATCTTTTGTCATTGGAAACTGTGGAGTATGTCAGTCGGGTTTATTGCAACTCAATTTAATGTTACAAATACACAACGTAATCAAAAGATGAAGAAGACTTTCTTAACAATCTTATGTCATTATATATATTTTAATTTAATAATTTAATTTAATATAATTTTTAAGCAGGTGACAGCCCTCTCAAAGGTATTTTCAAAATAAAGATTCCTTAAAGTTTGATTAAACTTTTTATAATTTTAATTGAGTTTTGAAGCCGGTAGCAACCCTCTCCAAAAAGATTTTTGAAATTTTTAGTCACTCGTTTAAAAATATAACTTATTATTAACCCAGCTTATAAGCTCTATATTACTAATAAATATTAAAAATGTGAAAGCAGAGAACTTGTAAAAAATGAGAAGGCGCAAATGTTAAAAGAGCTTTTTCATCAACAAAATTTGCGGGTGCAACCGAGAGAATTCACCTACGAAAAATACTGAATTTAATTCGACCATACCAATAAAAACCATTTTCACCATTTTTTGCTATACTTAGAGCGGAAGGGCTCTATTGCGGAGGCGGGCGGCAGCATGTGTGCAAAAAGAATAAAAGTAATAAATCAAAACAAAAACGAAAACAAAAAAAGAAAATTAAGTAAACAAAAAACCTTGTTTGTGGATCGCGAGACGCAACTTGAGACGGCAGATGAGTTATGCAACAAGTGTGCATAAGAGAAGGATATCAAGGGAAAGGGCGAATCGTCAAAAGAATGTTCCATGAATTGATGCGCGCATGAATTATTTAATGAATGCATGCATACTGATGCATATTATTAATTTAGAATAACTTTATATAATTTATATGCATGAATATGCGTATTTAGTATATCTACATGTAATAATATGAATAAAAAAAATTAAAAAATTAAACTAAATGCCGCAGAGTGGAAATTGAACTCTGGCCAAAGAAAGATGATTTCATATTACATGCCACAACTTAACCAGCAAAGCCACATCAGGCGTTGCAATGTGCTCGCTTAAGAAGCTAATTATTCAAATCTCTACTCAAGAGCATTTGGACAAAAATTCTGGAATATTCTAGAAAAATGCCAGCAATTTGTTAGACTACGTTGCCAAAATACATTATTATCTGATATTGCGATGTTGAAACGTTTCAATGACCGTCGATGGTTTGTGAAATTGAAGATTTTAACATTTTCTCATTTCATACAAGTTCACTGCTACAAGGTAATAATCCCTGTGAAAACTATTGCGGGGCGATAGTGGAATATATTACCGAAGGATCCAAAATGTGCTACATCGATGGATCCAAGTTAGAGGATGGAAATAGAAAAATTTCTTTGGAAAAGTGGTTACACTTTTATAAACAGCGTTCAAAAAACGTTTGCGTAAATATAGCAACCAGCAAAGTTTTCCGAGGCTTTTTTCAAACAGTGATCTGTGAGCGATAAATAAACGAAACATAAAATTTAAGAAATTACGATTATTTCTTAAGCAAAAAAAAATCTAGGAAAAAGGATTTTAATAAAATTTATAGCCGTTAGTGCCGAACATTTCTTAAAATAGATTTTAAAATTAAATAGTTTATACACTTATTTCTCTGCGCAAATCCATTAAAGGAACACAATAATACTTTCCGAACTTTTTCAGTCTGTTAATGAAGATTCGGTATCGGGTGCTACTAACTTCGTCTGACTGTCCATTGAATGTGTTGAAATAGCGTTTTGTAAATATCAACATACTCTTCCTTTTATTACCAAAACTATTTTATAAATGCAATTTCTAATTGAAGGAAGTTTTTTGGAATTTTTTGAACTCCTATCAAAAAATAAACTCTCCTTTTTTAACACTTACCTTGCCTTAAAAGAATAACAGGAAATTGTCAGTCATGGTTTTTATTGATTTTTTAAAATCTTTTGAGTTCAGATATGTACCCCAATAATGGTAGAATACAGATTGCACCATCCTTCGGCGATGACATATCTGAAGTAAAAGCGAACGGGGGAAATAGAGAACGGATGAATGAGTTAACTTTCAACTGAATTATAGAAAAAGATTTAATAAATAAATGTACAAAATACTAAAATTGGCAAAACCAAAGTAGCGGTACCCCTGACGGCACAACCCTTGGATTCTACATCTTTTATACATCCCTTTAAATTGTAAAAAAAAAGGAAAAAATAGTGTTTTTGACCCTTGCAATACAAAATTCTTAATCAACTTGAGCCAGTTGATTATTTCGGATGACAAATTCTGATTCAACGAACGAATTCCAATATGCAATTGGTAAAGACAAAGTAGTTATTGGTCAAATGATAAAGAATGAAATAAGGAACGGACTAAATACTTACCGTTGTTCACCAAAATTCAAAATTTCGTAATTAAAATTCAGCAACTCCACGACGCAAAAGTTTTGCTAGTTGACTTGCTTAGCTTTTACTGTTTCAGAAGGTTTATTTTCTTAAAACTTACAGGACGATTCGTTAACTTCATTTAAATCGGAGGTAACAAAAATTCAAAAAGTTAACAGGCTCTTAATCAAGTTTTAGTCTCTCATTAGATGAAAAAATGTGCATGAAAATGTTTAAGTATCAATAAGAATATTCTCGGTTCTTTCTCCAAGTGTTAAAAATTATAAATATCATATTTGCGCTATTAAAACGCTCGAACTTTTCTTATAACAGAACTATGGTAGTCATATCATCGCACCAAAATCTTATTCGATCAAATAAGATTCTAATATGATCACATAAGTTTCGGTGTGGCGATTTTGCCTACTTGAGTTTAGGCTGACTTCGAAATCGTCAATTGCTTTGCATGCGTACAAAGCATTGTGTTCAAAAAGGCTTACCTACAAAGTGTAGACGAAGCATTATGTTTATAAACGTCAGAACCATGCAACGAGCGCATCACTTACAAAACTGATACTTAGATTGAAATTGTTTTACGCGCTTAAATGTAGGCCGTCGAAAAGTAAGTATGTATAATTAATGCATAGTTTTATTTGTATTATAAATTAATAAAGATATATATATATTTTCTTTTTCACAGCGATAAAAAGTGGACATATACAAAAAAGAAGCTGTTGCTTGAGGTTCGGCTCAAAAACGAAGGGGATTTCGCAGGCAAGCGTAAAAAGCGGACAGTTTTGTGGGAAAAGGTTCTCAGGGAGATAAAAGAAGTGGACGGTGATTTTCCTTTCAGCAGAGATTATGTGACACGAAAATTCTTAAATTTCATGGTCACATACAAAAGGATCAAAAAACGCAACAATACTTCGGGCGAAGCTGCAACTAGTTGGGAGTTTTACGATGATATCGATGAGGTATATGGTTGTAGAAGGGATATATGTGTTCCGGTGGAAGCTTTAGATTCGTCTTTGTTTTACGTACTTTCAGATGAAAATGTGGATAGTGCTATATCCGCCGACGAGCTTTCAACTTCAGAGCCGAAGATTAAACGTTCAAAGTGTGAAATACTAAATTTTTTGAAGGAAGAAGCGAAAACCGACAAAGAATTGGCGAATCAGCTCATCACTCTCGAGAAAGAGAAATTGGAGTTCGAAAAGGAAAAGCTAGAAGAAATGCGAAAATTACGCAAAATATTATGCGGATTAACTGATGACTGATGACATATAATATAACAAGTGTACTTTAAGTGATATATGGTTTTTATAATTATAAAACAACTGTTTGTACCTCTAGATCTCTTACTTTAAGTGTTCAAAACTACTTTGTACCTGAACTGCAATTTTAAACAAAATGCACGTTTAAATGTTTCGGCTGGTGTGTTTGTTTATTTATTAATTAAAGGAGTAATAAGGCTGGTTTATGCCGAAAGTAAGTTAGTTATTTCTAATCGCTTTCGCTTTGCTGCTTGCTTTTCTCTGTTTGTAGATTCTGTGGGAATCTGGCCAAAATAAATGCCATTTGTATTTTCCGAAAGTTCCGAGTCGCAAATTGAAGTTTCATTGTTAATAATGATATTGTGGAGCACCATACAAGCGAATACGATATTATTTGCTTAATGCAAGCTTTGTAACTCAAGGTATTTCAAAATTTAGGATACCGAACGCCTGCTCAATAAAAACTCTTGTAGAACTAAGTACATAGTTAAATTTTTTTTGCTCTGATGTTAGGTATCCATTATCATTGTAAGGCACCATAAGAAAGGTTTCAAGGGGATATGCGCCATCTCCAAGTAAGTGGCATTCTGATGTTATTGTTGACAATCGCTTTGCTAATGGGGCTGTTGCTCTAAATAGCAGCATCATGGCATCGCCCGGGGTACCCACCGAAAGCATCAATAAATCGCATCTTGCTGTCCGCAATGGCCTGTAATATTTAAATATATATAAGATTGTACATATTTTTGATGAAAAACGAGTCTTAAGCCTGATATTCAATTGTTATAAAACAACTACTCGCCTGGAATACCACAGAGTATGCCCCCTTCCTGTTATAATAACTAATGCTATCCTTTATAGGTAGGGAAATTTGTATGTGGGTCCCATCCACGCACCCTAGAACTGAAGGGAATGGGTGACTGCGACTTTCTTTGAACTGTTCCATAGATTGACGCTGACTTTCTTCAGTATTTGGAAATTTGATGACGTCGCTCTCCAGCCGTGATAGGACCTTAGTTGTGTACAGAAAGACTTTATATGAAGTTCCAACTGCAATGTTGAACCGGTCGCTTACTTCTCGGAAGCTATTTTGATTAGCGAGCTTCCATATTGTAACAAGAAGACACTGTTTGATAGAAAGCCCACGACGGCCAGTTTCGCGATCCATCCATAGTGGGCGTACAATATTTTTCAGTTTCTGGGAGATTTGCTAACTGAATAAAACGTAAAATCAATAACTTTTAATTACATACCTCAAAACTATTCCTTTTCATGCGAAAATGGCTGGAAAATATATCATCAGGCATGGCAGATATGGTTCGCCAATAGTCCACTGTTTTTGGTACTTTTCTTTTGTTTGTGTTTTTTACACATTGCCAGAACACGTCTTCGTTTAATTTTCTTACTTCGAACAAAAATGCTAATCTTCGTTGATTCTTTTTCATTATTTTATGCCAAATTTAAAAAAGCTTCCGTGAAAATTCTCTTCATGACGAAAACAGTAATTTGCAAATGTTGTGTTCACAAACTTCATAAAATAAAAATCAGCTGGTTTCAATGATATAATACAATGTATACTGATGCGGTTTGAGTAATGCAGTCAAAATGTATCGTAACTTTGCAGATGTACGTTTTCGAAGTCAGTCTTACTTGTAATCTAGGTGTTTTGAAAATTACATTTTAATTGTACAATGGACACGTTTTAATGTAACCTAGTTGCAAAAAACACTCCAACTTGGATAAAATTTCCTTTTAGTTACTTCACAACACTGGCAAAATCTGTCATTAAACATATGATTTGTTTAGTGCAATTTTAAAGAAGCAAAACCAAATGAGTAATTCTGGGGATTCTGTGGTAAGTTATTAAATTTATTTAAAGACATTAAATAAATGCATTAAATAACCTTTTACTTTTGTAGATGATGTCTTTGTACACGGGTGAGCATTGCGAATCACGTCGCAATAGAGAGATGCAAGAAGTACTAGAAGTATTGGAAACGATGTATGCAAGCTCCAACTCTTCTAAAGACTCGTAGAGTGAAAAACAAGGCACATGAGAAGTGCTCCAATTTTCAAGGTACACTCGATGCAATTAGTGAGGCAGATTTCAAAATGCACATGAGGCTAAGACGCCATACGGTGGAATATCTAACAAGTAATAACAAAATGTGTGCAAAAGAAATGCATAAACTTAATGCTATTTTATTTTCAGTGAAGTATTCGGAGTCTTAACTGCGTACCTCCCACATCTGGTGGTGGTAGAACGCGTATATTACCACAAAAAATCCGTGTATATGTACATTTGGTATGTAAGCAATACAGTGGCATTTAGGCAACTAGCAAATTTGTGCGATATCAACGATGTGAGTGATGAAAATACGTTTGCACTTGATGAAGGTTTTGTAGAATGAAACCAAGACGCAGCCCTTGACAGAAGGCAAACCCTTTTGAATTATTTAAGACAACAAAATATTATTTAAAAATTTCACTGCACATACATATATATTTATATCTTTAAATTCACTAATAAAAATATTTACAAGAATTCATTGCATTTCATTCAACTTAAAATCTATAAAGCTAAAACAAATTCACAAGGAGTATCACATATAAAATTCAATTCCGATCACTTCTTATTCTAATTACAAATAAAATAACAAACCAAAAGCAAATTTTAAAAAAATCCAGTTTCAGTTAAAACATTTTAGTGAAGTTTTTGCAATGTGTTTGATGTAAATTCTTCTTGCTCGCTTTTATAAAACCCTTGTACAAGTTATCACGGGCAACGCAGTCAGAAAATATTGCGCGTGGCCTGAGTCAGCAAGTTGGACGTAACAACTAAAGCAGACAAAGCAAAGCGCACAAACAACTCTAAAGTTACATCGAAGGGTTGCGCGTGGCCTGAGTCAGCAAGTACCTGCGTTCTCACGATCAGCTACTGCAAAGCACTGCTTGAGGGTAGTATAAGTAGGGCTTATTTTGTATTTAGCTAATTTTAGTTACGTACAGGTACTCAAGACGACAGCCAAATGCTGTTAAAATAAATAAAAATCCTAAAATGGGAGTAAAGTCTTTTAATTGGCGCCCAACGTGGGGCTGTGTTTTTAAGTAATTATTTGTCGCCCGCGTTAAAATTAAATTAGTAAATAAAATCTTAACGCGATTTCCGTTAAATGTAAAGCAAGACATTTTTTTCGTGTTTCGCTCCTGATAATCTTCATCAGGCTCGCGCATCATCATCAATCCCGTCGTCATCGCTGGAGAATCGCATCGTTGGATACCACCGTTGGAAATTTTAGCAACACCACTTATTCGCAACAGAGCCGAAGGTCGGAAACAAGGAAAGGTCAACTGATTCAAGTGCAAGTGTCGGTGCAACTATTGTTAAATCTTAATTTACAACAACAGAGATTAGACATACGATATGGAATTACTGTAAGTGAGCGACTCGATTTTCGGTTTATTTGAATAAAAGATATTTTCAACATTTTAAAATTTAAAATTTAAAGTTAAAATTCTATTAAATCGTATTGATGGAATCGTAGTCCTCGATTTATTGAATAGGATCCATGCCAATATCAACCTTAAAAAAGGTGTTATTGAGCATAAATTTGGAAAAAAAAACAATAAATTTCCTCAAAAGCGAAGATGTTAGCTATCTTCAACTTCAGACCGAGTCAGTCCCGGCAAGCGTTAAGGAAATATTTTTTAATATGATTAAACGCGTATCTGGAGTCTTTGCAGATCCGAATGAGAAGCTGCCCTACAACACAAATGTAGTGGCTACTATCCGCACTAGAGATAGTGAACCAACGTATGCAAAATTCTATCCATACCCTTTAGGTGTTGCGAATTTTGTAAAATCTGAAATTGCAGACTTACTAAAAAATGATATAATACGACCTTCGAGGTCGCCATACAACAACCCCATATGGGTTGTCGACAAAAAAGGCTTCGACGAAAACGGAGTGAAAAAGAAAAGAATGGTAATAGATTTCAGAAAACTTAATGAAAAAACTATTGATGATTCATATCCTATCCCCAACGTAGGGGTTATTTTATCAAATCTTGGGAAAGCCCAGCTATTTACAACCCTGGACCTTAAGTCCGGGTTCCACCAAATTGAACTCGCCGAGCGAGATCGGGAGAAAACCGCGTTCTCGGTATGTAATGGTAAATACGAGTTCTGCCGTCTGCCCTTTGGCCTAAAGAATGCGCCTGGCATTTTTCAAAGGGCAATCGATGACGTCCTCAGGCAAATATTGGCAAATATTGCTTTGTTTATATAGCCGACGTCAATCTTTTTTCTCAAGATAAAGCAGACCATTTGGCACATGTAGAGGCTATCTTAAAAAGCTTGCTTGTTGCTAATATGAGGGTTTCTGTGGTAAAATCGCAATTTTTTAAGACAGAGCTCGAGTACCTTGGATTTCATATATCGAAAGGGGGAATAAAGACCTGCCCGCAGAAAATTGAGGCAATACATAACTTCCCACAACCAACAACATTAAGAGGTGTTCGGTCTTTTTCGGGAATGGCTGGCTACTACAGGTGTTTCGTTCGCGATTATGCAAAAATTGCAAAACCTATAACCAATATCCTTAGAGGCGAGTTTGGTAAGGTGTCGGCCTCCCAATCAAAGAAAATCAAAATTTCCTTGGATGAAGACCAAACTAATGCATTTAACAATTTGAAGACCATACTGACGTCGGAAGACGTCATGTTGGCCTATCCAGACTTCAGGAAGGCTTTTGACTTAACTACAGATGCTTCCTCACATGCCCTTGGCGCGGTACTCTCCCAGGAGGGGAGACCGATTACAATGATCTCGAGGACACTCGACAAAAATGAAGAGCATTTTGCCACAAATGAGCGAGAGCTATTGGCCATTGTTTGGGCTCTTAAAAGTCTTACACATTATTTATACGGCGTTAGGGAGTTAAACATTTACACAGATCATCAACCCCTAACCTTTGCGGTGTCCGACCGCAACCCAAACCCAAAAATAAAAAGAGGGAAAGCCTTTATTGACGGATATAATGCCAAACTCCATTACAAGCCAGGGAAAGATAATTTAGTAGCCGATGCTTTGTCACGGCAATTTATAAACTCCTTACAGGCAGAAGTTGCATCAGATGCCGCCACTATTCATAGGTCAAAGATTTCATAGCACCATAGGAGAAATTGCTAGATGCTTAAAACTACAAAAGGGAGTTGAGGATACTACGGATCTAATATTACTTGCAACAATCGAGTATAAAAAGACCATTCACTCCGTAACAGGCGAAAAACCTTTAGATATTTTTCACTCACGCTTAGGAAATATCGGAGAAGCCAAAAAGAAAATTGAAAGGGCTCAGGAAAAAGCGCTAAAAATCCACAATAAAAATAGAACAGAAAGAACATTTGCGGTAGGAGAAACAGTGCACATTAAGTCAAATAAGCGTCTAGGTAAGAAACTCACCCCCTTGTATGTAGAGGGCGTGGTTCAGGAAGGCCTAGGCTCATCGATCGGGATAAATGGTAGGATAGTTCATAAGGATAATATTCGTTAGCTAAATTTAAGGTCAGTAACCTATACCCTTTCCTTTATCTTTCTCTTTCTCATCTTCTAGACCTCTGATCCTTACCCTGCTCATGACTTCAACTACGACAAATAGTAAAGTTGTGGATTTCTCACACGCAGACTAAATCCCCATTACAGACGGCGACCTAGTTCTATAGGACGCTTACGGCTACATCAGACATACAACTAATTTGACAGCCTATGAGGAACTAATGCGCAGCACCCGTTCCACATTAAAATTATACCCACGCAGTCACATGACGAAGCTGATGACGGCTGACCTGGAACGAATCGATAAGCTCCTTCGAACAGTAACTGGACCAACGAGACACACGCGTAGCCTAAACATCTTGGGAACTGCTCTCAAGGTTGTAGCGGGAACGCCGGACTTCGACGACTTCCAAAGGGTTACGATGGAACTGGATAAACTTACGGACAATAACAATCGGCAAATCACAGTAAATTCGCAATTACAAAAACAGGTTGTCGACTTAACTGATACAGTAAATAAAATTCTGAATGTAGAGAAATTAGATCAGATAGATACCGGGCACCTTTATGAAATTCTTTTGGCCAGAAATAGAGCTATCATCACTGACTTAGACAATATTACACTATCAATTGCCCTAGCGCAGCTAGGTGTACTAAATCCCGTAATTTTGGATAACGTCGAAATCGATCAAATTCTGAAAAACGAGTCCCTCAGCAATCTAACTGTAACCGATTTGTTGTTAGTTTCTAAGTTCAAAGTTTTCCATGTTAGTAATCTCTTTCACTTCCTAGTTAAGTATCCTAGACCTAAGCTTATTTGTAAAAAAAAGACTATACTACCCCTAGCACACAACAACAAAATGCTATCCCTTCGCGATAACGCTGTAGCGGTATGTGGAAATGACATCTACTCCCTAGACGGCTGCACAGGTTCAATTATGAAATTTTGCAGAAAATCAAATATCTCGACTTGTGCTCAGCAGCTGGTAGCTAGTACTACAGCGAGATGCAGAACAACATTTGGTCAACTAGATCCAGTACAAGAAATTGATGATGGACTTGTTGTCATAAACGGTCACGCCGCAATTGTAACATCTGACAATGAGACTATTTCGCTGAAAAGAGGTACTTACCTGCTGACATTTTCGGGTGAGGCTAGCGTGAATGGAACGATATTCTTCAATCGAAATGCCCTCCACATAAGAACGGCGGAAACTCCTTGGGCTACGCGAATAAACATAACTGGGCACGACGATATTATGAGCATACCTTACTTGCGACATCGTGCAATAGAAAATCGCCAGTTGATGGACCACCTAACAAATGGTTATATGACAGGATTGACTACAACATCACTGATTCTAATAACACTAGCCATCGTCGTCGTGTGACTGCTCTGCGTAACTTTTTTTAGAAATCAGAGCAGACAGGCTGCAATAGTAAGAGTAGTCGAAAACATCGCACAAGGGTCAATAAGAAGGTCCGAGGACGTCCCTAACTTAGGAGGGGAAGAGTTATCACGGGCAACGCAGTCAGAAAATATTGCGCGTGGCCTGAGTCAGCAAGTTGGACGTAACAACTAAAGCAGACAAAGCAAAGCGCACAAACAACTCTAAAGTTACATCGAAGGGTTGCGCGTGGCCTGAGTCAGCAAGTACCTGCGTTCTCACGATCAGCTACTGCAAAGCACCGGAACTGCTAGCGCTGCATCGGCAGCGTTCTCAACAGCGGATATCTTGAGGGTAGTATAAGTAGGGCTTATTTTGTATTTAGCTAATTTTAGTTACGTACAGGTACTCAAAACGACAGCCAAATGCTGTTAAAATAAATAAAAATCCTAAAACGGGAGTAAAGTCTTTTAATTTACATTGTACAACAGAATGTTACCGATGTTTTTTTGAAAAATTGTTAAGTTGATGCTCTTCCGCATGTACACGGGTTTTATAAAAACGAACACAAAGAATTTACATCAAAAACATTGCAAAAAATTTATTACAAGGTTTTCACTGAAACTCACTGTTACGTCTTAAAAAGCTGTTGCTAGACAGAGTAATTTCTGTTAGCTATTTTTTCCAGACAGCACATTTACCGAAAGTGTTTCAAACGGTCTGTAACCCACATGAACCCCTCCATATAGGGGGCAAAGCACGGGCTGGCGCCAGTTCTGCTGTTGTTGTCCAAGCACAGCGACGTTCTTTCAAAGTCCTGGAAGTGGATTAATAAATATAATTTGTTCAAACATATACTTATTTCTTGAACCTACCGTGATCGCCATTGACACCATGCCTTCCAACACGTTCGCGTAGGTCAACCTCTTTCTTTTTGGGTGCGCCAACTCCGCTTTCCCGGCGAGGTAGCATCTCGAATACTCAATTGTCTTCTCACATGACCATCTCTTGCGTCTTTTTTCTGGCATTCTGAATTAACAAACATGTTTTAATTCATAATTTTATGTGAAATATACAAAAAGCAATTTTACTTACGCTAGTTCCATTTTTATTTGATTTGTTTATGTATCCATAAAACAAACAAGATTTGACAGTTGATTGAAATTTCCCAAGTATTTTTCCAGAGCCCATTCCCAATAGAGTGGTTTTTTTGCTTCACAACACTACATCTCAGGTCGGATATCATATAACCGAGTTGGCTCAACTCGCATATTTCTCCGAGTTGGTGTTGTTGTTTTACATACTATTTCGTATCCTATCTAGTGTTCTTTTGCAACTAGGTTACATTAAAACGGGCCAAATATAAAATTTATCGCAGTTAGTTTCGTCTAAATTGCTCTACAGAGTAACCGTGCCCTGTGAAATATACATCATGCAGCATTTTTATTCCAACCGCTGTTGACAGCATTACCATTTGCTCCAGAATTGCGTTTACTAAAAGTAAATAAATGGTATTGACCTCATAAAACTATTGGGCCCGTTTTCATGTAACCTAGTTGCAAAAAAACATTCCTACTCGGACAAAATTTCCTTTTAGTTACTTCACAACACTGGCAATATCTGTCATTAAACATATGATTTGTTTAGTGAAATTTTAAAGAAGCAAAACAAAGTGAGCAGTTCTGAGGATTCTGTGGTAAGTTATTACATTGATTTAAAAACATTAAATAAATGCATTAAATAACCTTTTACTTTTGTAGATGGTGTCTTTGTACACGGGTGAGCATTGCGAATCACGTCGCAATAGAGAGATGCAAGAAGTACTAGAAGTATTGGAAACGATGTATGCAAGCTCCAACTCTTCTAAAGACTCGTAGAGTGCAAAACCAGGCACATGAGAAGTGCTCCAATTTTCAAGGTACACTCGATGCAATTAGTGAGGCAGATTTCAAAATGCACATGAGGCTAAGACGCCAAACGGTGGAATATCTAACAAGTAATAACAAAATGTGTGCAAAAGAAATGCATAAACTTAATGCTATTTTATTTTCAGTGAAGTATTCGGAGTCGTAACTGCGTTCCTGCCACATCTGGTGGTGGTAGAACGCGTATATTACCACAAAAAATCCGTGTATATGTACATTTGGTATGTAAGCAATACAGTGGCATTTAGGCAACTAGCAAATTTGTGCGATATCAACGATGTGAGTGATGAAAATACGTTTGCATTTGATGAAGGTTTTGTAGAATGAAACCAAGACGCAGCCCTTGACAAAATAAAGGCATACCCTTTTGAATTATTTAAGACAACAAAATATTATTTAAAAATTTCACTGCACATACATATATATTTATATCTTTAAATTCACTAATAAAAATATTTACAAGAATTCATTGCATTTCATTCAACTTAAAATCTATAAAGCTAAAACAAATTCACAAGGAGTATCACATATAAAATTCAATTCCGATCACTTCTTATTCTAATTACAAATAAAATAACAAACCAAAAGCAAATTTAAAAAAAAATCCAGTTTCAGTTAAAACATTTTAGTGGATTTTTTGCAATGTGTTTGATGTAAATTCTTCTTGCTCGCTTTTATAAAACCCTTGTACATTGTACAGCAGAATGTTACCGATGTTTTTTGAAAAATTGTTAAGTTGATGCTCTTCCGCATGTACACGGGTTTTATAAAAACGAGCGCAAAGAATTTACATCAAAAACATTGGAAAAAATTCACTACAAGGTTTTCACTGAAACTCACTGTTACGTTTTAAAAAGCTGTTGCTAGACAGAGTAATTTTTGTTAGCTATTTTTTCCAGACAGCACATTTGCCGAAAGTGTTTCAAACGGTCTGTAGCCCACATGAACCCCTTTATATAGGGGGCAAAGCACGGGCTGGCGCCAGTTCTGCTGTTGTTGTCCAAGCACAGCGACGTTCTTTCAAAGTCCTGGAAGTGGATTAATAAATATAATTTGTTCAAACATATACTTATTTCTTGAATCTACCGTGATCGCCATTGACACCATGCCTTCCAACACGTTCGCGTAGGCCAACCTCTTTCTTTTTGGGTGCTCCAACTCCGCTTTCCCGGCGAGGTAGCATCTCGAATACTCAATTGTCTTCTCACATGACCATCTCTTGCGCCTTTTTTCTTGCATTCTGAAATAACAAACATGTTTTAATTCATAATTTTATGTGAAATATACGAAGCGCAAATTTTTCTTACCCTTGTTCAATTTTTATTTGTTTTGTTTATGTATCCATAAAACAAACAAGATTTGACAGTTGATTGAAATTTTCCAAGTATTTTTCCAGAGCCCATTCACAATAGAGCGGGTTTTTTGCTTCACAACACTACATCTCAGGTCGGATATCATATAACCGAGTTGGCTCAACTCGCATATTTTTCCGAGTTAGTGTTGTTGTTTTACATGCTATTTTTTATCCTACCTAGTGTTTTTTTGCAACTAGGTTACAAAAGAACGGGCCTATTGTAAATGAAAGTGGTTACAATATCTTTAAAACTACGAGAAATACATACATACATTCAAAAATGAATGTACTAGCAATCATTAATATTTGCATTACGTACGACTGGTTTTTTTTCGTGTGGGTATTCTTTAATCCATGTACTTGTGGATATGATAATTCAAAGCAATACTTTTTATGAAATTTTGTCGTGCTTGGGTAAAGGTATGTACTATGTAGGTATAAAATATAAAATATATATAAAATGTAAGTAGTTACATTGTATTTATTTGTTATACTCCTTCGATTTTGAATTATTGACGGGAAAATCATTATGTAGTTCCAACTATTATTTAAAGATCAAATTTTACTTTATTTATTTGATGAACGTACATATGTACATACATATGTATGAACGTAAGTAATCCGCAGCATTAATCATTCGTCAGCACTCAATCAACACTTGGCTGATTCCACCGCACCAGCAACAAATACATACATATGCATATATACATAAGTATGTATGTATGTAATTGTCCATACTTGGGTACGCACATTGCATGGATGCATTTACATACAAATACATAATCTTTTTCGCGACGAACACAAAAATGCTAAAATCTTCCATTTTACAAGCCTTCGACGGTCATTAAAAATTTAAACATTGCAATATCAGACAATAGTGTATTTTGGCAACGTGGTCTGACAAATTGCTGGCATTTTTCTAGAATATTCTAGAATGTTCTAGAATATTCTAGAACTTCTATCCAAATGCGCATCAATCCATTTACGTACATGTGCACGCGCTGATGGCGATTGACACAAATATTCTAAATTAATAATATGCATCAATATGCATGCATTCATTAAATAATTCATGCGCGCATCAACTCATTTGCGTACAGGTGCACGCGCTGATGGCGATTGACACAAAAATTGCCGAAAACTCGAAAGAATATTCTTTTGACGATTCCCCCTTTCCCTTTCCACACTTCTGTTATCCACACTTGTTGCATAACTCATCTGCTGTCTCAAATTGCTCCTCGCGATCCAGAAACCGGTTTTTTGTTTACTTATTTTTAAACACATGCAGCCGCTCGCCTCCGCAATAGCCTCTCTGCTCTAAATATAGCAAAATATGGTGAAAATGGCTTTTATTGGTATGGTAGAATTAAATTGCTATGTTGAATTCTCTCGGCCGCACTTACAAATTTTGTTGATGAAAAAGCTCTTTTAACATTTGCCCCTTCTCATTTCTTACAAGTTCTCTGATGTTAACATGTATATTAGAGTGGGTCCATTTGTATGAAGCACAAAAAATTCTCCAAGCGGTTATCAAAATCGTAAACTACGATGGATTCTAAGAAAATTTGCCCAAGAAACCATGGGTCTAAAATCATAATCGAGCTTCCAGTTTTTAACGAGAAACTTTCCGTTTTTTTGTTTTTTTTTAAATAAATGAAGTGGGAAAATAGTAACAACTACTAGACCTGAAAACACAAAGCAGGGACGGACTAATTTTGATGATTAGGTTAATGTTAAAAAAGTTTTTTATGAAATTAGCCATTAAATCATCAATAAATGGTACACAAGAAATGTAAAAGCTCATGGTTTTTGTAGTTTTAAGAAATAAAACGTTGTGACCCTCAAAAATAAATTAGATGTTTATAAAATGTTAGTATTTAGATCGGATTTTAAAAAGCGCTGGTTTAAAATTAAAAACAAAATATGATGAAAAAGAAAAACTAATAAGCAAATATATCCAAAAGAAACAAAAAATGCCATTGAAGAGTTTAAACATTGTAATCCAAAAAATTGGAATGCTTTTGATGTTAAATTATGTTACCTATCCATCCATAAAAATTAAAATTAACAATTTTGCGCTGGTTTCTAGATTTCTAACTTTAATAGCTTTCATCTTCCGCCAAATCGTATTGTAGTAAACAATATAATTTTATATCTAAATACAAAACAAAAACTTAACTGTTAAGGGCCAAACAATAAATAATATACTTCTAAAGTTCAGAATTAATTAGTTTTACGGTCTTGTTTGCTGTCCATCCTAGATGTTGCGTTTCGACTTGCAACCGTGACTGCCATAACACCATCGCGATTTTTTTCAATAGTTCGACGTGAGTTGCACAAATCGCTCGGTTCCTTGAATATGTGGAGGAATTTGTGGATCCGGAAGCGGAGGATTGTCAAATTCTATGTATTCGAGCAAATGGGCGCAGGGTATGTTTGCAGGGTATGCCCGACAAAATGCTATTGTTATCTAAGTTTATCATCCCAACATAATTAGTGCAGTCAAAATTTATAGTGGGTTTTTTGTAAGCTCTTCTTTTGTTGGGTCGTAAAGTTTTTCACGATAGTACCACATTTTTTTTAAAACCCTCTGGCGCACTTCCTTTCTGTCGTCAAAAAGCATTGTTAGTAGCACATTTTCTGCATGTGCAAAATATGAGTTATTTTGAACAACATTATTTACAATTTCACGCAGATTTTGTGGTAAATATTGCGTTGACCAAATAAATTTACATAAGAGTGAACTGCCATATATAACCGAGTTGTAATACTTAACATTAAAGTACATAGGTACGTAAACTTTCATGACAAACGTTGCTAAAGTTCTTAAATTTTCGGATGGTGAATTTGTTGTTACGTACAATCGCAGAAGTCTACAGGCTGTGGTTAACCAACTAGATTGAACGATGGGTCAAGGTTTCATGTTGCCTAAATCTTCTGGACTGGAACCGTTATGAATCGCGTTGGCCAACCGATACAAGTACTTAACGTCCGTTGAAAGAGTTTTTTCCTGTTCTGACGACAAGGAAAGAGGCATATTCCCCAGCAAAATACGCTGAAAGTCGGGTACAACCTACAAAAAGAACAAGTTACTTATTCAGAACCAAAAATAGAGATCTTTATTATACTACTAATCCATTGCTTACCTGAATCTGTTCACAGGTTTCCATTAATTTTGTCAGAGCTCCACTGTCAGTTCGCGGTCCACTTGTAGTCGATTTTTCCAGCGCGCAAAATAAGTGGCGAAAAGGTAACTCATTAAAATGTAACAAGCAAACAAACCAGTGCAATGGTCTGTCTAACAGTACTTCAAATCGTCGTAATATGCCGTTTTCCGTGTCAGTATTGGTGACTGCACCAGATCGAAAAGATCTAAATTATTTTTAACAAAGAAGTCATATAGCAGCTTTTGTTTTGTACCAGCGTCCTCAGCATTGAGTGTTAAATTACCCAAGAGTTCGGTTTTAGGTTCTCGCACAACCACGACGTGAGATTCTTTAACCATTCTCGGGTGAAGCTCATGATTAATCTTCCCCATTGTCAATGATTCATCTTTACTGCCATCAAATGAGAATGCCAGCACGCTGGAATCCCTGCATTGTTTTTGACGCACAGAATCCCTGCAGTTTTTCTTTTCTCGCCATACTTTACATTTGTCCACAATAATAAGTTCCCCATTGGCGTACTTGAAATCTATAGCTTTAAAAAGTGCCGTAGCCAAACACGCAGCAACTCTGTCTGAAACACCAAATCTGTCGCACATCATAGCATAATTGGGGGTATCAAGCCTTTTCGTATACGGACCGCGCTTAAGAACAATTGGCCTTTCTGCATTTGGTGTTTTCAACACAAAATCTTCATCAACGTCCATATCTGATGAGTCATGCCGGTAAGATGAATATTCAGTAGCTGTCGGAGCCAAATCCAAATCAACAATATGCGCCAGGACTGCTGGAATTGTCAGTTTTCTTGCGGTATGCTGATCAGTCAAAAATTCCTGTAAATGATCAGGCATCAAACCACATGAGCAACAATTGCTTTGGAAATTGCACTTGCATTTTCCAATCTAGAATAAGTTGTTCATAGTCTTAATAAATGCGGTGTATTTTTCAGATGTAGACGTGCCATTCGTTTCTGTAGAATATTTATTTAGCAATGTTTTCAGCTGGTTTATTATGCCAAAATTCAATTTGCTCCAAATTTCAATCAATTTATCCGCCACTTGTGGAGTAAAAGATGCGTACGAAAACTTTTAATTTCTATTTTTAGACCGATCACTCAGAAAAAAAAAATATTTTAAAACATCGCGGCAACTGGGCAAATTTAGTTCGTGTAAATCACTTGGCAAACCGAAAGCACTAAAATTTGGATCTGGCACCAAATTTGATTCCGAGTGATTTGATAATATAATATCAGAGAACTTGTAAGAAACGAGAAGGCGCAAATGTTAAAAGAGCTTTTTCATCAACAAAATTTGTAAGTGCGGCCGATAGAATTCAACATAGGAATTTAATTCTACCATACCAATAAAAACCATTTTCACCATATTTTGCTATATTTAGAGCAGAGAGGCTACTGCGGAGGCGAGCGGCTGCATGTGTTTAAAAATAAGTAAAAATAAAACCCGTTTCTGGATCGCGAGGAGCAATTTGAGACGGCAGATGAGTTATGCAACAAGTGTGGATAACAGAAGTGTGGAAAGGGAAAGGGGGAATCGTCAAAAGAATATTCTTTCGAGTTTTCGGCAATTTTTGTGCCAATCGCCATCAGCGCGTGCACTTGTACGCAAATGAGTTGATGCGCGCATGAATTATTTAATGAGTGCATGCATATTGATGCATATTATTAATTTAGAATATTTGTGTCAATCGCCATCAGCGCGTGCACATGTACGTAAATGGACTGATGCGCATTTGGATAGAAGTTCTAGAATATTCTAGAACATTCTAGAATATTCTAGAAAAATGCCAGCAATTTGTCAGACCACGTTGCCAAAATACATTATTGTCTGATATTGCAATGTTTAAATTTTTAATGACCGTCGAAGGCTTGTAAAATGGAAGATTTTAGCATTTTTGTGTTCATCGCGAAAAAGATTGTTGAGGGGAATATTTGCGTGCGCAGGGGGATGAAATGCTTGCGTTTATGAATGAACAGCATTTGTTTTCAGAAATACACGCGAGCGTTTATGGATGAATTTTTTGTTGTTGTAGGTGTGTACGGAAATATGTAGATATGTATGCATGTATGTATGTACGTATGTAGTTTCCAATATTTCAGAATATTTGGCGCCAGTGCACGCAGAAGTGCAGCTGCGGTTGCGATTGCGCTGTGATATGATTAAGATTTAGCGTAGGTCAAGGTTGAATTTATACACATGCACATTGTATGTACATATTTACATACATATTTTATTTAATAAATGACACAAAAAGATTTAGCAGACAAAAACAGCTGCCGCTCTGACTTTTATCAAATTTTAAAATATATAATTTCGTCATGTTTTTATAAAACTTATTTTTGACTTAGAAAATTAGTAAATAAAGATTAGTTGATAGGTGCATATACATATCTATGTACATATGTAAATATGAATAAAGAATTAACATTAAGATTACTAAAATATCTACATAGTACATACATATGTAATATTACCATAATATCTATCCATATCTAATAATCATAATTTGCGCACTCGCGCTGAAAAAGCAAGCAATCAACCAAACTATACTCCACCGCGACCACCCCAAAACCCACCGCGACCAGAACCGATGGATATCGATCCATCGCAACGACTCGACATATAAACTACATGAATAGACCACGCCCCAATGACCCTACCTACAAAAGACCTAATATCGGTTACCCACCAGTCCCGAACAAGATACAAAGAAATTACCACATAGAATCAGATCCCGCGCAAAACCGAAATGGAAACGAATATCCTGATGCGCTAACTGATCAACAGACAAATAATGGCATTGGCAATTACGACGAACAAGACGACAACTACATTGACACGACCGATTTGCATTTTTTAGAATGAATCACTCTTCGCTGCCCTACTTCGAATGCAGGCTGAAGAGTGGAGATACAGTAAAGTTTTTAATAGATACAGGATCAACTAAAAACTACATACAACATTCTATCATGCCCAATAGCAGGAGATATTGAAATAAAAGAACACACTTTCGTAAATCTTTTTAATGCAGACACCAGATTGAAATTTTACCTCCTTCCTACATTACGCTCGTTTCATGGTATCCTCGGGAATGACAGCCTTAAAGACCTCGAAGCGATAATACATGTCGAAGACAATTTCATGCTAATAAAAGGTATCGCTAGAGTAAGGATAAATCAGCTTGCATCCAAGTCAGTTAACACAACCAATATTAGAGAGGACCACATGACAACAAACCAAAATCAATAACTTAGTGAACAATTTTCCAAAACTCTTTGCGAAACCTAACGTTAGACTCACTTATACTACAAAAGTCACAGGCGAAATTAGAACAAACAAGGACACTCCCGTTTACACCAGATATTATCCCTACCCAATGGCGCTAAAAAGCGAAGTAGAATCCCAAATTAAGAAGATGCTAAAAGATGGTATTATTCGGCCGTCAAGGTCACCCAATAGCTCACCCGTTTAGATTGTAACAAAAAAACCCGACGAAGTAATGTCTCAGCTTGGACAGAATAAATATTTCTCCGTTTTAGATTTGAAAAGCGGATTCCACCAAATCCCGCTTAAGGAATCCGATATTGAAAAGACCGCCTTCTCAGGAAATAATGGTAAATACGAGTTTACGAGATTATCATTCGGACTAAAAACGGCCCCTGGATATTCGAATGGGCTCTATATGACATCCTTCGGCATTACACTGGTGAGATATGCTACGTGTATATCGACGACATAGTCGTATTCAGCACGAGTCATTACGAAGATACATTTGGCCAAATGTCATTTTTTAAAAGACTCAGTCGAATTTTTGGGGTTCATTATTTCCTTACAGGTATAAAAAAAACTCCTCAAAGGTGGAAGCGATAGCTAATATACCAATATTTACCTTACCCCAAAACCATCAAGAAACTCCGGTAATTTTTAGGGGTTTCCGGCTATTACCACCGCTAAAGGATTACCCCATGTTAGGCAAACCTTTAACAGTATTCTTAAAAAGGGAAGAAGGACGTATTTCCAAAACCAAGTCCGCTAAAATAAATATTGACTTGGACGACGAAGCAGAGGATGCGTTCAATAAAATCCATCGGTGTAGTCCTCTCACAAGAAAAGAAGCCTTTATTTCCAGAACCCTTACTACATCAGAAGGATCGTATGCTACAAGAGAAAAAGAATTTCTAGCTATAAGTAAAGATATATACCGACCATCAATCTTCAACGCAAACCCGTAATAACAAAAACAATAACGCCAAAGTGAAACGTTGGAAGTCCATTCTAGAGGAAGATCATCACGAACTTCACTATAACCCAGGCACAACCAATAATTGAGACACATAAAAGAGCACATAGAAATTGTCGAGAAAATAAAATCCAAATTCTCGAAAATTTCTACTTACCATCTTTGACGAAAAAGATAAATAGAATAATGCAGCAGTGCTCAGTATGCAAGAAAAAAAGTATGATCGCCACCCTAGCAAACCAGAAATAGGTGAAACGCCTATACCCCAGTACCCAGGACAAATTTTATACATTCATATCTACATGACAAACAGAAATATAGTTCTCACAGCAATAAACAAATTTTCCAAATATGCACAAACCAAAATACTCAAATCAAGAGCAGCACCGCACGTTAAAGAACCCCTTCGTGAAAAATTTGGCGTACCAGAATCGCTCGTAACCACAAAATTTTTGTTGGAAGATGCACTAAAGACCTATCATATCACAATAAAAGATGTCAAAACATTATAAGCATCTAGGAGAAACCATTTATGTGAAAATAAATAAAAGATTTGGTACCAAAATCTCCCCAGAATTTAATAAATAAATCGTACAGGAAGACAAGAATTCAACAGAATCAGGGAAAATAATTCATAAAAGTTATATTAAAAATCGAAATTAACCATTTTTCAGATGTCTTTTAATATACTCCGCCACTGTGACAAAGAACATTTACGACTACTCTACCGCACAATTGTTTACGATAAATGACGGACTGGCAAACATTCAAAACTGAGCCTTCAGACTGATACAAGTAATAGATCTTAGCAAATACGAACAATTTCTGACAGACAATAGCAGATATACTTATCCGGACATTCCTAAGGACAATATCCTATATCCTATCCTAAAGCACGAATTAACCCAATTCCTCCAAATTCTACATACAATCAAACCAGTTGAAAGACCGTAAAGGTCAATAAATATTTTGGGAACGGCTTGGAAATTCATTGTCATGAAGATTTTTAAATATTATCCAGTAACTCAAATTAAGTTAATAACACTTATAATAAGAAGCAAGTATTTATAAATGAAATTCTCAACTAAAAAACGTTACTAGAATAGTGTATAAACTTTTTAATAACATGAGGAAAGATGCATACGTAGAAAATGAAACAATTATTAATTTGCAAAGCAGAGTAAGATTCATAAAGGAGGAATTAATTAACGTTAAATATGCCATACCATGGGCGAAAAAAGATATTTTGAACACATTGATGGTAAATAAAAACGGAATTGAAATTGGTAAATGATAAAATTCCATACAAAAATGCAGAAGAAGCATTACAATTATCGAATATTAATATTATTAGCAGAGATATGAGAATTTTTTACCTGGTAAAAATACCACTAACTATTAAAAAAAATGTTAAAAAAACTGTTATTGATCTCGAATATGATCAAATACTAAAGGAAAAGAAACAAATTTATGGAATAAAAGAACTCTGCGTTAGCTGTAAGAGAATTGAAATTTGGACGCAAAACCCAGTAGTTAATATAAGTAATAACATTTGTACTTTGTCTATATAGAAGCTTTGAAAGAACTCCAACATTCGAAGAATGAACCTTCTGAAGTCAGCAGCGATATACAAAGGCTCACTTTCACTTGGAGCAGTAGCAGCCAGCTTCATCATTATAATAATTTTTTGAAATTTTGGAAGAAATCCCAAAATAAAATAATCATCTCAACAAATTGTGAACCTTACCAGATCCCTCCAATAAACCTCAGCATAAATCAATTAAAAAATCTCCCTAATGATCAGTCAACATACATATGCAAATTTCAGCAACTTACCTTATTTTTGACAACGCCCCAAGACGAACGTTTTTAAGAGGGGAAGTGTTAACATGACATATGTAAGCATTGCCGTAATAATAAACTAATTCATCTGCTCAACTTTTCTCACACCACAGCCCAGACGCATCGCTTGCACACGCGCAGCCCAAATTGGCTAATTCGAGAAATTCGGGAAATAAATATTTAACTTACATAACCACGATCATAAAAGCAGACGAAAGTTTAAAATGTGTTGAATTTTCGTAAACATTTGTGTTTAATGAAATTGCTGCTTCGGGCTTAAAATGCTAATGACGTTGCTATTGCCCAATTTCTATATGATAGCAATATTCAGCTGAAGAAAACTACTGAATCTCTAAATGCTAAGTTTGGCGTGATGCGATGTGAATGTATTGTGATGAGTTGGCCTCTGCTGTAGTCGCGCTGACTACTGAAATAAAATCTCTTCGTGGCAATATTTGCAGTTCTTTGATGGATCACAAAGTTTCTTGAGAGAAAAAAAAAGAAAATGCTTACATCCAGTTGTTAAGTTGATCTTTCATCTCCGCTTCGTATTTCTATTTTCGTTTTTTCTGCTGTTACTTCGAATACTCACGGGTGATGCTCTCATCTCGTAAGTTGTTGCTGTTTTGGCTGATATTAACACTGCTAACTCAATGCGCTTATGTTTTTTGCTTCCCGCAATTATGATGCTAAGTTCTTTTACATCGGACGATCTCGACTTGTGTGCTCACTGCTGTTGCTCCTATTACGTATGTTGCTGCTAGTTTGGAGAATATTTTTCCGTCTGTCATGCCTTACGTTCTTAATAGCTCTGAGTTTTATGTTCGTTATATGCCATCAGTGTTAATGTGGCTCTCTCTACTAATGATGAGGGCGCCGTATCTTACAATAACTTGCCATCGCCGAATGTGACGTCGTTCCAATATAACTCTTCGCCTGTGTTCCTAGTTATGCCTGGGTCATATTTGCGAAAAAAAAAAAAAATCGAAAGCGAATGCAATCTCGTGTAATGGGGTCTTGCAAAGGCAAAGGGTTACGCACAATACCGGGTAACGGAGAATTTCGTCGAACAGGGCGAGATCGTTTTCCAACGTTCGCCGGATATTACTTACTTAACCTCTTAAGAGATTTTGGCCAAGTTCTACAAATTGTGCCAGTCACTCCTTCTTCCTGCTAAATGGCGCCAATTGGAAATACCAAGTGACGTCAAATCCCTTTCCACTTGGCCTTTCGTCTTCCTCTACCACCACCAGCTGGTACTGCGTTGAATACTTTCACTGCTGGAGCATTTTCGTCTGTTCGCACGACATGTCCCAACCAACGTAGCTGCTGTATTTTAGTTCGCTGGACTATGTCAATGTCGCGGTATATCTCATATAAATAGCTCATTGTTTCATCTTCTGCGGAATTCGCTGTCGCAAAGACGTAAAAACGGAGAAGAGGCAAGAGAGATTTTACGATGAATTTTTGGGCCGACATTATTGTACGTTTTACTGCTGGTTCCCAGATTAACAAACTCCACTCCGCTTTTTCAAAATTGTAATTGTCAACAGTGATGCGGGAGCCAAGACGTGCGTTCGCTGACTGTTTATTTGATGACAGAAGGTACTTAGTTTTGCTCTCGTTTACCTCCAAACCCATACGTTTCGCTTCTTTACCCAATTTGGAGAAGGCAGAAGTAACGTCGCGGTGTTCGAGGACGATGGTATTGATATCACCAGCATGCGCCACAAGTTGCACGCTCTTATAAAAAATGGTCCTGAAGGGTTCAACTCTACAGCTCAAGTTATCTTTTCTAGCACAAGGTTAAAAAAGTCGCACGAAAGAGAGTCACCGTGTCTCAAACCTCGTTTAATTTCAAACAGCTCGGAGAGGTCCTTCTCGATTCTGACGGAGCTGGAACTGTTGCTCAACGTCATTTCACATAGCTGTATTAGCTTTGTTGCGATACGAAATTCAGACATTGCGGCAAATAGGCAGCTTCTTCTTGTGCTATCGAAAGCGGATTTGAAGTCGACAAAAATATGGTGTGTGTCTATTCTTCTTTCTCGGGTCTTTTTCAAGATTTGGCGTATCCTAATATTCACGGTCGATGGTAGATTTGCTAGGTCTAAAGCCGCACTGATAAGGTCCCATTACTTTGTTCACGGAGGGCTTCAGTCATTCACACAATACGTTCGACAGAACCTTATAAGCTGTGCTAAGAAGACTGATCCCGAGGCAGTTGGCACATATTGCTGGATCTCCCTTTTTGTGGATTGGGCAGAATACACATTAAAATTCCAATCATGCGTTCGTCCGACCATATTTTGCAAATGAGCTGGTGCATGCACTTTACCAGCCCCTCGCCACCGCACTTGAATAGCTGTGATGACAGTCGGTCAGCACCAGCGGCCTTATTGTATTTCAGATACGATTGCCGTCCGCGGCCGCCGTAGCGGAGTGTGTAGCGTGGGCGCGCTTCATTCGGTGGGCGAGTAACATCAAAAATTATGCAAAAAATTTTTTTTAATAGAGATCGCCCCTCGGCGGGCAATGGCAAACCTCCGAGTGTACTTCTGCCATGACAAAAAACTTCTCACAAAAAACATTTCGCCGTTCGGAGTCGGCGTAAAACTGTACGCCGCTCAATTTGTGTGTTACAACATCAAGACGCACACCACAAATTGTAGGAGAAAATCACTTAAGTGGTTATAGCGCCAATTAATTTAAAAAAAATGCTGCTCGAATTTCGTCCAGGTTTCAGGGAGCTGGAGTGCCAGTCGGATAGAGCGAAATGGTCGGCTATCTGTTGTGTTTGCAGCTTTTGGACTTCGAGCTTTCCTCGTGTCACTGAGCGCGCGCTTTTTGCTGCACAGGGGCGCGTGCGAATATTGGCGAATAGGCCGCATGTCTAAGACACTGGAGGACCACAACATGATCAATTTGATTTCGTGTTTTCCATCAGAAGACAGTCATGTAGCTTGATGTATCTTGATATGCTTGCACCTGGTACTACATACTGCCATGTTTCGGGCCCTGGCGAAGTCGATCAGCCTCAATCCGTTAGAGGATATTTCGTCGTGAAGGCGGATTTTACCGACTGTGGGACCAAATATTCCTTCCTTTTCCAACTTGGCATTAAAATCACCTAGCACGAGTTCGCATGCGCGCTCAAGGTGGGCATAGAAGTGAGTTTTGGTCGTCCTTCTCTTCCATAGGAGCGTGGACCTAATCAGGGAGATGTTGAAGAATCTCGCTTTGATGCAAATCGTGGTGAGACGCTAATCCACCGAAGTGAACGACAGTGCTGGGCGACGAAATCTCTCTCCCACCACAAACCCAACGCCGAACTTGCGCTCCTTTACATAGCAGCTGTAGTAGACGTCGCAGGGTTCGATCCTCTTCATTCCTTGTCCCATCCATCGCATCTGTTGGATGGCGGTGATGTCAGCCTTTGTCTGTACGAGGACATCTACCAGCCGGGCAGAGTCACCTTCCCAATTAAGGGTCCGGCCATTCCAGATGCATGCCCTTAAATCATAGTTCTTTAAATGTTTTCCATAGTCGTCATCAGAATAGGCGGTTCTCATCCGAGGCTTACTGTTTAAATTTTTCATTGATAGCTGTTTTTACGGTTCGGTTAATTAAAAATTAGTACACGCTTTGGATGGCGCCAAAAGAGTTTCTGGCTGGAGCAATTATGCATACAGCACTTATGACCAAATTGAAACTATGTATTACACAGTGCAAGTTTAATTCCCGAATGTACGCTTTTGGTCCGTGAAACTCTCCATTCATTGTACTTGTACCGGCCACAAGGTTCACAAGTTCTTCCAGCGACTGAAACTCACGCCGCTTGATGTAACGCTGGTGCTTGGTCCCGCTGTTCCGATATACCCGGTCGAGCTTTTGTTTTTCAGAACATTCGGCATACCTCTTCAAATATTGTAATACGAGGCTGATCTCGTAGACCTCAGATAGCTATTCAACTCGTTCGAGGAATTTCGAGGGGCTTCGACACCATCAAACTTGAACCCCACTTTCTCACTCGGTTCATAACCGAGGCGTAAGCCGTTTCGGAATGGCTTGTGTGAGTGGGATGTGCGGTTGGGGTACAGAACTGCTGTGTCCGGCCGTAATGTAGTCGGTTCCGCCAAGTGCTGGCACCTCTAAGTACGGAGTGGGGATATCCGGTCGTGCGTTGCGCAAAGTTCGGTGAGAAGGCTGGTGTCTTTCGGGTCGTCTCTCACTTAAGATAGGACCTGCGCTAGCTTTTTTCGCAGTTCGTCGACGGAGCTGGGCCTGTCTAACACGAACTCTGCAGCGTACTCGAGAAGTTCCTCCTTCCGTAGGTAATATACCCACGATAACTTCAACATCTTCTTTTTCTCGGTATTGAAAGGACGTCATTCGTGACGAACTCCGGGCTCGTGCTTGGGTATCCTCAGTGGTTGTCCGGGTTCTCCACAAAAATAAAGGAGTTCGAATTTATTTTAAATACTATTTCCCACTAGTTCGTCTAGTCTTATTTTATCGTAAAGGAGTGGGAGTAGAACCTACACACAACCTTCCAAGAGAGGAAGAAGATCCTGCCCGTCTCAAAATATATATTCTGTTCTAAGAAGACAGGGAGTAGTACCTGCTCGTCTTTTAACACCTATGCTGTTCTTAGAAGAAAGATAGTTGCACCTGCCCTTCTCTTAATACCACATACAGAGAAAGCAGCTACGTCTGGCTAAGTCAAATTACGACTCATGAATGCCTTTCACTAGTTGCTGACCGGCTATTTATACTACTTGCCGGCCCCAACGGCGTTGCTGTCGGTCGCATCAGCCCCTGTTTGCACTTGTGCTTCACTTTATTTGTTATTGTTTGTGTAAATTCATATATGCACATATGTTTATTTCCTTTCCTTGAAGATAAGTTGTGGGGCTCCAAGCCCTTGGTTAGGGGTCCTCATACCTCTTCTCGCATACCCGCTCGCTTCTTCGTTGACAAATGCCTTTGGGTAGATCCGGTAGTGTCTCTAACGCCGGACGAGGCATCGAGCGTACTGCTTCCATTACATATAGACATGTCATCTGTTTTTCCTTCTGCAGGCTAAACGGAGGATTTCACGTCAGCTCCCTAACTGAGAACAGTGCGCCATAGGTAAGAATGGGCCTGACGGTCGTTGAAGCAGTAGAGTGCGTTAAGCACATTCCAACTTTTCTTTTCCAAGGGAATTTAGAGTCGAGAATGATCTCCAGAAATTTAGCCTCCTTTGACAGTTTAAAATTTGTGTCACCAATTGATGGAATTCTAAAACGGTCTATTTTATAACGTTCCGTTCGCTTCCGTTCATTTAGGCGTTGTGGTGGCTTAAGAGGACTCCCCCGAGGGAGTCATTTATACCTCAGCCCGATGTAGGCTTGCTTCTTTTGAAGCTTCGCAACTAAGCGACGAGAGCTTTTATACCCCATCTTCCTCTTCCTCTTCTTGGTCGTTCTGGTGGGACTCTGAGGAGTCGTTGCATCTTTACCTATGACCTCCCTCTCAGAAACATTCGAACACAAATTTTTCTCACTCAACGGAACAGAGTCCGCTCAATTGAGAGGATTTGTTTCACACCCCCATTAAATCCTCTCAGCATTTGCTAAGATCTAACCTTATATCTCAGTGACCAAATTAAAACCCCTTGAATTTCACTCGACTTTCCTAGATTGTACTAAATCGTACTTGATAAAAAGGAGTTGGACAGTTGTTATTGACGAAGTTTCTTCGAGTCCCCAGGTCTGGTGTACCGCAGAGTAGTATATTAGAGCCTTAATTTTTAATTTTATTTGTTAATGATATCTGTTCTTGTTTCTCCGGTAAATTTCTGCTGTATGCAGAAAAGGTCTTGGAATGTTTTTGTTGTGTTCTTCTTCTTTTGATTTGTAAGTCGAGGTGCTGAAACTCTGAAGTAATTTGTTTCTTGATTGTAAGGTGTTGATGGTCATACATAGGTGATCTGATCTGGGAGAAAACCTAGAATGATTTTGAAGGTACACTTTAACATACGTACATGCAATAAAATTTCTCATTTCCTAACTACTTAACTTATTTAAAAATAGTTTTATTGTTATACAATAACTAGACCAAAAAACAATATTATTAACTTGAAACATCTCATTTTCAGAAGCACATATATGTATGTACAAGTTAAATAAAACAAAGAGTTTTATTTTATTGCGGGTGCTGGGGAAAGCAGCACGACCGCGTTTATTGCGAGATTCTGACAAAAATAACTGTGGTTTACAATATTTTGCCGTTTTTATACTAAATCTAAGCCTGCGCTGCAACTGCATTTTGTCGTTGCGGCCTTATTCCATTTCCTTTGTTGTTGCCATATGCTTGCTGTGGCAGTTCTGCTTGCGCAACTTGTGTGTGGTCGCCGCATGCTATAGTGCTGCGCTGGTTTTCCTCTAGTTGCTGACCTACCCCATTGCGTTCCACTTTACGCAGACGTCTGACTGGACACTTGTTCAGTGCAGTTGAATTATGATGGGTCATCATATTTCGGGCGGCACATGCGCTGTCGCAATATTTTCGGCAACATGTGCAGTATCGGCTTCGTTTGAGTTGACGTTTTGGTATTTAACTGTGTGTCGACTAATTTATGATTGGTAATCATATTTCGGACGATATGTGCGCTGTTGGATCTTCCGGGAATGTTTTGTTCTTAGCGACGTGTGCGATATCGGCTTTGCTTGAGTTGACTTTTTGGTATTTAAATGTGTGTCAACTAATTTATGATTGGTAATCATATTTCGGGCGATATGTGCGCTGTTGAGTCTTCCGGGATTGTTTAGTTTTTAGCGACTTGTGCGGTATCGGCTTTGCTTGAGTTGACTCTTTGATATTCGAATATGTGTCAACTCAATGCGGCTAATTTATGGTGCTTTCTTAAGTGCTTCCCTTTTGGTTTGTTGGGAATGGTCTATTTCTTGTGAATGCTTCTATTTCTGTTGACTTGGGTGGTATTGAACAAGTGGTTAATTTATTGGTGGATGGTCGGTCGTGTTACGGGCGACCTGGGTGGTGCTGGCTCGGCTTGGGTGGTATTGACTTATCCTAAGTTAAATCTTCCCCTCTTAAGTCGATTGTCCTCAATCGGTATTGTTGTAGTGTACAAAACGTTGTGGCGTAGTTTTTAGCTGCGTATTTGTTATGGCGTAGTTTTTAGTTGCAGGAATGGGCCAGTTGTTACGTTTGCAGTATTTTGAGATTGTGATTGCAGTTCAGGCGATATATAAAATTTTTTCTTATATTTATTTATACAAATAAAGATAAAAATTATTATGATGATAACCAATACGATTAATAAATCTGAGCCTTAACTAATTAAATGCACATTTTTGTTGTTTTTCAGTAATAATTGTATATGCTTTTCTTGGTTTATTTGCTCTACATAAAGTTTTCTAATTTAAGTTCTGTCACTGTAGTATTTGAATTTGATTTAATTTTTGTAATTTTATTTGGTGATAAAAACGTGTCGTACATTGTGATTTTAATGTTTTCGTATGTTTTATTTATTGATGTTATTTTACAATTTTCAAATTTGATTAAAAAGGTTCCTTTCTGTTTAACTTTTAATTTGCTACAATTATGGGATATGCTTGAATTGAAATTTTTAAATATTAGCATTCCTGGCAATATTTCTTTAATGGTCGATTCGAATAATGGTTTTAATTTACAATTGGCTTCTTCAAACTTAAGAATATTTATTATGCAATTATCTTCTAATTTTATTAAATTTTTTTCTAAGTTTTCTTTAACATTTGTGCTATAAATATCATTATTGTCATTTATTAAAAATTCATATTCGTCTAATACTATTGACATGTTTTTTGAGTCTGGAATTTGTTCAAATCTTATTTTGGAGAGAATGTTAGAGGAATATTGCGGAATTAGCAAGGTTATAATAATATTGTTATTCTGAAAAATGACTGCGACTCGTATGTTTTTGTAACTGTCGAAGTCATCGATAAGGTCAAGTTCAGTATGCGTAAGTATATCTGTTGGTATTATGCCTATATTGCTTGAAAAAATTACTTGTCAGATGTCGTTTATATGACTCTGTAATAGCGATATGTCGTTATTTATCTGATATATGTGTTTAATAAACTCTAATTCGTCCTCTATGTTTTTGATTTTGTTCTGTATCGTCTTTTTGAATATGTTTATGTAATTTTGGATAAGAGTTTGTTGTTTATTTATGTGTGTAGTAATGTTATTAATTTGGTCGGTTAAAAGTTTATTAGCGTAAATTAGCTTATTTACGTTGTCTGCCGTATCCTGGGCATTATTTTGCATTCTGTCTAGTGTACTAATTATCTGTTGCTCGTGGTCACTGTCCATGCTACCAGCAATATATTTTAGTCCGTTGCCTAAAATATTTACTAAACCTCGTTTTGCTTTAGTGTGTGGGTATAGATAGCTTATTTTTGCCTTGAGTAGTATAAAATTTTTATTTACCGTGTCCAGTAATTGTCTGTCTTCAAAGTTTGTTGATGTCAGGGCTTCGATATTTTTTTCGATTAACCAGGTTGTCTCGTCGTAAGCTGTCAAGTTGATAAAATGAAGAACTTTATTGTAGTGACTTATGGTCTTCTGCTCTCCAATTTTGATGGGTATATAGCCATTGTTGTTTGCCAAATCTTGTATATCGATCTGTTGGGCGACGGCGATGAATATTGATGCCAAAATCTGGGTGACTATGTTCATCTTCATTTTGGTTATTAGAAAGGGTTTTTTTTTCGCAGATGATAACTACAAGGATTTAACTTTGTTTAATATTATTTTTGTGTACTATTCTTCCTGACTGTGTTTTGACTGTGGTGTTGTAATTTTGTGCTACTATTTCTGTTTTATATCTAGATGTTAATTTATTTCCTAATCTCCTATTTATTTTAACGAAAATTATTTCGCCTTGATGATACTGTTTTAATGCTACTCTATTTTTATTATGGTAAGCGAGATCGGAGATCTGCTTTTTCCTAAGTTTATCTGTTGTTTCTAATCTATGTTTATCTAATAGAAGAGGATCGCTATTAACTCTTCTCCCAAAGAATGTTTCTATTGGTTTTTCCCCTGTTGTGGAATGTACTGAGTGATTATACTCTTTCACAGATCTTTCTAAAAGTTCGTTAAAAGATTGGTGAGTATTCTCGCACTGGAGGCATCGCATTATTTCTTGCAATGTGGAGTGGAATCGTTCCACTTGTCCGTTAGAGCAACTTGTGTATGGCGCTGTTCGGTGTATTTCTATACCGAACTCGTTTTCCATCATAAAGTTTATTGTCTCTGATTTGAATGACTTCTCATTGTCCATAACGACTGCTTCTGGTACAAGAGAGAAAAGAATGTGATAGGCTTTACAACTGCGTATTTAGAAAATTTATCTATCGCGGTTAAAATTAGTTGTCTTCCCATGTGGAGTATGTCGATATGGACTATTTGTCCTGGGAATGCGGGGATAGGAGTGGCCTGAATTTTTGGCTTAGCCGGATGCCGGTCATATTTATTTTCTTTGCATATCGTACAGATTTTAATAATTTTGCTGGCCATCCCCGGAAAATAATATTTTCTTAAAATTTGTGTTTTATTTTCCCTAGAATTTCTGTGTGCTCTACTATGCTCCTTAATTATAATGTCTTGTTGATCCTGATTGCTTATTATGTCCTCTACCTGTACCAGAGAAAATCTAACTTTGTATTTGCCAAAATGAATCGGATACAGTTCCTGTATTATTCCCATTGTATTCTCTTCGGCTTTGATGCAATTTATTACAGATGGGTTTAGATACTTTTTTAAAATTTGAATTAAACTTTGTTGATAATAGTTTGATTCCGTTATAATGTGTCGATGATAAGTAGGGAATACTATTTTAAATTTATAATTGGGTGATATACCCTTATTGAGGAAAATTTGATTTTTAAACGCATTTATCGGAGTTTCGACACTACATATTAAATTGTGAGATGAGCTTTCATCTGAATTCGTTGCCGTTGATAGCGTGTTTACTTGGGATGTCTGTGGCGGAATTCTTGATAAAGCATCGGCTACTACATTTGCTTTGCCGGGCTTATATATTAATTCATAGTCATATTCCTCAAGAATTGACTTCCACCTTTTCATCTTGCTATTATTGTTTTTGTTGCTTAGCGCATATGTTAATGGTTGATGGTCCGTTGTAATTTCAACTTTGCTGGAACCATATAGATAATTTCTGAAGGTGTTCAGTGCCCATATTATTGCCAAGAGTTCTTTCTCATTAGTGGCATAGTGCTCTTCAGTTTTGCTTAATGTTCGCGATATAAAAGCTATCGGTCTATCACTTTGTGATAATACTGCGCCTATGGCGAAGTGTGAAGCGTCCGTTGCCAATTGGAATTTTTTTTTAAAATCTGGATAGGCAAGGATAATGTCTTCGGAAATTAATGAGTTTTTAATTTTCCTGAAGGATTCTTTCGCTTCATTGTTTAAATAAATCTTTGTATTGGCAGATTTATTTTTTAAAATTCTCCCGTCTTCCCCTCTTAAAAGTGACGTCATTGGTTTAGCAATCTTTGCATAATCTTTCACAAATTTGCGGTAATAACCAGACAGTCCTAGGAAGCTGCGGAGTTCTTTTAAGCTTCGCGGCTCTGGAAAGCTTGCAATAGCTTCTACTTTTTTTGGATTGGTTCTTATGCCAATCGGAGTAATCACATACCCTAAAAATTCCCTTTCTTTTTTAAAGAAATCGCATTTATCCAACTGAACTTTCATGTTGGCATTTTCTAATGTTTTGAATATTTTCTTAATATCCTCGTAATGTTCCTTTTCAGTCTTGCTGAAAATTATTATGTCGTCGATATACACGTAGCAGCGTTTGCCGATGTGTTCTCTTAGTATATCGTCCAATGCGCGTTGGAATATTGATGGCGCATTTTTTAGGCCAAAAGGTAAACGTGTAAATTCGTATTTACCATTATTAATAGAGAATGCGGTTTTTTCTATGTCGCCTTTCCTTAGTGGAATCTGATGAAAACCACTTTTCAAATCTAATACCGAGAAGTAATTACTTTCACCTAATTGTGTATTACCTCCGATATTTCAGGAATTGGATACCTGTCTGAAATTGTGACGGCGTTCAATTTCCTATAATCAATGACCATACGGTATTGCTTGTTACCTGTTGAATCCTCTTTTTTTGGGACTATCCATACAGGAGAGTTATATGGTGATCTGGCTGGTCTTATTATGCCATCGTTCAGAAGCTGTTTTACCTGGCGTTCCACCTCTGATTTCAGGGCTGCCGGATAAGGGTACAATTTTGAATATATAGGTGTATCTGTTGTTGTCCTAATTTGACCAACAACTTTGGTTGTATATGTGAGCTTTTCGTCGGGTTCAGCGAAAAGCTTGGGGTGCATTGTTGCTATTTCTTCCACGATGCTTTTCTGTTTATATGACAGCCTATTTTCATTAATTGCATTAACGCATTGCGTGGGCAGTTGTTTAAGGTGGACTTTATGACCATTCCTTAATATCATACAATTTTCGGCTGTATGTATTACCGCTTTTAAACTTTTGAGGGTATAATTTCCTATGATGCCATCGAATACTTTTAATTCGGGCATTAGATACAATTTTATTCTGTCGCTAATATCAAAAAATTGAACATATGTGTGCTCTTTTATTTTTATTTCTCCAGCTATCGAGTTTGCATAGAATGAAGTCTCGTTTGGTATACGCTTTTTTACCAAATCGGGCTTAACGTAATTTTTGCTAGACCCTGTGGCTATGAGAAATTTCAAAGTTTTTCCGCTCTCCACCTTAGCTTCGAAGTATGGTAGTGAAGAGCTCATTATACTAAAAAATTAAGGTAGCTTGACTCACCTAAGTGCTCTTCGTTTTGCACAACTTCTGCTGGTGATGCGTTTATGTGATACAACCTTTGATTTTTGTTTTTTTGATTATCCTCAAATTGGCCTGGTCTTTTCCCAGCTTGGGTATTTTGTTGAGGTTTGTTCATATAATTCACGCGGCGTGAATGCATGGTTTGATCTACATCCATTGGCTCTGGTCGCGGTTGAGGCTTGGGTGGCCTGGGTGGCGCGTTTACGTTAGTACTTGCGTAACGCTTGGTTTGCCAACCTTGTTGGTTTGGTTTTGGGTCGTGCGTTAACTTTGCTTTAGCTTTGTGGTTGTATCCGTGGAGGATATTTTTTCGAAGTGGTTTGGTGTTTTTGGTACGACTGCCTCACGTTATTGGCATGGTTCGTCCTAAAACTTTGATTGTCCAGTTTTTGGCACAAATGGAGAGCCTGCGGTAAGTCGACAGGTTCCTTCATACCTAGCAATCTTGGTAGGTCCCCGTTTAAACCTCTTATGAAAGTGTCTAACGCTTTGTTTCTATATGACTGCGTTAGCATACATAACGTTTCGTTGCTCATTCCCTCGCAACCCAATTTATTTAAAATCAACGAGAGGTGTTTATATACCTGTTGATAAAATTCAGATGCCGTCCTGTTACCTTGTACTAATGTAGTCATCTGGTATTCCAGGGTGGACAAGTCGCGTCTGTCTGCATAGTGCATGGCCAAGCATTTTGTTATTGCCGGCCAATCGAGTGGAGTATTGTAGGACTCCAGTGCTGTGTCGGCATGGCCAGTTATTTTATTTCTAACCACGCTTAGGATTCCATAGTATTTTGGAGTCCCCTTTAGTGGTTCGTACACATCAAGTATACGATCCACGCTTTTTTTCCATGAGTTAAATTCTCCTGGACTGCCTGAAAATTCTTTAAGACACTTTACCACATCTGGTATTTTGTCTAATTCGCTAAGGTTCCCTCTGTGTCCTTCCTCTATCGTTTGGTCAACTGCTGTGGCCAAAATTGCATTTGGGTTTAAGACCGTTTGAACTACTTGTGGTCCTTGTTGTCTCAGAACATTAGCTGCTATTTCAGATATGAGGGCTGTCAGGTCATTCATACTCAACTGTGCATTATGTGGTGCCTGAAGCGCTGGGGTACTCTGAGAAAGACTCGGAGGTCTGATTAAGTTACTAGGATTTGCCATTTTTTAACCTAATTTCCTGTTTAATAAAATATCGATTTTTTCCCCTTTTTTAAGTTTGAATTTGCACCTTTATTTTATTTATTTATTTTACTTATTACTTTTAAAAATTAAATTCGTTAGGATACCTTTTCCTCGATACCTGAAATAGACGGATAAGTTCCTCTTCTACATTGTCTCGGTTATTGAAGTCCTCTACAGTCGCTATTTTATCTTCACCTATGATTTGGTATATTTGGGTCATACATTGAATTTTTTCATCGTCAGTTGGTTCTGTGTGAATGTTTTTTATTTCCTTCCCGGAAATTTCGTCTAATTCTATGTGGGCTATTATTTTATCTAATTCGTCTAAATCTTTGTTTGTCTGTAGGGCGTCCGTCATTTTTGTAAGATTACTAGACTTTATTTTAATATTTTATTATTATTATTTTTTTTCACTTTTTGATCACTTCTAGGAAAGGAGGCTTTTATACTCTGGAGGGTCTGGAATTCAGAATCGCAGAATTAAGCTTATATTATGATCCGGAGTTACGGATTGGTCTAGTGATGTTATGGGCTGTACAAGCCGTGTTTTATGGTATTCTTCTTTTATTGTTAAATTATATGAACCTTTGCTAATTGGTCCGCTATAACAAATTTTAGCAATTTCTAAATATTACTGTGTACAATTTGTAACTAATATAGAAAATAACTTATTTATAATGTTTCGTCTTACTCTATTGACTGCCTCTGCTGCGACCTCCAGTTGTAGTTACTGTTGTTAACGTGCCGGTGCAGCGCTCGTTGTCCTTGCTGTTTCTGTCTTGCCCGCAGCCTTGGTTATAGATGATTATTTTTTATTTTTTCTCACTTTTTAGGAGCTTTCCCTTTTTTTTTTTTTAAATTGTTACTTCTTCCTTTTTGTTTTTTTTTTTTTTTTTTTTTTGGAAAATGTCTATTGTTTTCTCATCAGAGTTTTTCAATTATAAGTGTTTTTTTCTTCATTATTTTTTCTTATAAACATTCGGTTTTTCACTTGTAAGAGTTTTCTTTATTTTTTGTTTTTTTATAGTGAAGGCTGGTACGTGGTACCACCGGTTTGTCTTTGCGGCTACTAGGGGGCCTTTCACTATAATCGCGAGTTTAGTCTTTCACTCGCGGATCCTTTTGTAGGATATTCAATGTTCACACGAATCCTTACTTTGTACTTTCAGGATTTTTTTTTTCACATTAATATTTATTTTGTTTTTTCACGGGTCCTTACTTTTTGTTTTCAGGATTTTTTTTCACTCGAGTTCGCGAGTCCTTACTTTATGTTTTCAGGGCTTTACTTTTTGCGTTCGCGAGTCCTTACTTGGCGTTTTCAGGACTTTTTACTTAGCACGTTCGCGAGCCTCGAGACTTTTGCTCGGGCGCCAGTTAAATAAAACAAAGAGTTTTATTTTATTGCGGGTGCTGGGGAAAGCAGCACGACCGCGTTTATTGCGAGATTCTGACAAAAAGAACTGTGGTTTACAATATTTTACAGTTTTTATACTAAATCTAAGCCTGCGCTGCAACTGCATTTTGTCGTTGCTGCCTTATTCCATTTCCTTTGTTGTTGCCATATGCTTGCTGTGGCAGTTCTGCTTGCGCAACTTGTGTGTGGTCGCCGCATGCTATAGTGCTGCGCTGGTTTTCCTCTAGTTGCTGACCTACCCCATTGCGTTCCACTTTACGCAGACGTCTGACTGGACACTTGTTCAGTGCAGTTGAATTATGATGGGTCATCATATTTCGGGCGGCACATGCGCTGTCGCAATATTTTCGGCAACATGTGCAGTATCGGCTTCGTTTGAGTTGACGTTTTGGTATTTAACTGTGTGTCGACTAATTTATGATTGGTAATCATATTTCGGACGATATGTGCGCTGTTGGATCTTCCAGGAATGTTTTGTTCTTAGCGACGTGTGCGATATCGGCTTTGCTTGAGTTGACTTTTTGGTATTTAAATGTGTGTCAACTAATTTATGATTGGTAATCATATTTCGGGCGATATGTGCGCTGTTGAGTCTTCCGGGATTGTTTAGTTTTTAGCGACGTGTGCGGTATCGGCTTTGCTTGAGTTGACTCTTTGATATTCGAATATGTGTCAACTCAATGCGGCTAATTTATGGTGCTTTCTTAAGTGCTTCCCTTTTGGTTTGTTGGGAATGGTATATTTCTTGTGAATGCTTCTATTTCTGTTGACTTGGGTGGTATTGAACAAGTGGTTAATTTATTGGTGGATGGTCGGTCGTGTTACGGGCGACCTGGGTGGTGCTGGCTCGGCTTGGGTGGTATTGACTTATCCTAAGTTAAATTACATACTCCTTACTCATTTTGAATAAAATATCTTCATCAAAATCAGTATTTTTGAAGGTTTTTATCAAATTTTTTAATGAATGCTATCCTCAGTCCGCAAAAAGTGGTCCCACAATTTCTTTGCTTCTCGTTGAAAAGTCTGAGAATATGTATGCTGAACTCCAATATCTACAAGAAACGCAATAGTTAATTAATCGCACATACAAAATACCGAAAAGTTGCGGTTGCTAAAATGAAAAGAATAGTGGCGATATTTCGAAAACATTGCTTCCGATAAATTTATGGGCACGCTTTTGGCAAGCTTTTCACGTACGCAACGCTACACATAGTTATGATCCAGTTCATTTCCGGTAAAATCCTGTAAAAATGTCAAAAACAAGTGAGAGTAACAACCAAAAAATACGGTGACAAAAATAAAACAATATTCAATTCAATTTAAAAATAAAAAGCGAAAAAATGGAAGGTAATACATTAAAAGTGGATTGCTCGCAAAGAACATTAAATCGCATATGAAACAGTAATATTTCTTACTTTAAAGCAAATTATAGTATAATTTTGTTACTGATGTAGATTTAATGCGGCAGTGGGTCTGCGAGGCTCGTGAAGAAGAGTTCCGGTCACATGGAACCTCATTTAATGAAATTATATTTGAAGAAAAAGTTAGATGGGACCTTATTTTAATAAGTAAAAGTTTTAATAAGTAAATAAATTATCCAGAAAAATAAACGAATGCGACTCCCCCGATATCGTGGAATCTCAGAATTTTACCAGTGAAATGGCGTTTCCATATGTTAAGGCACAAGCGATATCTTTACAGATTAAGTTATAAAAAGGGTTATGTTTTTGCAGAGGGCATTCAAATATAAAAAAATCTTACTGGGAAAAAAGTAAAGTTTAAGTAGTAGGCAAATATATCCTGCCCATGGTTAGTTTCAGGCCCGTGGGCAGGATTTGCTCTTGATGAGGTTTTCATTTTATTTTATAAAATGGAACAAGTTCATCAAAGAAACATTAATCTATGGATGTGAATAAAAATTACCACACTGCGTTTACATCTACGTCTCGATTAATTTTAAGTGCAGCTAATCCATTAAATCGATTTTCACCCATGGTAGACCGCAGATAGTTTTTCAGTTGACGCGTTATTGGTAGAACAGCCATTATAAGCAAGGGTTGATAGACATTAAGAATTATGGATATTTTTTATTTTTTTAGTTTTAGTCCGTCGGAAAATACTTAGCACAATCGTCATGCAAAATCTCAGAGAATTTTTCAAATAATTGACATACAAAATTCGAAATAATAATCGTCAATGTCGTAAGTCTCCACATTGGACCCATGGGTCTCACGAGAAGATATTCTAGGTGTCTTTGGAAAATCTTCCAATCTTCCAATCTTTATTTGAAGCATCTACCAATATTCATCAATATCTTGATTTTCTTGATCTTGATTGTTGATCCTATCGCTGAGCTCTTTTAATACAAAGTCGCAGAAAATTACTGTAAGTTAATTTTGAACGCGATTCCTGGCTGCACACCACTAAGAGATTTAGAATTTATTATTGGTTTAGTCACGAATAGTCATACCACGTACGGGTTCGTTGAGTTCGTTCCCGCCGTAGATGGCTGTCAAGGCGAAGAAATTTCTATTTGTAAAAAATGTTGCAGATTTAAGATGGCTGCAAAATTGGCGCAGGTTCAGCGCTCAACTGTTGATGAATAGATAATTATCAAAGAAATAGTAATGGAGCGAAGCTTATAAAAAAAAATTAATGAAACAATAAACCTCAGACAAAAATTCAATAACTAAAGCTTTAGAATTTGTAATATTTATAAATACCAACTAAAAATGACACAAAGAAGTAACCCGCGAAAAAATCTGTTTTTTGAATGTCAGCGGGGCAAGTTGAGACGGAAGAGGAGGTACGCAACAATTGTGGTTAAGAGAAGGGTTGAAAGGCAAAAGGAACTTTAACCAAAAAAATATTCTTTTCTGTTTTTCGGCAATTTTTGTGTCGATTCGCCAATTGCGCGTGCACGTGTACGCAAGTAAATTGATGTGCACATGAATTATTTAGTCATTGGTGCATATTATTAATTAAGATTATATATGCATGAATGTGAATCCATAGTATGTTTACATAAAATAAATAAAAAATAAAAATAAAATTAATTAAAATAAAATACCGCAGAGCGGAAATTGAACTCTGGCCAGGGGCTAAAGTAAGATTTCAAATTACATTCAGCAGCTGAGCCCGCAAAGCCACAGCAGATGGTGGAATTTGTTCGTTTAAAGAGCTACTTATTCAAGTCTAGAATCTTCTAGAAAAGTGCCAACAATTTGTCAGTTGAAACTTTTCAATGACCGTCGATGGTTTGTAAAATTGAAGACTTTAGCATTTTTGTGTTTGTCGCGAAAAATATTGTTGAGGAAAACATTTGCGTGCGGAGGGAGATGAAACGCTCGCGCTTATGAATAAACGACATTTGTTTCCAGGAATACGCGCGCGCGTTTATGAATGAACTTTTTGTTGTTGTATGTAGTTTCAGATTGAGATTGCGCTGTGATTTGATTTAAATTTAGCGTAGGGCAAGGTTCAATTTATGCGCATGCACGCAAGGACATACTACATACGGTGATGGTAGATGCAAAATATTTCCTGCCCAACTCATTTTCGGTTATAACAGCTAACTTTGGTGCACTGAGAAAAGGATTATCTTTTACTTTTCGCAACAGATATCTCTTATCTGAGTCGGTAAAAATCTTGTTGTGGGAAGCTTTAGGGTTGTTTTCCACTTGTTTGTTGGTTTTGAAGCGCTTAGTTATATTGTGAACAGCAGAATAACTTCTGTCGACAATGTCACGCACAGATTTTCCATCGTTGGAATGCTTAATAACCAACTTTCTCAATTCAATACTTGTTTGGCCTCTTTGCCTAGACATTTTTAAATCACAAACCGTATTTCCAACCATCCGGGGAATTCCCGTTAGTGAGTTAAACATTATACTTAAAGTTGGTTGCAATTCTTCGACAGACTTGCATTTATCTAGAGGATAGTTCCATTGTCCGAGTTTGGCTTGTGCATTAAATTTACTTTTATTTGATGTTTTACTGGAATATTATATAATACTGAATTAGTTTATATGTTTTGTTTATATATTTTGGAAGTGCTATAAATGAGTAATTTAAAAAATATTTTACCTTTTTTTTAATGGCTTCGGTTGAAATATTTTTCTGCTTAGTAGGCTCAACCAGAGAACATCAAACAATGAGAAGGTGCAAACTACTCAGGTCGAACATTTTTATTTATTGATAGTAGTCAGTTGATAGGTTTTCACTGCGGAATTTTAGATTCACATAGCCAGAGAACTTACAACAATGAGAAGGTGCAAATTTTGGTTCGAAGCAAACGAAATGTGAACGGTTGCGGCTAAGGAATCCAGAGCTGCTAAATTTTGACTTCGCCAGCGAAGTAAATGTTCAAATATTTGCTTCGACTTCGTTTAAAGCGCCTTTTAGTAAAGCGCATCTTTCGCTGCCTCACTAATTGCTATATACTCTGTTTCCGCTTCCCAACTTACAGAAGAGCCAGCAAACATAAAGGCGAACCCTGAATATGAACGCCTATCTGTAGTGTTTGCCCCCCAGTCCGCATCAGCTACACCATACAATTCTGCCCCTGTTTTATTATAGAGCAAACCGAAGTTGATTGTACCTTTAAGGTAACGCAAAATTCTTTTAGCTGATTTCCAGTGCTCCTCGGTATAGTTGGAGTTGAATTGACTCATGAAATTCACCGCGAATGCTATGTCTGGTCTGGTTGATACCACCAAATACATTAAAGCGCCGATTAAGTTTTGGTAGGGGTATTTAACAATGACAGTTTCATCTTTTGCTTGAGGAATTTTAAGCTTACAATTTTCTTCTATAGCAGTTCTTGCAGGTTTACAGTCTGACATACCAAATCGCTCTAAAATCGTATCAGCGTACGTTCGTTGTGACAAAAATATTTTATGTTTCTCTAGGTTTTGGTGGAAATCTATTCCCAAACATCGTTTTACTCTTCCAATATCTTTCATGTCAAAACTTTCGGAGAGAGTACATTTGATATCGTTAAGCCATTTCTTATTATTTGATGCCAAAAGCAAATCATCGACATAAATAACTACTAACATAATATCGCCACCTTCGCGTCGTACGTAAAAGCAAGGATCGAACTTTGTTGCTTGTAACCCGATTTGGTTAAGAGTTAATGATAACTTATGGTACCACATTAGGCCTGATTGTCGCAGCCCATATAACGCTTTTTTTAATAAACATACTGGATTTTCGTTACACTGTAACGCTTTTATCCATTCGCAAGCTGTACGCTTCAGCTCTTTACTATGTTGTGTGATACCCTTCAAACCAATAGGTTTACCTTTTTGTACCTTCTCTAAAATGCTCTCAAGTTCGTCTGGAACGTTCATGTAGACTTGATCGTCTAACTCGCCGCTCAAATACGCCGTTACCACATCCATCTGCTGGATTTCCAGGTCGAGTTCTGCAGCCAATGCTGTAAAAAGGCGAACAGAAGTGGAGCGAACCACTGGAGATGACGTTTCGTGAAAATCTTCACCTGGACGCTGTGCGTAGCCTTTTGCTACAAGCCGAACCTTTTTCAAGTTCTTAGAAAAATCGTTCTTTGTACGAAAAACAAACTTGTTACCAATTACCTTCCTGTCTTTTGGTTGATCGACGATTTGCCATGTTTTGTTTTTCATATGTGCTAAGAATTCATCCTCGAGAGCTTTCAGCCACATACTCGCGTTGTCTGACTCCAACGCCTCTGAAAGCATTAGTGGATCTTCACTTACAAGATTAGCTGAGTTTAATTCGTTGCATTCGAAAAAATCATCGGAGTCAACGGTGTCCTCCTCTGAAACTGCACGTTCAACCGATTGCTGATAAATTTTACGAGGTCTACCAGGTTGACCAGTACGCGCGTATGTCGGTCGACCTTTACCACGCCGAGTTACCGTTTCGACGTCTTCATTTTCTGACGAGTCTGATTGTTCCTGGTCATCGATATTGCATTCATTATTTTCCGCGTTTTCTTTTTCGAATAATATTTCAATTTTATTTTCATCTTCATTACTGTCTTTATAGTCGTCGTCGTCAAAACCGGAGTTATCTATAAATTTAACATCACGGCTTATTATCATACGCTTTTGATTCATTTGAGTACCCGACAAATATGCATGGTTCCGCGCGCGATTCAAATTTTCCTTTTGCAGGGTTTTTGTTAAGTACATATGCTTTTGTACCAAAAACTTTCATATGCGCGACCGTCGGATTCTTCTTTGTCCACACCTTGTATGGAACTTCACCCGTTGTCCTCGTGACACACCGATTACGTATATAACACGCGGTATTTATCGCCTCGGCCCAAAAAGATGCAGGTGCACCCGAATGCTTCATCATGCACCTGGCCATATCAACCAGAGTTCTATTTTTACGCTCGCCATACCGTTTTGCTGCGGGGTAAATGGGGCCGTAAGTCGCCGCCTTATTCCGTTTTTATTTAAAAAATTATCAAATTCCCTGTTGCAATACTCCCGCCCGTTATCAGACTGCAATGCTTTTATTTTATTACCCGCGAAAGTCTCTACTTTTGCCTTGTAATGCTTAAAAACATCGAACACCTCAGATTTTCTCTTTACGAAAAATATCTCACACCATCGGGATCGTCTATAAATGTAACAAAATATTTCGCACCCCCGTTGGATGCATGCCTCATTGGGCCACACACATCACTATGGATTATCTCAAGTAGATCATTCACTCTGTCTATGCTCGCTTTCGGAAAAGAAGAACACACTTCCTTTTCGCTTGCACAAATTTCGCAGTCTGACAACTTTTCATTTTGATTAAAGTTCAAACCGTACACGGAACTGTCTTTTGCCATTACTTTAAGATCGCGTTCGTTAACGTGGCCCATCTTATAATGCCACAAACCTATATTATTTTTCATTTTTGCCAAATGAACAAAATTATTTGGAGTTTTCAAGTAGTATCAATTACCAAGCCTTTCTGCTTCTAGTACTACTTTATTCGCACTGTCTGTTACCGCGGCGCCGCACCTAGAAAATTTTACAGTATATCCTTTGTCAGTAATTTTTGATACGGAAAGTAAATTTGTACGCAAATCGTTTACATGCAGCACATCGTCCATATCTACGCTTATTTGTTTACCACGCACTTCTGCCTGCATGCATACTTTACCAACAGCGCTTATTTTCGTTGACGCATTATTTGCTAAATTAAGTTCTTCACACATTTCATTTCTGTTTTTAAATAAATTTGCTTGCGCACTCATATGAGATGTGCATCCACTATCCAAACACTATTTCATTTTTCCTACAGGTGCCATCATTGCTTTTTCCGTTGTATTCAAAGACACTTTTTCGTTATCTTTTTCTTTTTCGTCACTCATTCGTACATTTTGCTTTTGTTTGCAATTTCTCGCGAAATGACCCGGCTTACCGCACTTAAAACACTTTTTTATTTGTTTTGCATTTTCGGTATACCGATTTGATTGATTTTGCTTTTTCTTTGTAAAGAGAACACTATCGTCATTTTTCTCTACCTTTGATTTGCGTGATTCGTACTCTTCTAAAATTGTTACGCGAAGTACGTCGGGTTTCGGAAGTTCATCGCGTGTTTCAAGAGCACATCTAAAAGTTTCATACGATGACGGCAAGCTATACAATAACAAAATAGCGAGCAGTTCATCACCAATACATACACCGATTTCTTTTAATTTTGCAACGGTGACGAAAAATTGGTTTAAATTATCACGCACTTTTTCTTGCTCTGACATGCGCGACAAGGCTACACGTTTCAACAAGGTCGCTTTTCGAGCTGGACCTTTTGATTGGAACGCCGATTCCAATTTCAACCACATTTCACGCGAAGTTTTGCACTCCAAAATGAGCCCTAGCTCTGACGGTGAAATAGCAAGCGTCATGTCTGCAGACGCCTTTTGATCTGCTAGCTTCCATTCTGGCAATTTCGATTCATCTGCCGGCTGCACCTTTGTGCCGTCGACGTAGGCCCATAAATCATTTTTAATTAAAATTGTACGCATTTGCAATTTCCAACTATCATAGTTCTCCGCGTTTAGCGGCTCTATACGCACAACACTAGCCATTGTTTTTTAAAGTTATTTCTTTTTAATATCACCGGAAAAACTGTACATTTACCGAAACTGCGTCGCGTTTTGTTACCCAAGCGCTGGGCCCATAACCTAAAGTTCCGAGGATTTCAACGACTGACTTTTTATTCAATTTAAGTATTCGTTACAAAGTTAAAATGAACAGGATAAAGAGAGCGAGAAAAATGATATATTCAAGCATATGTTACAGAGGTGTATTTTAATGTATGGAATTCAAAAATATAATATGAACTGCTTCGCATCTCCAACAGTTACAAATGTGTTTATTGATACATTTGAAATCTTGTTCCCAAAAATATTGTCAGGAAAAGATACTAAAAAAAATAGGTATTTCTAAATTTTTCCGTGAACTTTATTATAGTCACAAATTAAAAAAAAAAACTAAACAAATAATTAAAATTAAATTACAGATGAATGTATGCACATTATGTAGTATCTTTACTTGCAAGTCATTATGAATATTTTTTTTAAATTAAAAAAAATATGAAATTCAAAGTATTGATAAGTGTATATGGACATTTTTTTACAAAACTAATTTACAAATGAAATTAATTAACCATTAACTCTTGTTTAAATTTTTCTTAAAATTTTCAGGAGAACTTACTTAAAATAAAAGAAACAAATTTGGCTTAAATAAAAATTATTTGTTGAATTTTTTCGAAAAATAAGCATAATATGGTATTCTTATCTTGCCATCATGAAAATTTTGAAAAAATATGTGAAATGTTAAATTATCCCAGTTTATTCATTTTTTTTACTTACAAACATGCATTATAAAAATTTGTATGTTCGTTTATTTTTAAAAAAATTTTAAAATTATTTGTTTATAATATAATAAATATTACTATGAGCTTGCTTCCAATTTAATATTTCAATTGTTTCCCTGTGCTGATTTCCTTTTTTTGTAGATGCGAAATAATATGTGCATATATACAAATTTGTTCATTTATATCAAAAATTTGTCTTGGCAGAAAATATTCACGGAAAACTGAATCAAGTAGCGATTAACTTTAAGCCAGAGAACGTATATTACAGAGAAGGCTCATCCCAGTCCACTCCGCGATTCCTTCCACTGCCGGGGGTCTGCTGTACACACCACACTCTTTATTCCACCACTTATACACAGTAAAAACCCATATTAACAGAGCCAGAGCGTGAATTTGTAGTTAGAGAGAAAAATAATGTAACTTACCACTGGTTTGATTTTATTAATATAAAAATTGTCTATAATCATGCAAATAAATAAATATTTCATTGAAATTTCTTTTTAATTTATAATGTAATATAAACGAATTTAATATAATGGATCTTTTTACTAAAATTTGTGTCAAAATTTTCGTTTTCTTGTAAGTGATGAAGTGAAAAAATTCAAATTTAATTTTAATTAAGATAATTTTTTTTAACACTTTTTTTAATATTAAATAATAACAAACATAATAGTTTAATAAAATAATTTAATGCAATTTCTTTATATTGCACATCTTAAATTATTTAAGTAAAAGAAAACTTTTCAATAATTTTGAATATTCATGCGTAACGAAATGATATCAGAACAGGAATGTAAATGAAAACAGATTTCCAAAAATTTATGAAAATTAATAAATATATCGTATTGAATTTAAAAAATGCTTAAAAATTAGACATCCCTCGAAAAAAGCTAGGATTCGAACTATGGGGCAAAAATTCAAACGTGCAATGTGATAATGTGGCTGGCGACTAAACGCGCTAAGCCACAGCAGACATACCGCGAAGTTTGCTTAAACGGCTAATTATGCAAATCATAGCAATGTGTGCGTAAAGAAGAAGAGCAATTGACGAATCCAACTAAAAATGGAACAGAGAAGAAAAAGTAGTACCGCGAGAAAAAATCTGTTTTTTGATTGTCAGCGGGGCAGGTAGGTAGGTAGGTTGGAGTGGCAGCCGCCTACAGCGGCTCACTTTGGCTAATATTAGGAGGCCCATTGTGTTACCACAAGGAAAAATTTGTACCATCCAAAAGGAAAAATTACCCCTCACCAAACCATTTTGCCTCGCTGATGAACTTCAACAGACAATTTACCTCGGCGCTTGAAACCTCACTAAGGTCATCAAAAACGGTGATCCCAGATATCGCATTCTGCTTCTACACAGTGCAGGACACTTACACAGTAAATGCAAGATCGTTTCCTCCTCCTCGTCGTTCTTGCAGCTCCTACAGCATCTTCGGAAGGGTACTCCCAACCTTTCAGCATGTTTCCCTATCAGACAGTGCCCTGTTAGAGCCCCGATGACGTTGGAAATGTTTTCCCTACTTAGAGAGAGAACGCTGCGCGACCGTTTCCGGTCCCATTTAGGCCACATCTGCCTTGAGGTTCGACAGGTCGTATTTTGCCTCCATCTATTGTCAGCTTGCTTATATGTACAATCTCTGAGTAGCAGTTTGCAAGTGACAAACGGCATACCAATGCGTTCTTTATCTTGAAGAATCTGCTTGGTCGTACCTTGTCTTGCAAGTTCGTCTGCCATGCAGTTTCCCTCTATGTCCCGGTGACCAGGGACCCAAATGAGGTACAGTCTGTTCTGCTTGGCCATCTCCTGCAGAGATAGGCGGCAGTCCAGCGCGATGTTAGAGTTAAAAGTGAAAGAGCTCAGAGCTCTGATTGCAGCCTGGCTGTCACTAAGAATGAAGATGTCTCTTCCTGTAATCCCGGTCCCAATCTTCTCTACCGCCTCCCTGATAGCTGAGACCTCAGCCTGGAAGACGCTGCAGTGATCTGGTAACCTAAGGCAAATTTGCAGGAGAGGGTTTCATGAGAAAACGCCTCCTCCTACCTTATTATCGAGTTTCGAGCCATCTGTATAGATGACAATGCTATCAGGAGGAGTATGAAACTCAAGTTTCCACTCCTCCCTGCTTGGAATACGTGTAGTAAAATTACTTTCAGAATCCGATGTCAAGGCACACCGATCCATGCTGCTCGGAATAGAGCAGAACTTATTCAAAATACAAGAGTGCCCTTGGCTTTCAGGGTGCCACTGGGATGTCTCTCTTAGTCGCTTCGAATAATGGTTTTAATTTACAATTGGCTTCTTCAAACTTAAGAATATTTATTATGCAATTATCTTCTAATTTTATTAAATTTTTTTCTAAGTTTTCTTTAACATTTGTGCTATAAATATCATTATTGTCATTTATTAAAAATTCATATTCGTCTAATACTATTGACATGTTTTTTGAGTCTGGAATTTGTTCAAATCTTATTTTGGAGAGAATGTTAGAGGAATATTGCGGAATTAGCAAGGTTATAATAATATTGTTATTCTGAAAAATGACTGCGACTCGTATGTTTTTGTAACTGTCGAAGTCATCGATAAGGTCAAGTTCAGTATGCGTAAGTATATCTGTTGGTATTATGCCTATATTGCTTGAAAAAATTACTTGTCAGATGTCGTTTATATGACTCTGTAATAGCGATATGTCGTTATTTATCTGATATATGTGTTTAATAAACTCTAATTCGTCCTCTATGTTTTTGATTTTGTTCTGTATCGTCTTTTTGAATATGTTTATGTAATTTTGGATAAGAGTTTGTTGTTTATTTATGTGTGTAGTAATGTTATTAATTTGGTCGGTTAAAAGTTTATTAGCGTAAATTAGCTTATTTACGTTGTCTGCCGTATCCTGGGCATTATTTTGCATTCTGTCTAGTGTACTAATTATCTGTTGCTCGTGGTCACTGTCCATGCTACCAGCAATATATTTTAGTCCGTTGCCTAAAATATTTACTAAACCTCGTTTTGCTTTAGTGTGTGGGTATAGATAGCTTATTTTTGCCTTGAGTAGTATAAAATTTTTATTTACCGTGTCCAGTAATTGTCTGTCTTCAAAGTTTGTTGATGTCAGGGCTTCGATATTTTTTTCGATTAACCAGGTTGTCTCGTCGTAAGCTGTCAAGTTGATAAAATGAAGAACTTTATTGTAGTGACTTATGGTCTTCTGCTCTCCAATTTTGATGGGTATATAGCCATTGTTGTTTGCCAAATCTTGTATATCGATCTGTTGGGCGACGGCGATGAATATTGATGCCAAAATCTGGGTGACTATGTTCATCTTCATTTTGGTTATTAGAAAGGGTTTTTTTTTCGCAGATGATAACTACAAGGATTTAACTTTGTTTAATATTATTTTTGTGTACTATTCTTCCTGACTGTGTTTTGACTGTGGTGTTGTAATTTTGTGCTACTATTTCTGTTTTATATCTAGATGTTAATTTATTTCCTAATCTCCTATTTATTTTAACGAAAATTATTTCGCCTTGATGATACTGTTTTAATGCTACTCTATTTTTATTATGGTAAGCGAGATCGGAGATCTGCTTTTTCCTAAGTTTATCTGTTGTTTCTAATCTATGTTTATCTAATAGAAGAGGATCGCTATTAACTCTTCTCCCAAAGAATGTTTCTATTGGTTTTTCCCCTGTTGTGGAATGTACTGAGTGATTATACTCTTTCACAGATCTTTCTAAAAGTTCGTTAAAAGATTGGTGAGTATTCTCGCACTGGAGGCATCGCATTATTTCTTGCAATGTGGAGTGGAATCGTTCCACTTGTCCGTTAGAGCAACTTGTGTATGGCGCTGTTCGGTGTATTTCTATACCGAACTCGTTTTCCATCATAAAGTTTATTGTCTCTGATTTGAATGACTTCTCATTGTCCATAACGACTGCTTCTGGTACAAGAGAGAAAAGAATGTGATAGGCTTTACAACTGCGTATTTAGAAAATTTATCTATCGCGGTTAAAATTAGTTGTCTTCCCATGTGGAGTATGTCGATATGGACTATTTGTCCTGGGAATGCGGGGATAGGAGTGGCCTGAATTTTTGGCTTAGCCGGATGCCGGTCATATTTATTTTCTTTGCATATCGTACAGATTTTAATAATTTTGCTGGCCATCCCCGGAAAATAATATTTTCTTAAAATTTGTGTTTTATTTTCCCTAGAATTTCTGTGTGCTCTACTATGCTCCTTAATTATAATGTCTTGTTGATCCTGATTGCTTATTATGTCCTCTACCTGTACCAGAGAAAATCTAACTTTGTATTTGCCAAAATGAATCGGATACAGTTCCTGTATTATTCCCATTGTATTCTCTTCGGCTTTGATGCAATTTATTACAGATGGGTTTAGATACTTTTTTAAAATTTGAATTAAACTTTGTTGATAATAGTTTGATTCCGTTATAATGTGTCGATGATAAGTAGGGAATACTATTTTAAATTTATAATTGGGTGATATACCCTTATTGAGGAAAATTTGATTTTTAAACGCATTTATCGGAGTTTCGACACTACATATTAAATTGTGAGATGAGCTTTCATCTGAATTCGTTGCCGTTGATAGCGTGTTTACTTGGGATGTCTGTGGCGGAATTCTTGATAAAGCATCGGCTACTACATTTGCTTTGCCGGGCTTATATATTAATTCATAGTCATATTCCTCAAGAATTGACTTCCACCTTTTCATCTTGCTATTATTGTTTTTGTTGCTTAGCGCATATGTTAATGGTTGATGGTCCGTTGTAATTTCAACTTTGCTGGAACCATATAGATAATTTCTGAAGGTGTTCAGTGCCCATATTATTGCCAAGAGTTCTTTCTCATTAGTGGCATAGTGCTCTTCAGTTTTGCTTAATGTTCGCGATATAAAAGCTATCGGTCTATCACTTTGTGATAATACTGCGCCTATGGCGAAGTGTGAAGCGTCCGTTGCCAATTGGAATTTTTTTTTAAAATCTGGATAGGCAAGGATAATGTCTTCGGAAATTAATGAGTTTTTAATTTTCCTGAAGGATTCTTTCGCTTCATTGTTTAAATAAATCTTTGTATTGGCAGATTTATTTTTTAAAATTCTCCCGTCTTCCCCTCTTAAAAGTGACGTCATTGGTTTAGCAATCTTTGCATAATCTTTCACAAATTTGCGGTAATAACCAGACAGTCCTAGGAAGCTGCGGAGTTCTTTTAAGCTTCGCGGCTCTGGAAAGCTTGCAATAGCTTCTACTTTTTTTGGATTGGTTCTTATGCCAATCGGAGTAATCACATACCCTAAAAATTCCCTTTCTTTTTTAAAGAAATCGCATTTATCCAACTGAACTTTCATGTTGGCATTTTCTAATGTTTTGAATATTTTCTTAATATCCTCGTAATGTTCCTTTTCAGTCTTGCTGAAAATTATTATGTCGTCGATATACACGTAGCAGCGTTTGCCGATGTGTTCTCTTAGTATATCGTCCAATGCGCGTTGGAATATTGATGGCGCATTTTTTAGGCCAAAAGGTAAACGTGTAAATTCGTATTTACCATTATTAATAGAGAATGCGGTTTTTTCTATGTCGCCTTTCCTTAGTGGAATCTGATGAAAACCACTTTTCAAATCTAATACCGAGAAGTAATTACTTTCACCTAATTGTGTATTACCTCCGATATTTCAGGAATTGGATACCTGTCTGAAATTGTGACGGCGTTCAATTTCCTATAATCAATGACCATACGGTATTGCTTGTTACCTGTTGAATCCTCTTTTTTTGGGACTATCCATACAGGAGAGTTATATGGTGATCTGGCTGGTCTTATTATGCCATCGTTCAGAAGCTGTTTTACCTGGCGTTCCACCTCTGATTTCAGGGCTGCCGGATAAGGGTACAATTTTGAATATATAGGTGTATCTGTTGTTGTCCTAATTTGACCAACAACTTTGGTTGTATATGTGAGCTTTTCGTCGGGTTCAGCGAAAAGCTTGGGGTGCATTGTTGCTATTTCTTCCACGATGCTTTTCTGTTTATATGACAGCCTATTTTCATTAATTGCATTAACGCATTGCGTGGGCAGTTGTTTAAGGTGGACTTTATGACCATTCCTTAATATCATACAATTTTCGGCTGTATGTATTACCGCTTTTAAACTTTTGAGGGTATAATTTCCTATGATGCCATCGAATACTTTTAATTCGGGCATTAGATACAATTTTATTCTGTCGCTAATATCAAAAAATTGAACATATGTGTGCTCTTTTATTTTTATTTCTCCAGCTATCGAGTTTGCATAGAATGAAGTCTCGTTTGGTATACGCTTTTTTACCAAATCGGGCTTAACGTAATTTTTGCTAGACCCTGTGGCTATGAGAAATTTCAAAGTTTTTCCGCTCTCCACCTTAGCTTCGAAGTATGGTAGTGAAGAGCTCATTATACTAAAAAATTAAGGTAGCTTGACTCACCTAAGTGCTCTTCGTTTTGCACAACTTCTGCTGGTGATGCGTTTATGTGATACAACCTTTGATTTTTGTTTTTTTGATTATCCTCAAATTGGCCTGGTCTTTTCCCAGCTTGGGTATTTTGTTGAGGTTTGTTCATATAATTCACGCGGCGTGAATGCATGGTTTGATCTACATCCATTGGCTCTGGTCGCGGTTGAGGCTTGGGTGGCCTGGGTGGCGCGTTTACGTTAGTACTTGCGTAACGCTTGGTTTGCCAACCTTGTTGGTTTGGTTTTGGGTCGTGCGTTAACTTTGCTTTAGCTTTGTGGTTGTATCCGTGGAGGATATTTTTTCGAAGTGGTTTGGTGTTTTTGGTACGACTGCCTCACGTTATTGGCATGGTTCGTCCTAAAACTTTGATTGTCCAGTTTTTGGCACAAATGGAGAGCCTGCGGTAAGTCGACAGGTTCCTTCATACCTAGCAATCTTGGTAGGTCCCCGTTTAAACCTCTTATGAAAGTGTCTAACGCTTTGTTTCTATATGACTGCGTTAGCATACATAACGTTTCGTTGCTCATTCCCTCGCAACCCAATTTATTTAAAATCAACGAGAGGTGTTTATATACCTGTTGATAAAATTCAGATGCCGTCCTGTTACCTTGTACTAATGTAGTCATCTGGTATTCCAGGGTGGACAAGTCGCGTCTGTCTGCATAGTGCATGGCCAAGCATTTTGTTATTGCCGGCCAATCGAGTGGAGTATTGTAGGACTCCAGTGCTGTGTCGGCATGGCCAGTTATTTTATTTCTAACCACGCTTAGGATTCCATAGTATTTTGGAGTCCCCTTTAGTGGTTCGTACACATCAAGTATACGATCCACGCTTTTTTTCCATGAGTTAAATTCTCCTGGACTGCCTGAAAATTCTTTAAGACACTTTACCACATCTGGTATTTTGTCTAATTCGCTAAGGTTCCCTCTGTGTCCTTCCTCTATCGTTTGGTCAACTGCTGTGGCCAAAATTGCATTTGGGTTTAAGACCGTTTGAACTACTTGTGGTCCTTGTTGTCTCAGAACATTAGCTGCTATTTCAGATATGAGGGCTGTCAGGTCATTCATACTCAACTGTGCATTATGTGGTGCCTGAAGCGCTGGGGTACTCTGAGAAAGACTCGGAGGTCTGATTAAGTTACTAGGATTTGCCATTTTTTAACCTAATTTCCTGTTTAATAAAATATCGATTTTTTCCCCTTTTTTAAGTTTGAATTTGCACCTTTATTTTATTTATTTATTTTACTTATTACTTTTAAAAATTAAATTCGTTAGGATACCTTTTCCTCGATACCTGAAATAGACGGATAAGTTCCTCTTCTACATTGTCTCGGTTATTGAAGTCCTCTACAGTCGCTATTTTATCTTCACCTATGATTTGGTATATTTGGGTCATACATTGAATTTTTTCATCGTCAGTTGGTTCTGTGTGAATGTTTTTTATTTCCTTCCCGGAAATTTCGTCTAATTCTATGTGGGCTATTATTTTATCTAATTCGTCTAAATCTTTGTTTGTCTGTAGGGCGTCCGTCATTTTTGTAAGATTACTAGACTTTATTTTAATATTTTATTATTATTATTTTTTTTCACTTTTTGATCACTTCTAGGAAAGGAGGCTTTTATACTCTGGAGGGTCTGGAATTCAGAATCGCAGAATTAAGCTTATATTATGATCCGGAGTTACGGATTGGTCTAGTGATGTTATGGGCTGTACAAGCCGTGTTTTATGGTATTCTTCTTTTATTGTTAAATTATATGAACCTTTGCTAATTGGTCCGCTATAACAAATTTTAGCAATTTCTAAATATTACTGTGTACAATTTGTAACTAATATAGAAAATAACTTATTTATAATGTTTCGTCTTACTCTATTGACTGCCTCTGCTGCGACCTCCAGTTGTAGTTACTGTTGTTAACGTGCCGGTGCAGCGCTCGTTGTCCTTGCTGTTTCTGTCTTGCCCGCAGCCTTGGTTATAGATGATTATTTTTTATTTTTTCTCACTTTTTAGGAGCTTTCCCTTTTTTTTTTTTTAAATTGTTACTTCTTCCTTTTTGTTTTTTTTTTTTTTTTTTTTTTGGAAAATGTCTATTGTTTTCTCATCAGAGTTTTTCAATTATAAGTGTTTTTTTCTTCATTATTTTTTCTTATAAACATTCGGTTTTTCACTTGTAAGAGTTTTCTTTATTTTTTGTTTTTTTATAGTGAAGGCTGGTACGTGGTACCACCGGTTTGTCTTTGCGGCTACTAGGGGGCCTTTCACTATAATCGCGAGTTTAGTCTTTCACTCGCGGATCCTTTTGTAGGATATTCAATGTTCACACGAATCCTTACTTTGTACTTTCAGGATTTTTTTTTTCACATTAATATTTATTTTGTTTTTTCACGGGTCCTTACTTTTTGTTTTCAGGATTTTTTTTCACTCGAGTTCGCGAGTCCTTACTTTATGTTTTCAGGGCTTTACTTTTTGCGTTCGCGAGTCCTTACTTGGCGTTTTCAGGACTTTTTACTTAGCACGTTCGCGAGCCTCGAGACTTTTGCTCGGGCGCCAGTTAAATAAAACAAAGAGTTTTATTTTATTGCGGGTGCTGGGGAAAGCAGCACGACCGCGTTTATTGCGAGATTCTGACAAAAAGAACTGTGGTTTACAATATTTTACAGTTTTTATACTAAATCTAAGCCTGCGCTGCAACTGCATTTTGTCGTTGCTGCCTTATTCCATTTCCTTTGTTGTTGCCATATGCTTGCTGTGGCAGTTCTGCTTGCGCAACTTGTGTGTGGTCGCCGCATGCTATAGTGCTGCGCTGGTTTTCCTCTAGTTGCTGACCTACCCCATTGCGTTCCACTTTACGCAGACGTCTGACTGGACACTTGTTCAGTGCAGTTGAATTATGATGGGTCATCATATTTCGGGCGGCACATGCGCTGTCGCAATATTTTCGGCAACATGTGCAGTATCGGCTTCGTTTGAGTTGACGTTTTGGTATTTAACTGTGTGTCGACTAATTTATGATTGGTAATCATATTTCGGACGATATGTGCGCTGTTGGATCTTCCAGGAATGTTTTGTTCTTAGCGACGTGTGCGATATCGGCTTTGCTTGAGTTGACTTTTTGGTATTTAAATGTGTGTCAACTAATTTATGATTGGTAATCATATTTCGGGCGATATGTGCGCTGTTGAGTCTTCCGGGATTGTTTAGTTTTTAGCGACGTGTGCGGTATCGGCTTTGCTTGAGTTGACTCTTTGATATTCGAATATGTGTCAACTCAATGCGGCTAATTTATGGTGCTTTCTTAAGTGCTTCCCTTTTGGTTTGTTGGGAATGGTATATTTCTTGTGAATGCTTCTATTTCTGTTGACTTGGGTGGTATTGAACAAGTGGTTAATTTATTGGTGGATGGTCGGTCGTGTTACGGGCGACCTGGGTGGTGCTGGCTCGGCTTGGGTGGTATTGACTTATCCTAAGTTAAATTACATACTCCTTACTCATTTTGAATAAAATATCTTCATCAAAATCAGTATTTTTGAAGGTTTTTATCAAATTTTTTAATGAATGCTATCCTCAGTCCGCAAAAAGTGGTCCCACAATTTCTTTGCTTCTCGTTGAAAAGTCTGAGAATATGTATGCTGAACTCCAATATCTACAAGAAACGCAATAGTTAATTAATCGCACATACAAAATACCGAAAAGTTGCGGTTGCTAAAATGAAAAGAATAGTGGCGATATTTCGAAAACATTGCTTCCGATAAATTTATGGGCACGCTTTTGGCAAGCTTTTCACGTACGCAACGCTACACATAGTTATGATCCAGTTCATTTCCGGTAAAATCCTGTAAAAATGTCAAAAACAAGTGAGAGTAACAACCAAAAAATACGGTGACAAAAATAAAACAATATTCAATTCAATTTAAAAATAAAAAGCGAAAAAATGGAAGGTAATACATTAAAAGTGGATTGCTCGCAAAGAACATTAAATCGCATATGAAACAGTAATATTTCTTACTTTAAAGCAAATTATAGTATAATTTTGTTACTGATGTAGATTTAATGCGGCAGTGGGTCTGCGAGGCTCGTGAAGAAGAGTTCCGGTCACATGGAACCTCATTTAATGAAATTATATTTGAAGAAAAAGTTAGATGGGACCTTATTTTAATAAGTAAAAGTTTTAATAAGTAAATAAATTATCCAGAAAAATAAACGAATGCGACTCCCCCGATATCGTGGAATCTCAGAATTTTACCAGTGAAATGGCGTTTCCATATGTTAAGGCACAAGCGATATCTTTACAGATTAAGTTATAAAAAGGGTTATGTTTTTGCAGAGGGCATTCAAATATAAAAAAATCTTACTGGGAAAAAAGTAAAGTTTAAGTAGTAGGCAAATATATCCTGCCCATGGTTAGTTTCAGGCCCGTGGGCAGGATTTGCTCTTGATGAGGTTTTCATTTTATTTTATAAAATGGAACAAGTTCATCAAAGAAACATTAATCTATGGATGTGAATAAAAATTACCACACTGCGTTTACATCTACGTCTCGATTAATTTTAAGTGCAGCTAATCCATTAAATCGATTTTCACCCATGGTAGACCGCAGATAGTTTTTCAGTTGACGCGTTATTGGTAGAACAGCCATTATAAGCAAGGGTTGATAGACATTAAGAATTATGGATATTTTTTATTTTTTTAGTTTTAGTCCGTCGGAAAATACTTAGCACAATCGTCATGCAAAATCTCAGAGAATTTTTCAAATAATTGACATACAAAATTCGAAATAATAATCGTCAATGTCGTAAGTCTCCACATTGGACCCATGGGTCTCACGAGAAGATATTCTAGGTGTCTTTGGAAAATCTTCCAATCTTCCAATCTTTATTTGAAGCATCTACCAATATTCATCAATATCTTGATTTTCTTGATCTTGATTGTTGATCCTATCGCTGAGCTCTTTTAATACAAAGTCGCAGAAAATTACTGTAAGTTAATTTTGAACGCGATTCCTGGCTGCACACCACTAAGAGATTTAGAATTTATTATTGGTTTAGTCACGAATAGTCATACCACGTACGGGTTCGTTGAGTTCGTTCCCGCCGTAGATGGCTGTCAAGGCGAAGAAATTTCTATTTGTAAAAAATGTTGCAGATTTAAGATGGCTGCAAAATTGGCGCAGGTTCAGCGCTCAACTGTTGATGAATAGATAATTATCAAAGAAATAGTAATGGAGCGAAGCTTATAAAAAAAAATTAATGAAACAATAAACCTCAGACAAAAATTCAATAACTAAAGCTTTAGAATTTGTAATATTTATAAATACCAACTAAAAATGACACAAAGAAGTAACCCGCGAAAAAATCTGTTTTTTGAATGTCAGCGGGGCAAGTTGAGACGGAAGAGGAGGTACGCAACAATTGTGGTTAAGAGAAGGGTTGAAAGGCAAAAGGAACTTTAACCAAAAAAATATTCTTTTCTGTTTTTCGGCAATTTTTGTGTCGATTCGCCAATTGCGCGTGCACGTGTACGCAAGTAAATTGATGTGCACATGAATTATTTAGTCATTGGTGCATATTATTAATTAAGATTATATATGCATGAATGTGAATCCATAGTATGTTTACATAAAATAAATAAAAAATAAAAATAAAATTAATTAAAATAAAATACCGCAGAGCGGAAATTGAACTCTGGCCAGGGGCTAAAGTAAGATTTCAAATTACATTCAGCAGCTGAGCCCGCAAAGCCACAGCAGATGGTGGAATTTGTTCGTTTAAAGAGCTACTTATTCAAGTCTAGAATCTTCTAGAAAAGTGCCAACAATTTGTCAGTTGAAACTTTTCAATGACCGTCGATGGTTTGTAAAATTGAAGACTTTAGCATTTTTGTGTTTGTCGCGAAAAATATTGTTGAGGAAAACATTTGCGTGCGGAGGGAGATGAAACGCTCGCGCTTATGAATAAACGACATTTGTTTCCAGGAATACGCGCGCGCGTTTATGAATGAACTTTTTGTTGTTGTATGTAGTTTCAGATTGAGATTGCGCTGTGATTTGATTTAAATTTAGCGTAGGGCAAGGTTCAATTTATGCGCATGCACGCAAGGACATACTACATACGGTGATGGTAGATGCAAAATATTTCCTGCCCAACTCATTTTCGGTTATAACAGCTAACTTTGGTGCACTGAGAAAAGGATTATCTTTTACTTTTCGCAACAGATATCTCTTATCTGAGTCGGTAAAAATCTTGTTGTGGGAAGCTTTAGGGTTGTTTTCCACTTGTTTGTTGGTTTTGAAGCGCTTAGTTATATTGTGAACAGCAGAATAACTTCTGTCGACAATGTCACGCACAGATTTTCCATCGTTGGAATGCTTAATAACCAACTTTCTCAATTCAATACTTGTTTGGCCTCTTTGCCTAGACATTTTTAAATCACAAACCGTATTTCCAACCATCCGGGGAATTCCCGTTAGTGAGTTAAACATTATACTTAAAGTTGGTTGCAATTCTTCGACAGACTTGCATTTATCTAGAGGATAGTTCCATTGTCCGAGTTTGGCTTGTGCATTAAATTTACTTTTATTTGATGTTTTACTGGAATATTATATAATACTGAATTAGTTTATATGTTTTGTTTATATATTTTGGAAGTGCTATAAATGAGTAATTTAAAAAATATTTTACCTTTTTTTTAATGGCTTCGGTTGAAATATTTTTCTGCTTAGTAGGCTCAACCAGAGAACATCAAACAATGAGAAGGTGCAAACTACTCAGGTCGAACATTTTTATTTATTGATAGTAGTCAGTTGATAGGTTTTCACTGCGGAATTTTAGATTCACATAGCCAGAGAACTTACAACAATGAGAAGGTGCAAATTTTGGTTCGAAGCAAACGAAATGTGAACGGTTGCGGCTAAGGAATCCAGAGCTGCTAAATTTTGACTTCGCCAGCGAAGTAAATGTTCAAATATTTGCTTCGACTTCGTTTAAAGCGCCTTTTAGTAAAGCGCATCTTTCGCTGCCTCACTAATTGCTATATACTCTGTTTCCGCTTCCCAACTTACAGAAGAGCCAGCAAACATAAAGGCGAACCCTGAATATGAACGCCTATCTGTAGTGTTTGCCCCCCAGTCCGCATCAGCTACACCATACAATTCTGCCCCTGTTTTATTATAGAGCAAACCGAAGTTGATTGTACCTTTAAGGTAACGCAAAATTCTTTTAGCTGATTTCCAGTGCTCCTCGGTATAGTTGGAGTTGAATTGACTCATGAAATTCACCGCGAATGCTATGTCTGGTCTGGTTGATACCACCAAATACATTAAAGCGCCGATTAAGTTTTGGTAGGGGTATTTAACAATGACAGTTTCATCTTTTGCTTGAGGAATTTTAAGCTTACAATTTTCTTCTATAGCAGTTCTTGCAGGTTTACAGTCTGACATACCAAATCGCTCTAAAATCGTATCAGCGTACGTTCGTTGTGACAAAAATATTTTATGTTTCTCTAGGTTTTGGTGGAAATCTATTCCCAAACATCGTTTTACTCTTCCAATATCTTTCATGTCAAAACTTTCGGAGAGAGTACATTTGATATCGTTAAGCCATTTCTTATTATTTGATGCCAAAAGCAAATCATCGACATAAATAACTACTAACATAATATCGCCACCTTCGCGTCGTACGTAAAAGCAAGGATCGAACTTTGTTGCTTGTAACCCGATTTGGTTAAGAGTTAATGATAACTTATGGTACCACATTAGGCCTGATTGTCGCAGCCCATATAACGCTTTTTTTAATAAACATACTGGATTTTCGTTACACTGTAACGCTTTTATCCATTCGCAAGCTGTACGCTTCAGCTCTTTACTATGTTGTGTGATACCCTTCAAACCAATAGGTTTACCTTTTTGTACCTTCTCTAAAATGCTCTCAAGTTCGTCTGGAACGTTCATGTAGACTTGATCGTCTAACTCGCCGCTCAAATACGCCGTTACCACATCCATCTGCTGGATTTCCAGGTCGAGTTCTGCAGCCAATGCTGTAAAAAGGCGAACAGAAGTGGAGCGAACCACTGGAGATGACGTTTCGTGAAAATCTTCACCTGGACGCTGTGCGTAGCCTTTTGCTACAAGCCGAACCTTTTTCAAGTTCTTAGAAAAATCGTTCTTTGTACGAAAAACAAACTTGTTACCAATTACCTTCCTGTCTTTTGGTTGATCGACGATTTGCCATGTTTTGTTTTTCATATGTGCTAAGAATTCATCCTCGAGAGCTTTCAGCCACATACTCGCGTTGTCTGACTCCAACGCCTCTGAAAGCATTAGTGGATCTTCACTTACAAGATTAGCTGAGTTTAATTCGTTGCATTCGAAAAAATCATCGGAGTCAACGGTGTCCTCCTCTGAAACTGCACGTTCAACCGATTGCTGATAAATTTTACGAGGTCTACCAGGTTGACCAGTACGCGCGTATGTCGGTCGACCTTTACCACGCCGAGTTACCGTTTCGACGTCTTCATTTTCTGACGAGTCTGATTGTTCCTGGTCATCGATATTGCATTCATTATTTTCCGCGTTTTCTTTTTCGAATAATATTTCAATTTTATTTTCATCTTCATTACTGTCTTTATAGTCGTCGTCGTCAAAACCGGAGTTATCTATAAATTTAACATCACGGCTTATTATCATACGCTTTTGATTCATTTGAGTACCCGACAAATATGCATGGTTCCGCGCGCGATTCAAATTTTCCTTTTGCAGGGTTTTTGTTAAGTACATATGCTTTTGTACCAAAAACTTTCATATGCGCGACCGTCGGATTCTTCTTTGTCCACACCTTGTATGGAACTTCACCCGTTGTCCTCGTGACACACCGATTACGTATATAACACGCGGTATTTATCGCCTCGGCCCAAAAAGATGCAGGTGCACCCGAATGCTTCATCATGCACCTGGCCATATCAACCAGAGTTCTATTTTTACGCTCGCCATACCGTTTTGCTGCGGGGTAAATGGGGCCGTAAGTCGCCGCCTTATTCCGTTTTTATTTAAAAAATTATCAAATTCCCTGTTGCAATACTCCCGCCCGTTATCAGACTGCAATGCTTTTATTTTATTACCCGCGAAAGTCTCTACTTTTGCCTTGTAATGCTTAAAAACATCGAACACCTCAGATTTTCTCTTTACGAAAAATATCTCACACCATCGGGATCGTCTATAAATGTAACAAAATATTTCGCACCCCCGTTGGATGCATGCCTCATTGGGCCACACACATCACTATGGATTATCTCAAGTAGATCATTCACTCTGTCTATGCTCGCTTTCGGAAAAGAAGAACACACTTCCTTTTCGCTTGCACAAATTTCGCAGTCTGACAACTTTTCATTTTGATTAAAGTTCAAACCGTACACGGAACTGTCTTTTGCCATTACTTTAAGATCGCGTTCGTTAACGTGGCCCATCTTATAATGCCACAAACCTATATTATTTTTCATTTTTGCCAAATGAACAAAATTATTTGGAGTTTTCAAGTAGTATCAATTACCAAGCCTTTCTGCTTCTAGTACTACTTTATTCGCACTGTCTGTTACCGCGGCGCCGCACCTAGAAAATTTTACAGTATATCCTTTGTCAGTAATTTTTGATACGGAAAGTAAATTTGTACGCAAATCGTTTACATGCAGCACATCGTCCATATCTACGCTTATTTGTTTACCACGCACTTCTGCCTGCATGCATACTTTACCAACAGCGCTTATTTTCGTTGACGCATTATTTGCTAAATTAAGTTCTTCACACATTTCATTTCTGTTTTTAAATAAATTTGCTTGCGCACTCATATGAGATGTGCATCCACTATCCAAACACTATTTCATTTTTCCTACAGGTGCCATCATTGCTTTTTCCGTTGTATTCAAAGACACTTTTTCGTTATCTTTTTCTTTTTCGTCACTCATTCGTACATTTTGCTTTTGTTTGCAATTTCTCGCGAAATGACCCGGCTTACCGCACTTAAAACACTTTTTTATTTGTTTTGCATTTTCGGTATACCGATTTGATTGATTTTGCTTTTTCTTTGTAAAGAGAACACTATCGTCATTTTTCTCTACCTTTGATTTGCGTGATTCGTACTCTTCTAAAATTGTTACGCGAAGTACGTCGGGTTTCGGAAGTTCATCGCGTGTTTCAAGAGCACATCTAAAAGTTTCATACGATGACGGCAAGCTATACAATAACAAAATAGCGAGCAGTTCATCACCAATACATACACCGATTTCTTTTAATTTTGCAACGGTGACGAAAAATTGGTTTAAATTATCACGCACTTTTTCTTGCTCTGACATGCGCGACAAGGCTACACGTTTCAACAAGGTCGCTTTTCGAGCTGGACCTTTTGATTGGAACGCCGATTCCAATTTCAACCACATTTCACGCGAAGTTTTGCACTCCAAAATGAGCCCTAGCTCTGACGGTGAAATAGCAAGCGTCATGTCTGCAGACGCCTTTTGATCTGCTAGCTTCCATTCTGGCAATTTCGATTCATCTGCCGGCTGCACCTTTGTGCCGTCGACGTAGGCCCATAAATCATTTTTAATTAAAATTGTACGCATTTGCAATTTCCAACTATCATAGTTCTCCGCGTTTAGCGGCTCTATACGCACAACACTAGCCATTGTTTTTTAAAGTTATTTCTTTTTAATATCACCGGAAAAACTGTACATTTACCGAAACTGCGTCGCGTTTTGTTACCCAAGCGCTGGGCCCATAACCTAAAGTTCCGAGGATTTCAACGACTGACTTTTTATTCAATTTAAGTATTCGTTACAAAGTTAAAATGAACAGGATAAAGAGAGCGAGAAAAATGATATATTCAAGCATATGTTACAGAGGTGTATTTTAATGTATGGAATTCAAAAATATAATATGAACTGCTTCGCATCTCCAACAGTTACAAATGTGTTTATTGATACATTTGAAATCTTGTTCCCAAAAATATTGTCAGGAAAAGATACTAAAAAAAATAGGTATTTCTAAATTTTTCCGTGAACTTTATTATAGTCACAAATTAAAAAAAAAAACTAAACAAATAATTAAAATTAAATTACAGATGAATGTATGCACATTATGTAGTATCTTTACTTGCAAGTCATTATGAATATTTTTTTTAAATTAAAAAAAATATGAAATTCAAAGTATTGATAAGTGTATATGGACATTTTTTTACAAAACTAATTTACAAATGAAATTAATTAACCATTAACTCTTGTTTAAATTTTTCTTAAAATTTTCAGGAGAACTTACTTAAAATAAAAGAAACAAATTTGGCTTAAATAAAAATTATTTGTTGAATTTTTTCGAAAAATAAGCATAATATGGTATTCTTATCTTGCCATCATGAAAATTTTGAAAAAATATGTGAAATGTTAAATTATCCCAGTTTATTCATTTTTTTTACTTACAAACATGCATTATAAAAATTTGTATGTTCGTTTATTTTTAAAAAAATTTTAAAATTATTTGTTTATAATATAATAAATATTACTATGAGCTTGCTTCCAATTTAATATTTCAATTGTTTCCCTGTGCTGATTTCCTTTTTTTGTAGATGCGAAATAATATGTGCATATATACAAATTTGTTCATTTATATCAAAAATTTGTCTTGGCAGAAAATATTCACGGAAAACTGAATCAAGTAGCGATTAACTTTAAGCCAGAGAACGTATATTACAGAGAAGGCTCATCCCAGTCCACTCCGCGATTCCTTCCACTGCCGGGGGTCTGCTGTACACACCACACTCTTTATTCCACCACTTATACACAGTAAAAACCCATATTAACAGAGCCAGAGCGTGAATTTGTAGTTAGAGAGAAAAATAATGTAACTTACCACTGGTTTGATTTTATTAATATAAAAATTGTCTATAATCATGCAAATAAATAAATATTTCATTGAAATTTCTTTTTAATTTATAATGTAATATAAACGAATTTAATATAATGGATCTTTTTACTAAAATTTGTGTCAAAATTTTCGTTTTCTTGTAAGTGATGAAGTGAAAAAATTCAAATTTAATTTTAATTAAGATAATTTTTTTTAACACTTTTTTTAATATTAAATAATAACAAACATAATAGTTTAATAAAATAATTTAATGCAATTTCTTTATATTGCACATCTTAAATTATTTAAGTAAAAGAAAACTTTTCAATAATTTTGAATATTCATGCGTAACGAAATGATATCAGAACAGGAATGTAAATGAAAACAGATTTCCAAAAATTTATGAAAATTAATAAATATATCGTATTGAATTTAAAAAATGCTTAAAAATTAGACATCCCTCGAAAAAAGCTAGGATTCGAACTATGGGGCAAAAATTCAAACGTGCAATGTGATAATGTGGCTGGCGACTAAACGCGCTAAGCCACAGCAGACATACCGCGAAGTTTGCTTAAACGGCTAATTATGCAAATCATAGCAATGTGTGCGTAAAGAAGAAGAGCAATTGACGAATCCAACTAAAAATGGAACAGAGAAGAAAAAGTAGTACCGCGAGAAAAAATCTGTTTTTTGATTGTCAGCGGGGCAGGTAGGTAGGTAGGTTGGAGTGGCAGCCGCCTACAGCGGCTCACTTTGGCTAATATTAGGAGGCCCATTGTGTTACCACAAGGAAAAATTTGTACCATCCAAAAGGAAAAATTACCCCTCACCAAACCATTTTGCCTCGCTGATGAACTTCAACAGACAATTTACCTCGGCGCTTGAAACCTCACTAAGGTCATCAAAAACGGTGATCCCAGATATCGCATTCTGCTTCTACACAGTGCAGGACACTTACACAGTAAATGCAAGATCGTTTCCTCCTCCTCGTCGTTCTTGCAGCTCCTACAGCATCTTCGGAAGGGTACTCCCAACCTTTCAGCATGTTTCCCTATCAGACAGTGCCCTGTTAGAGCCCCGATGACGTTGGAAATGTTTTCCCTACTTAGAGAGAGAACGCTGCGCGACCGTTTCCGGTCCCATTTAGGCCACATCTGCCTTGAGGTTCGACAGGTCGTATTTTGCCTCCATCTATTGTCAGCTTGCTTATATGTACAATCTCTGAGTAGCAGTTTGCAAGTGACAAACGGCATACCAATGCGTTCTTTATCTTGAAGAATCTGCTTGGTCGTACCTTGTCTTGCAAGTTCGTCTGCCATGCAGTTTCCCTCTATGTCCCGGTGACCAGGGACCCAAATGAGGTACAGTCTGTTCTGCTTGGCCATCTCCTGCAGAGATAGGCGGCAGTCCAGCGCGATGTTAGAGTTAAAAGTGAAAGAGCTCAGAGCTCTGATTGCAGCCTGGCTGTCACTAAGAATGAAGATGTCTCTTCCTGTAATCCCGGTCCCAATCTTCTCTACCGCCTCCCTGATAGCTGAGACCTCAGCCTGGAAGACGCTGCAGTGATCTGGTAACCTAAGGCAAATTTGCAGGAGAGGGTTTCATGAGAAAACGCCTCCTCCTACCTTATTATCGAGTTTCGAGCCATCTGTATAGATGACAATGCTATCAGGAGGAGTATGAAACTCAAGTTTCCACTCCTCCCTGCTTGGAATACGTGTAGTAAAATTACTTTCAGAATCCGATGTCAAGGCACACCGATCCATGCTGCTCGGAATAGAGCAGAACTTATTCAAAATACAAGAGTGCCCTTGGCTTTCAGGGTGCCACTGGGATGTCTCTCTTAGTCGCAAAGCAGTCATCGCTGCCATTTGTTGTCCAACCAAATCTAAAGGAATAAGGTCTAAAATGACGTTCAAGGCCTCATTTGGAGTAGTTCTGAGCGCCCCACTTATGCAGATCATACTAGATCTTTGCACCTTGGTGAGTAGTCTAAGGTTACCCTCTTTTTCTAATGCAGGCCACCACACGATCACCCCATATAGGAGTATTGGTCTGACGACCGCTGTGAAAATCCATCGACAGATCCGGGGATTTAGCCCCCATTTCTTGCCTATGGCTCTCTTACATGTGTAGAGGGCTACAGAAGCCTTCTCATGACGTTGAACTAGATTCTCCTTCCAGCTCAACTTCCTATCTAAAATAACGCCTAGAAATTTGGCACTTGTAGAAAGACTTAACCGGGTACCGTTTAGTACCGGTGGAGTCACAGAAGGCACTTTATACTTTCTCGTGAAAAGTACAAGTTCCACTTTACTTGAGCTGACCCTGAGCCCGCAATGGGTGGACCACTTGGATACCTCCCGAAGCGCTCGTTGCATCAGCTCGCATAATGTCTGCGGAAACTTTCCCCTGATTGCAATCGCGACGTCATCGGCGTACGCGACGACTTTTGCGCCACCCCATGCCGTATCTCGCAGTAGCGTGTTTACGGTGAGGTTCCATAGGAGTGGGGATAGGACGCCTCCTTGTGGCGTCCCCCTCGACACGTGCCGTGACAATTCGCTCGCACCCAGCTTAGCCCCTACTACTCTGCAACAGAGTAGCTGGCCGATAAAGTCAACCAGTGAGTGTTCAACCCCTAGATCCCTAACGGCGCCAGTTATAGCTTCTGGAAATACGTTATTAAAGGCGCCTTCAATGTCCAGGAAGGCTACAAGACAGAATTCCTTAACGCTGAGAGACTTCTCAATATAGCCGACCAAGCTATGGAGTGCAGTCTCAGTAGATTTGCCTTTGCGGTAGGCATGTTGGTCATTAGACAGTAGTCTACTGTCGATGGTATCGGACAGGTAGCTACTAATAATCCTTTCAAGTGCCTTAAGAGCAAAGGATGATAGACTGATAGGCCTAAGATCCTTTGGATTAGTGTGTGAGGCCTTACCGGCTTTAGGAATAAAGACAGCCGTGACATTTCTCCATGCCAACGGTATGTGATTTAGTTTGAAACAGGCCCTGAAAATAGTACAGAGCCATTTTGCAGACAGCTCCAGTGTCTCAATTAGCTGGGCAGGTATTATATGTATGGTTTAAAGCTTTGGATAGCCCATTTAACCTTTTCTTCCGAAACCGGTATGTTAACGGGGTTGGAGGAGATGAGCGGAGGAGTTCCTTCCTCCGCAATTGTACTACCAGGGAAATGGGTATCTAATAACAATTCAAGGGTTTCCTTTCCCGTTGAGGTCCAGGAACCGTCTTGCTTTTGCAAGAAACCTATCGGGTTAGGGGATCCTGAGAGAATCTTCCTTAGCCTGGCTGTCTCGGAAGCACCCTCGATGCCGCCGCAGAAGTTTCTCCACGAGGATCTCTTTGCCTCCCTTAAAGCTTTTTTATAGGTCTGAAGAGACTTTTTGTACTCTAGCCATACCAGCTCGAGACTAAGTCTCTTGGCTTTGTTGAAGTTTTTCCTACAAGATTTTCGTAGTGAGTCCAACTCGCGTGACCACCAATGGGGTTTACGTTTGCCCCATTGTTTTGGTTCAGGGCAAGCCTGATTTAGGGCATTTGAGCAGGTCAGCGTAAAAACGTCCACCATGTTCTCTAGATCCCCGATACAATTAGGTTCAATAAGAGGTTCGCTGTTTAGCCTATCCTCAAATAACATTTTGTAAGAGCACCAATCTGTGTTTTTTAGGTTTTTTCGCACCTTTGGGCTGGTAATAGAAAAGTTCAATACGATTTCAATATAACGATGATCAGAGAAGGAGTGCTCATCTAGAACCCTCCAACTCTCGATCAATTCAGATAGACTATCACTGCATAGAGTTATATCTAAAACTTCTTTACGATTGCTAGTAATGAAGGTGGGATCCCTACCTTTGTTGCATATAAGTAGGTTAGTAGTTAGAAGGTAGTTGAAGAGTAACTCACCTCGATCATTGATGTCCGTGCTCCCCCAGTTGACATGGTGAGCATTTGCGTCGCTGCCGACCAACATGTGTCCGCTCTCAAATTTGGACACTAAGTTCCGCACCATAGAGGGAGGGGGGTACTCGGCTTCGTACGGCATGTAAGCCGATGCCAGCACCAGTGACATTCCCCCTATCTCCGCAAGAATTGCCGTGACGTCGCCATCACTGTAATTAGGTAAAAGAAAGATATTCAAATCTGCTTTAGCCAGAATGCAGGCTCTAATTTTACCTTTACCGCGCTCCACGAAAAGCTTGAAGCCGGTGGCACTCAACCCACATACCCTTGACTTACAAACCCAGGGTTCCTGAATGAGTACCACCGTAACGTCGCCTTTGCTCAGGCGACCTAGGAGAGCAGCTGAGGCTGCTTTAGATCGATGGAGGTTTATCTGCAGAATTCTCATGCGAGAAAACCGCTGCCTCCCCTCCAGCCACGACGGTGACATCAGCCACGCTCTCTCCGTCGCTGAGCAGCAGCTCCTCCTCCGCAAACATCCTGTGCATTGTTGGTGCAAAGTTTGTCTGAGAGGAGACGCTGCCTTCAGCGTCGGAGAGTTCCGGTTCCGGCTCCGGTTCGGGTGCCTCAATGTCCACGTCCATTGCTGCACCCGCACCAGAGGCACGCTGAGCGTCCCCGCGGTACACCTTAATGATGACCTCATCGAGGCCATAGCAGACGCGGCCTTGCCTCTTCTCAAGGAGTCCGATGGACTCCTTGTTTAGGGACAAGACCACTTGTCTCGAAGGGCCTTCCGCGTCCTCGACCCGGACGACCCTCCAATCACTTGTTGGGAGGGCCGGGTTCATCATCTGAAGCATCTTTAAGATGCTTTCCGGTGCCGATGGTGTCACCGGAACCCATGCCCTCGCCCGGGGTCTGACTGGAATGTCCTTCCAGTCTACCACCTCCAACTTAGCCCCTGGGTAGACAGGGCCCACCTCTGCAACGGCGGCCTTATACAGCGCCACCGATCTCAGGTCCTCACAGGCGACCACCTTAATGTGGCCCTGGTACCAACCAGCGTCCTTACAGGCAGGGGGGGTTCCAGGGTTCTCCAGCAGAACGTCAAAGATGACGTTCGCCAGAGCTGCCTTCACCCACCTCCACTGGTCCTTTGGTATGGACCCGAGCTCGTTGCCTCGGTCCAGGACCCCAATAAGGATCCTGTCCTTCGCAACCTCAGCAAAGCTAGGCCTGCCCACCCACGAGTGCGGCCGGATTCTTTTAGAGGCCGGAGTTTGTTCTTCCGCCGATCTTTGTCGCTTTGACGGAGGCACCCGGTTTTCCACCGAAGCCCCAGTGACCCGGAAGTTAGGCAGCAGGGCTTTCGCCCTTTCCACCGCTTCCTTCGCGCTCTGGGACAACGTTTCCAACGGGACCCCGTCGTATCTTTTTAACGTCTTCGCGGCCTTACGCTTGTCAGCGAATTTGAACCGCTCCGACTCCAACATCAGAGGGGCGTGGCTCGTAGTTTCCATCGCTGCCACGCCCTCTATACTATCTTGTGCGGCTACTTGTCGCCTTAGTCCACTCGGGCCAGGCCGTGAGACCGTTGCCTTCGCGAGACTAGGCTTCGCAGCCGCGCCGGTGTTTGACGGGCCCCTAGTGCCTAGTGCCACGGAGGGATCTGCCGTTTCCAGCACAATCCCCGCAGCTTTGCTGGTGCTAGGCCCCGCCATAACACCCGAAGTCACGGGAGGGCGTGCAACACTCACATCCAGCCCGGAAGAGCTCCTATCGGAGCGAAGCGGCGCGTTAGGCGCTTGCGCCTGCGCATTCTTACCCCGAGATAGGGAAGAAGAATATTTCATGCTTGTCTTACCCTGAGATGGGGAAGACAATTTTTTTGTGTTTTTTGCTGTTGTTGTTGCTATACTTTTATTTGTATTCATCTTGGTCGTACGACCACCTGCTCGACGAGGCAAGCGCAGCGGTCTAGAAATATTGAGGGGGAAATGGGTGGTACACCACGACAGCGCCCCTTGCCGCGGTAAGGCCAAACTTACTCCCTGAGGTGGCCCGGTGTCAGGGAGGCGCCGTTAAAATACAGCCGGAATTTAAACCCCCTGGCTGCAAACCGACCAATGGGCACGGTAACGCTTGACACCCTGGATTAGGGAGGGGGGGGGGGGGGATTAGCTAGAGAGGAAGGAGAGCTGGGAGATACTAGGAGGGATACAGGGTATGCGGACCAGAGAGATGTTGGTACGGTAATCTCCACATAAGAATCAGTGCAAGAACGAATCCTACACTGATTCTTATGTGGAGCCTCCCTCTTAGTTCGTGGTGGCATGGAAGACCTCGAAAGGAACAGCCGTGCCAACACTTAAGCCTCATCCCCACGCCAAGGAGACCAACGATGATGAGGGTCAGCGGGGCAAGTAGAGACGGAAGAGGAGTTATGCAACAATTTGGATAAGAGAAGGGAGGATAGGGAAAGGGAACGGTAACCAAAAGAATGTTCTTTTCTGTTTTTCGGCAATTTTTGTGTCGATTCGCCAATTGCGCGTGCACGTGTACGCAAATGAATTGATGCGCATTTGGACAAAAGTCCTAGAAATATTCTACAACAATGCCAGCAGTTTGTCAGACTACGTTGTCAAAATACATTATTGTCTGTATTGCGATGTTGAAACTTTTCAACGACCGTCGATGGTGCTTGCACGTGTACGCAAATGAATTGATGCGCATTTGGACAAAAGTTAGAATACTCTAGAAAAAATGCCAGCAATTTGTCAGACTACGTTGCCAAAATACATTATTGTCTGATATTGTGATGTTAAAACTTTTCAATGACCGTCGATGGTTTGTAAAATTGAAGATTATAGCATTTTTGTGTTCGTCGTGAAAAAGATTGTTGAGGGGAACATTTGCATGCACGGGGAGATGATATGCTCGCGCTTATGAATGAACGGCATTTGTTTTCAAGAATACGCGCACGCGTTTATGAATGAATTTCTCGTTGTTGTATGTAGTTTCAGATATTTTAGAATATTTGGCGCCGACGCAGGCACAAGTGCAGCTGCGGTTTTGATTGCGCTGTGATTTGATTTTGATATAGCGTAGGTCAAGGTTGAATTTATGCATATGAACGTAAGTACATACATATGTGTGTATGTATGTACATGGATGCACATGAATTTATGTATTTAGATATATGTAGCTTTGTACATACATATGCACATAGATATGCATAAATAGGGATGTGTACATATAATTGTATACTTGATGACATATGTAGTTATGCATGTAGTATTCTCTGAAAGTATGAAAAAAAATAAAGTAAATCAACCCCCACCCAAATTTAAGCGCAGGGTTCCGAACTCTCGCAAAACGAGAGCATAAAGAATATTGTGACGCCTCTTGAAGCAACTTCATCGCTACTTGATTCAGTTTCCCGTGAATAACTTTTGCCAAGACAAATATTTGATACAAATGAACAAATTTGTAATATATGTATGTATGTATGCAGATCGCGTATTATTTCGCTTCTCCAGAAAAAGGAAATCAACATAGGAAACCAAATGAAATACTAAATTGGAATACTAAATTGGAAGCAAACTCGTGTTAATATCGACAAATAATTTTAGTTTAAGCCAAATTTTTTTCTTTTGTTTTAAGTAATTTATTTTAAGCATTTCTTGAGCTTTTTCCTCTTATATTAAATTTTATATATGTTTTCAAACAAACCATAAAACTACACAATATGCAAATTTGAAATGCCGTCGGTAAAACAGCAAATGAGCCAAGTTGTTTTGGCATATAAAATTGACTCAATCTCAGCTCTGTTAGCTTGCCGCTCGCAATGTGGTGTATTTCCATGAGTGGGTCTGTTGAAGATTTTTCGACTTTTGAGAATTCACACTGAAATTCGGTCATGAGCCTTCTCATTTAATACACGTTCTCTGGTTTAAGCAAAGGAATTGTATGCGTGCTTAAATTTGGGGGTTGATTTAAGATTTTTAATTTTTTGCAAATTCTTGCACTAGCATACATATGTTTGTACATAATAGAGAACGTATATTTAATGAGAAGGCTCATGTCCGAATTTCAGTGTGAATTGTCAAAAGTCGAAAAATCTTCAATAGACCCACTCATGGAAATACACCACATTTGTACAGAGGAGACAAATTGCGAGCTGCAAGTTAACAGAGCTGAGCAGAGACAATATTTCTTTTAACCGAGAATAAATTCTAATAAAAGTTGATTGTTCTTGTACCAATTTTAGATTTCGCAATGATATAAATGAAGTAAAAGAAAAATTGAAATAGTTATATTTTTATATTTAACGAGAACCTTGGTTTATTTAAATATGTAAATTATAAGATTGAGTCAATTTTGGATGTATGCAAGCACGCATATGCCAAAAAAACTTGGCTCATTTGCTGTTTTACCGACGGCATTTCACATTTGCACATTGTGTAGTTTTATGGGTTGTTTGAAAACATATATAAAATTTAATATAAGAGGAAAAAGCTTAAGAAATTCTTAAAATAAATTAATTAAAATAAAAGAAAAAAATTTGGCTTAAACTAAAATTACTTGTTGAATTTATTAAAAAATGAAAAATATGTGAAATGTTAAAATATCCAATCATATTCATTCTTCAAAATGTATTCCTAAAAACAAATGCCGTTCATTTATAAGCGCTAGCATTTAATCTCCCGCGCCGACAAATATTCCCCTCAACAATCTTTTTCACGACGAACACAAAAATGCTATAATCTTCAATTTTACAAACCATTGACGGTCATTGAAAAGTTTTAACAGCACAATATCAGACAATAATGCATTTTGGCAACGTAGTCTGACAAATTGCTGGCATTTTTCAAGAATATTCTAGAATTTTTGTCCAAATGCGCAGGAATTCATTTGCGTACATGTGCTCGCGCAATTGGTGAATCGACACAAAAATTGTCGAAAAACTGAAAAGAATATTCTTTTGGTTACCGTCCCTCCTCTACCGTCTCTACTTGGCCGGCTGACAATCAAAAAACCGATTTTTCGCGGGTTACTAGTTCTCTCTCTATAATTTACGTTCTCTGGGTTACCGTAACCTTTCCTCCCTTCTCTGTTCAACAACTGTTGCATACCTCCTCTGTCTCAACTTGCCTCGCTGTCAATCAAAAAACGGGGTTTTTCGCGGGTTACTACTTTTTCTTCATTGTTTCATTTTTAGTTGGATTCGTAAATAGCTCTTCTTATTTGCGCACACATTGCTATGATTTGCATAATTAGCTATTTAAGCAAAACGCGCGGAACGTCTGCTGTGGCTTAGCGCGTATAGTCGCCGGCCACATTATCATATAGCACATTTGAGATTTTGCCCCATAGTTCGAATCCTAGCTTTTATGTGCCATGTCTAATTTTTAAGCATTTTTTTTTAATTCAATAGGATATAATTTTCATAAATTTTTGGGAAATCTGGTATCAATTACATTTCTCTTCTGATTCTATTGAGTTACAAAAGAATTTACCAAATTATCAGAAGATGTATGTATGTATGTGCATATTTAAGATATTAGATCTATTTTTTATGTTTACATAAATATTGGTATAATAACCAAATTGAAACTTTATTCGAATGTATATTTTATCCGATTTACATAATTTTTGCAAATTAAAGTAAAACTATTCAAGTTTTCTTGACGTCACTTGCAACAAATATCTGCATATCAACAAAATATCGTTCCCGAAACATTGAATTTGTATATTTTTCCGCTTTTCTAACATCCATTTTAACATTTCGCAGCGTTTTAACATTGCCAAAAAATGTGAATCTAAAATTCCGCAGCGAAAAACTATCAACTTACTACTATCAATAAATAAAAATGTTCGACCTGAGTCGTTTGCACCTTCTCATTGTTTGATGTTCTGCACGCTGTTCCAATGTTGTATTTAAGCAATTTCATGGGTGTCGGTGAGCCAAACAGCTCCCGGCCACCAAAGAGGATGCTCAGGCAAATCGCATGGCATTACGCCTTTCGACGCACAGTCCGCTGGATTGTCCCGTGTAGGAGCATATGTACCTCCACTGGGCTATAGTATGCAAACGCTGTATTTCGGCAACACGATTTGCTACATATGCGTTCTACTTATTCGTTGGTGCTCTTATCCAAGCTAATACAGTCGTACTATCATTGCAATAAAATACCTGTTGTATCACACTGTCAATTAGCTTAGACAGCAGGTGGGCATCATATGGCTCAAGTTTTGGAATTGACAGCGTTTTCAATGGAGCGCCTTTGGGTTTTCCCAGTAGTATTCGAACTATCACCCCTCCATTTACCATAAGAGTTGAAAAAAAAAATACGACGGCAACGAAGTCACCTAGCGACGCATCTCAAAACTCGTGTATATCACAACTTCACGTCTTGGAAGTCCCAATAAATCTGCCTATTCTGATGGCTTCAAGATATTTCAGCGTACTTTGACAGTATGTCTAATGTGTTGAAATACACTTTGTCAGTTCGTCATCCCAATTAATACTTGCAACCCAAAGCTTTTGAAATAAAATTTTTGGAACTATTGTAGTACTTAGGTGTAAGCCATCCTTGTGGATCAAACAATTTGGATGTATCGGAAAGTAAATTTCGTTTTGTTAGACCCATATCGAAGGTAATTAAAAACGAAAAGGAATCTGAAAGCGGATCCCATTGCAACCCTAATGCCTTTATATAATGATCACTGTTGAGTTCGATTGAATTTGAGCCTTCTTGTAGCGCTTTAGGAATTGATTTCAGTAGTTCCGTAGAATTAGATGCCCACCGGAAAGTTGATATTGTAGATGTAAATCCTCAGTTAGATCATCAGCGCCAGTAATAACATCATCAACGCAAACATCACGAGAAAGCACTTCGGATGCGATAGGGTAGTTGCGCGCCTCATCTATAGCCAGTTGCTTCAATGTTCTCACAGATAGAAAAGGAACAGGTGTCGTACCATATGTTTTTCTATAACAGAACACAACGCAAAGCAGTTCTCTCGCCATCGTAAAATAATTTGTGCTAAGTCGCATTGCAGCGCAACCCCTGGAGCCAGTTCTTCATTAGGAGAGCGATGATTGCAGTATTTGGTTGAGCCGTGGAAAAGAACACGCAGTTTCTTTGTTGTATTACCTAGCTTTTCACCGTCGTGATGTGGCAACAAATAATAATTTGGTTTAATGTTACTTGAGTATTCCCCAAACTCACGCATATGGCAAAGTTCTTGGTACTCATCCCTGAACTTACAGTATTCTTCACGAAATATTGGTTTTGTCTAGAAAATTTGGTCCTTATTTCGCAACCTAGTCAAAGCTCCGAGATGAGTATTTTCGAATAGGGGGATAGGCTTACCTTTTAATTCGGCTTTGAATGGTAGCGGCCATCTGCGCAATCAACTTCTTCAGAGGACAAAACTTGTTATTTACGAATCTCCTCTTATTCCAAGAAAAGCTTTAGTCGATCATCGATATGGCAGAGGGTAGTGCTGATTGTTCTCTCGTAATTAGCATTAGAGACTGGGCCTGAAAGTGCCTAGCCGAAATAGGTATCTTGGAAATAGTAGCCCAAGATCGGTTTTATGTTGACCTGATTTCAAAATGGAACCATGTACGTCAGCGCCAAGTATTATATCAATTGGTCGCGACTTGTAGTATTGTGGATCAGCTTAGTTTTTACTTCCGGACGTTGGAAGTTGGATTGCAACTTGTGAATTGTTACGACGTGGTCACCGATCGCTTCTAAAGTACGGAACGTGGTTTTCAGAAAGGTGAAAAGGGTATGTTCCCAATCTTTTCTAGTTTCGGATTCTAACTTCTCGGCCGTTATGTGCATGATCAAGGGACCCAATTAGCGGTTGGAACTTCTTAATTTGTCAAAGAGCAAGGCATTCCTATGTTGTGTCGAGAATTCCTCTAATCGCAACTTTTAAACACTTTGGAGTGGCATAAAGCTTCCGCAAAATTGTGAAAACTATGATGCGTTTGTTGTGCTACCTATTTTCTCAAGTTTTACCTGCGAGGTCGTAATTAGCTTCAGTTGAAGAAATACGCTTTACTAAGCGCTCTGGCTTGCTTTTTACAGAATCTTTAATTTTTTTGAATTTTAATGTACAAGTGATATTTATAAGTCGCGAAAAGGAATCCATTCCAAATATTGTCCAGAAAATGTTGGAAGTGAGATTTTGGTTAAGTTTACATCACTTGGCGAATCACTATTCGCACTAGGTATCTAATCGTAAAGAAAGGCTTTGAAAGCAATATATTTATCTTCAAATAAAGAGTTTTGATCTTCTACACAGTAGGAGATATCTGTACACCTTAAGTCGGTTTCCTTTATGTATTTGTAAATTTTTGTATGGTTTGTAGAAAAAGTGGAGCACACACCATCTACCTTTTCCAGCAGCACCGTAATGTATCCATTTGTTACCTGTTCTGGTTTCAGCTTATCCGCATTTGTCGTAAGTTTGTTCAGTTCCTGCCGCAAATCCTCTTGCTCAGAGACCAGCATCATTACTTCATTCAACGTCTCTTCTTGCGACATATTAAGTTGTCACCTTACACTTTCTTAAACTAGTTAAATTTAAGATATCACGCTTTAATTGAATTTATTACTTTAGACTGGTTAGATATCACACACTCTGTTACAACGAAACGGACCTTGTTTTATACATTAAATTTGAAAACAGGCAGAAAAACAAAGGTGGATATAATTATCTGCGTCGTTTGATGTGTCCGAATAAAGTTCAACCAGAGATCTTGTAAGAAATGAGAAGGCGCAAGTCTGAAATGTCCTTTTTCATCAACAAAATTTTGGCGTGCAGCCGAAAGAATTCATCAGCGAAAACTTGGCCATCATATTGAATCTAAATCTACCATACCAATAGAAACCTTTTTCGCCATATTTTGCTATATTTGGCAGAGGGGTTGCTGCGGAGGCAGGTTCCTGCATGCGTGCAAGAGAAGAAGTCTAAATAATAAATCAAAACAAAACCGAAAACAAAAGAAGAAAAATAAGTAAACGAAAAAAAAATGTGTCTGTATCGCGAGGGGCAACTTGAGACGGCAGAGGAGTTATGCAACAAGTGTGCATAAGAGAAGGGTGGAAAAGGAAAGGCGGAATCGTCAAAAAATTATTCTTTTAAATTTCGGCAATTTTTGTGTCGATCGTCATCAGCGCAAATTATGATTGTTATGAATATGGAATATTGTTAAGATATTACATTTGTAGGCACATCATATTAGATTTTAATATATATATATATGCGTGAATGTACTCACATAAGATGTCTAAATATACTAATTGATTTTATAAAGTATATTTATATAATTTTTTTGCATTTATTGAATTCTTAATAATAAAAATGCCAAAATAATAATATTAATTTTTGAGCTCAGGCTAGTATAAGGAAAAGTATATTGGAAAAAAGACAACAACAGTCAGGAGTGGAAGAAATTATAGCTATGTTGGAGATCAGCACATCTCCTCATCATATTTCTTTCATGACCCCACTGACACTCGAACCCACAACCTAATACTTTCTCGGCAAGTGCGTAGCCAATGGACCACAGTCCCAAAATAGTTAATTTTTTATTTTAAATCCTATTGATTTAAAAACAAAACAAAAGAAAAAAATTGGCGTAGAGTAGAATTTTAACTGTGGCGGTAGCTGAGACGGGCAATATACGTATCTTAATGTAGTACTCAACTATACAAGCACAGCCACAGCAGACGTTGAATTGTGCTTGCCTAAATGGCTAATTATGTACATAAATCATGCATATTGGAAGAGTATACAGCATTTTTGTTTACAAAATACGAAATTAATACATAATCAAAATGAAATTTTTCATACAATTTTAAGCGAAAATTTCTTAAAAACGAAAAAGATGTTGCATAACTTTTAGTTATTAATCAGCTCTTTAAGAAAATTATTATAAGCTTATTTAAAAAAATAATAATAATGTAGTATTACATGCCATCATGAATATTATCAAAAATTAAAAAAAGTGAAATTCAACATGTTCAAAATTTTAACAATATTGCAAGTGTATGGGAGTTTTTTTTTAGAAAATATAAAATTAATCAATAAATAGTTAGGTAGGTTACGTTGGAGTGGCAACCACCTGCAGCGGCTCACTTAGACCAGTATTAGGCCCATTGTCTGCTTGGTCGTACCTTGTCTTGCAAGTTCATCTGCCATGCAGTTTCCCTCTATGTCTCGGTGACCAGGGACCCAAATGGGGTACAGTCTATTCTGCTTAGCCATCTCCTGTAGAGATCGGCGGCAGTCCAGCGCGATATTCGAGTTAAACGTGAAAGAGCTCAGAGCCCGGATTGCAGCCTGGCTGTCACTAAAAATGAAGATGTCTCTTCCTATAATCCCGGTCCCTATCTTCTTCACCGCTTCCATGATAGCTAAGATCTCAGCCTGGAAGACGCTGCAGTGATCTGGTAACCTAAAGGAAATTTGCAGGAGAGGGTTTCGTGAGAAAACGCCCCCTCCTAACTGATTATCGAGTTTCGAGCCATCTGTATAGATGACAATGCTATCAGGTGGAGTATGAAAACCAGGTTTCCACTCCTCCACTAGAGGGCCCTTGGGTTTCAGGGTGCCACTGGGATGTCTCTCTTAGTCGCAAGGCAGTCATCGCTGCCCTCTGTTGTCCGACCGAATCTTAAGGAAGGAGGTCTAAAATGGCGTTCAAAGCCTCATTTGGCGTGGTTCTGAGCGCCCCACTTATGCATATCATACTAGATCTTTGCACCTTGGCGAGTAGCCTGAGGTTAACTTCTTTATCTAATGCCGACCACAATACGATCACCCCATATAGGACAATTGGTCCGACGACCGCTGATAAAATCCACAGACAGATCCGGGGATTAAGACCCCATTTCCTGCCTATGGCTCTCTTACATGTAAAGAGGGCTATGGAAGCCTTGTCATGACGTTGAACCAGGTTCTCTTTCCAGTTCAACTTCCTATCTAAAACAACGCCTAGAAATTTGGCATTTGTAGAAATACTTAACCGGATACCATTTAGTACCTCCCGAAGCACTCGTTGCATTAGCTCGCATAATGTCTGCGGAAACTTTCCCCTGAGTGCGATCGCGACGTCATCAGCGTACGCGACATCTTTTGCGCCACCCCATACCGTATCTCGCAGTAGCGTATTAACGGGGAGGTTCCACAAAAGTGGGGATAGGACACCTGCTTGTGGCGTCCCCCACGACACGTGCCGCGACAATTCGCTCGCACCCAGCTTAGCCCTTACTACTCTGCAACTGAGTAGCTGGCCGATAAACTCAACCAGTGAGCATTCAGCTCCTAGATCCCTAACGGCGCCAGTTATGGCTTCTGGAAGCAAGTTATTGAAGGCGCCTTCAATGTCCAGGAAGGCTACAAAACAGAACTCTGAGACAGTAGTCGACTGTCGATGGTATTGGACAGGCAGCTACTAACAATCCTTTCAAGTGCCTTAAGAGCAAATGATGATAGACTGATAGGCCTAAGATCCTTTGGATTAGTGTGTGAGGCCTTACCAGCTTTAGGAATAAAAACAGCCGTGACATTTCTCCATGCCAACGGTATGTGATTTAGTTTGAAACAGTCCCTGAAAATAGTAAAGAGCCATTTTGCAGACACCTCCAGTGACTTAATTAGCTGAGCAGGTATTATCCCATCCGGCCCTGCAGATTTGTATGTCTTGAAGCTTTGGATAGCCCAAGATCTCTTTGCCGCCCTTAAAGCTTTTTTATAGGTCTGGAGAGACTTTTTGTACTCTTGCCATACCAGTTCGAGATTAAGTCTTTTGGCTTTGTTGAAATTTTTCCTACAAGATTTACGTAGTGACTCCAACTCACGTGACCACCAATGGACTTTACGTTTGCCCCATTGTTTAGATTCAGGGCAAGCCTGATCTAGGGCATTTGAGCAGGTCATCGTAAAAACGTTCACCATGTTCTCTAGATCCCCGATGCAATTAGTTTCAATAAGAGGTTCGCTGGTTAGCCTATCCTCAAATAACCTTTTATATGAGCGTCAATCCGTGTTTTTTAGGTTTTTGCGCACTTTTGGGCTGGTAAAAGAAAAGTTCAATACGATTTCAATATAACGATGATCAGAGAAGGAGTGTTCATCTAGAACCCGCCAACTCTCGATCAGTTCAGATAAACTAACGCTACATAGAGTTATATTTAAAACTTCTTTACGATTCCTAGTAATGAAGGTGGGATCCCTACCTTTGTTGCATATAAGTAGGTTAGCTCCACGAAAAGCTTAAAGCCGGTGGCACTCAACCCACATACCCTTGAGTTGCAAACCCAAGGTTCCTGAATGAGTACCACCGTAATGTCGCATTTGCTTAGGCGACCTAGCAGAACAGCTGAGGCTGCTTTAGAACGATGGAGATATATTTGCAGCACCCTCATACGAGACAGCCGCTTCCTCCCCTCCAGCTACGACGGTGACGTCAGCTTCACCCTCCCCGTCACTGAGAAGCAACTCTTAATCCGCAAACATCCTACGCATTGTGGGTGCAAGGTTTGTCTGGGAGGAGACGCTGCCTTCAGCGTCGGAGAGTTCCGGTTCCGGCTCCAGTTCGGGTGCCTCAATGTCCACGTCCATTGCTTCACCCGCCCCAGAGGCACGCTGAGTGTCCCCGCGGTACACTTTGATAATGACCTCATCGAGGCCATAGCAGACGCGGTCTTGCCTCGGACAATACCACTTGTCTAGAAGGGCCTTCCGCGTCCTCGACCCGGACGACCCTCCAATCTCTTGTCGGGAGGGCTGGGTTCATCACCTAGAGCATCTTAAGGATGCTTTCCGGTGCCGATGATGTTACCGGAACCCATGCCCTCGCCCGTGGTCTGACTGCAATGTCCTTCCAGTCCACCACCTCCAATTTAGCCCCTGGGTAGACATATCATATTTCTTTTATTCGTAAATTGTCTTTTCGCACACATTAATATCAAAGAACGTAGATTACAAAGAAGTTGCATCGCGTTTCGTCTCTTGTGCCAAGAATTCTGGTCTAATTCACCACACATATAAACCAATTGGGTCTAATCAGATTCTAATATAAATCACTAAATGTCAAATTAGTTCTGGTATGGTGAATTTGACAAGAATTTCTGTTAGAGGAACGGTGGGATGGGATGCAACTTCTTTGTAATCTATGTTCTTTGTTGATATGATTTGCATTATAAGCCGTTTAAGTCAACACCGCAGTACGTCTGCTATGCCTTGGCGTGTATAGTCGCGGGTCGCATTAATATATTGCACGTTTCGGCAGAGAGCTTGTAACTTGGCCAGAGTTCAAATCCACTTTCGGGGTTTTTAAAGTGTTTTTTTTACATCAATAGGATTTAAAATAAAATATTAACTATTTTGGCAGTAGTTACCTATTATTTTTAAGAATTAAATAAATGCAAAAAAATGATATAAATATGTTTTATAAAATCAATTATTATATTTAGACATCTTATGTGAGTACATTCATGCATATAGATATTAAAATCTAGTATGATGTGCCTACAAATGTAATATCTTAAAAATATTCCATATTCATAACAATCATAATTTGCGCTGATGACGATCGACACAAAAATTGCCGAAATTTAAAAGAATACACACTTGTTGCATAACTCCTCTGCCGTCCCAAGTTGCCCCTAGCGAGACAAACACATTTTTTTCTTCGTTTACTTATTTTTCTTCTTTTGTTTTCGGTTTTGTTATGATTTATTATTTAGACTTCTTCTTCTTGCACGCATGCAGCAACCTGCCTCCGCAGCAACCCCTCTGCCAAATATAGCAAAATATGGCGAAAAAGGTTTCTATTGGTATGGTAGATTTAGATTCAGTATGATGGCCTAGTTTTCGCTGATGAATTCTTTCGGCTGCACGCCCAAATTTTGTTGATGAAAAAGGTCATTTCAGACTTGCGCCTTCTCATTTCTTACAAGATCTCTGGTTGAACTTTATTCGGACACATCAAACGACGCAGATAATTATATCTACCTTGTTTTTCTGCCTGTTTTCAAATTTAATGTATAAAACAAGGTCCGTTTCGTTGTAACAGAGTGTGTGATATCTAACCAGTCTAAAGTAATAAATTCAATTAAAGCGTGATATCTTAAATTTAACTATTTTAAGAAAGTGTAAGGCGACAACTTAATATGTCGCAAGAAGAGACGTTGAATGAAGTAATGATGCTGGTCTCTGAGCAAGCGGATTTGCGGCAGGAACTGAACAAACTTACGACAAATGCGGATAAGCTGAATCCAGAACAGGTAACAAATGGATACATTACAGTGCTGCTGGAAAAGGTATATGGTGTGTGCTCCACTTTTTCTACAAACCATACAAAGATTTACAAATACAGTAGGAAAACCGACTTAAGGTGTCCAGATATCTCCTACTGTGTAGAAGATCAAAACTCTTTATTTGACGATAAATATATTGCTTTCAAAGCCTTTCTTTACGATTAGATACCTAGTGCGAATAGTGATTCGCCAAGTGATGTAAACTTAACCAAAATCTCACTTCCAACATTTTCTGGACAATATTTGGAATGGATTCCTTTTCGCGACTTATAAATATCACTTGTACATTAAAATTCAAAAAATGTACTATCTTAAAGATTCTGTAAAAAGGGAGCCAGAGCGCTTAGTAAAGCTTATTTCTTCAACTGAAGCTAATTACGACCTCGCATGTAAAACTTTAGAAGATAGGTAGCACAACAAACGCATCATAGTTTACACAATTTTGCGGAAGCTTTATGCCATTCCAAAGTGTTTAAAAGCGTCGCCAGCTGCGATTAGAGGAATTCTCGACACAACATAGGAATGCCTTGCTCTTTGACAAATTAAGAAGTTCCAACCGCTAATTGGGTCCCTTGATCATGCACATAACGGCCGAGAAGTTAGAATCCGAAACTAGAAAAGATTGGGAACATACTCTTTTCACCTTTCTGAAAACCACGTTCCGTACTTTAGAAGCGATCGGTGACCACGTCGTAACAATTCACAAGTTGCAATCCAACTTCCAACGTCCGGGAGTAAAAGCTTAGCTGATCCACAATACCACAAATCGCGACCAATTGATATAATACTTGGCGCTGACGTACATGGTTCCATTTTGAAATCAGGTCAACATAAAACCGATCTTGGGCTACTATTTCCAAGATACCTATTTCGGCTAGGCACTTTCAGGCCCAGTCTCTAATGCTAATTACGAGAGAACAATCAGCACTACCCTCTGTCATATCGATGATCGACTAAAGCTTTTCTTGGAATAAGAGGAGATTCGTAAATAACAAGTTTTGTCCTCTGAAGAAGTTGATTGTGCAGATGGCCGCTACCATTCAAAGCCGAATTAAAAGGTAAGCCTACCCCCCTATTCGAAAATACTCATCTCGGAGCTTTGACTAGGTTGCGAAATAAGAACCAAATTTTCTAGACAAAACCAATATTTCGTGAAGAATACTGTAAGTTCAGGGATGAGTACCAAGAACTTTGCCATATGCGTGAGTTTGGGGAATACTCAAGTAACATTAAACCAAATTATTATTTGTTGCCACATCACGACGTTGAAAAGCTAGGTAATACAACAAAAAAACTGCGTGTTCTTTTCCACGGCTCAACCAAATACTGCAATCATCGCTCTCCTAATGAAGAACTGGCTCCAGGGGTTGCGCTGCAATGCGACTTAGCACAAATTATTTTACGATGGAGAGAGAACCGCATTGCGTTGTGTTCTGTTATAGAAAAACATATGGTACGACACCTGTTCCTTTTCTATCTGTGAGAACATTGAAGCAACTGGCTATAGATGAGGCGCGCAACTACCCTATCGCATCCGAAGTGCTTTCTCGTGATGTTTGCGTTGATGATGTTATTACTGGCGCTGATGATCTAACTGAGGATTTACATCTACAATATCAACTTTCCGGTGGGCATCTAATTCTACGGAACTACTGAAATCAATTCCTAAAGCGCTACAAGAAGGCTCAAATTCAATCGAACTCAACAGTGATCATTATATAAAGGCATTAGGGTTGCAATGGGATCCGCTTTCAGATTCCTTTTCGTTTTTAATTACCTTCGATATGGGTCTAACAAAACGAAATTTACTTTCCGATACATCCAAATTGTTTGATCCACAAGGATGGCTTACACCTACTACAATAGTTCCAAAAATTTTATTTCAAAAGCTTTGGGTTGCAAGTATTAATTGGGATGACGAACTGACAAAGTGTATTTCAACACATTAGACATACTGTCGAAGTACGCTGAAATATCTTGAAGCCATCAGAATAAGCAGATTTATTGGGACTTCCAAGACGTGAAGTTGTGATATACACGAGTTTTGAGATGCGTCGCAAGGTGACTTCGTTGCCGTCGTATTTTGTTTTAACTCTTATGGTAAATGGAGGGGTGATAGTTCGAATACTACTGGTAAAAACCAAAGGCGCTCCATTGAAAACGCTGTCAATTTCAAAACTTGAGCTATGCGATGCCCACGTGTTGGCTAAACTAATGGACAGCGAGATGGAGGCCTTACATGGATGTGTACAACAGGTATTTTATTGCAATGATAGTACGACTGTATTAGCTTGGATAAGAGCACCAACGAATAAGTAGAACGCATATGTAGCAAATCGTGTTGCCGAAATACAGCGTTTGCATACTATAGCCCAGTGGAGGTACATATGCTCCTACACGGGACAATCCAGCGGACTGTGCGTCGAAAGGCGTAATGCCATGCGATTTGCCTGAGCATCCTCTTTGGTGGCCGGGAGCTGTTTGGCTCACCGACACCCATGAAATTGCTTAAATACAACATTGGAACAGCGTGCAGAACATCAAACAATGAGAAGGTGCAAACGACTCAGGTCGAACATTTTTATTTATTGATAGTAGTAAGTTGATAGTTTTTCGCTGCGGAATTTTAGATTCACATTTTTTGGCAATGTTAAAACGCTGCGAAATGTTAAAATGGATGTTAGAAAAGCGGCAAAATATACAAATTCAATGTTTCGGGAACATTATTTTGTTGATATGTAGATATTTGTTGCCAGTGACGTCAAGAAAACTTGAATAGTTTTACTTTAATTTGCAAAAATTATGTAAATCGGATAAAATATACATTCGAATAAAGTTTCAATTTGGTTATTATACCAATATTTATGTAAACATAAAAAATAGATCTAATATCTTAAATATGCACATACATACATACATCTTCTGATAATTTGGTAAATTCTTTTGTAACTCAATAGAATCAGAAGAGAAATGTAATTGATACCAGATTTCCCAAAAATTTATGAAAATTATATCCTATTGAATTAAAAACAAATGCTTAAAAATTAGACATGGCACATAAAAGCTAGGATTCGAACTATGGGGCAAAATCTCAAATGTGCTATATGATAATGTGGCCGGCGACTATACGCGCTAAGCCACAGCAGACGTTCCACGCGTTTTGCTTAAATAGCTAATTATGCAAATCATAGCAATGTGTGCGCAAATAAGAAGAGCTATTGGATTCGTACCAACTAAAAATGAAACAATGAAGAAAAAGTAGTAACCCGCGAAAAACCCCGTTTTTTGATTGACAGCGAGGCAAGTTGAGACAGAGGAGGTATGCAACAGTTGTTGAACAGAGAAGGGAGGAAAGGTTACGGTAACCCAGAGAACGTAAATTATAGAGAGAGAACTAGTAACCCGCGTATTAAAAAAAATTAATATACAGCGGTGCTCCAGTATAACGAATGATATAATGTCAGGGGTCGTTCGTAATACCGAAAAATTCGTTATATCGGAAATAATTTTACATGTATATAAAGAAGTAAAAATAAACAAAGCAATAAGGCAATGACTTTATTTAATTAAAAAATAATAAAATTACATTTATTACATCAATAGTAGGTATCAAAATTAAAAAACTATACAAGTCATACTCTCATGCGTACTCTGTACATGAATTAAACTTGAAAAATTATTAATTATTTAGTCAGGAAAGAACGAATGGTGTTTTCCACCTTCTTTGTAGATGCATTTTTCTGATATGCATTGTGTTGCGTCTTCCTGAACGTGAATATGTCAGTTTCATCTTGGTTGTTTTCCTCGGCCCATTTAATACATCTATCGAAATATTCTATGGCATCTGTATGTTTTATTTTTGGAGCTACTTCGATGACAACATCATCTTCCAAGTCTTCATTAACGATTTCAATATCTGGAGCATCATTGTTCATATTACCTTCATTTAATGCATTTTCATCATTATTCCATGATTCTAAGTCGTTTTGATTGATATTTGACTAAAATAGTAGGTGTAATAAATATGGTTTTTCTAAAATATTTCAACAAATCCTAAGCATACCTCGGGGAAAGCTGATCTCATTAGATCTAGTGTGCTGGTCATTGCCATGTTATACTCAGAATTCTCAACTGAGCCATAGGAATATCTTCTTCATCATAACCAACTTGCGATGGTTGAATTAAAATCTTGTTCCAACATCTTTGAAGTGTTTCTTCTGAAACTTTTTCCCATGACAAAGCAACAAGTTGAACGGCTTCGAACAGAGGAAACTCCTTTAACGCTGTAGCAATATAATTATCTCGGCTTACTATCATACTCAACAAACTATTCCGGTAAAATAACTTTGTTAGCCTGAGAGCATTTTGGTCCATAGGCTGGATCAAGGGTGTAACATTTGGTGGCATATACAACCCAAATGTTACCGTCTGGTGTCTTTAACTCCTCTTCTGGAGGGTGACTTGGCGCATTGTCAAGCAGCAATATGGCCTTTTTTGAAAGTTTTTTCTTAATCAAAAACTCTTCAACGTTGAATAAAAAATGTATTGATTGTGCCTGTTTTTCAATCGTACTGCTTACCTGTGGAACAAACATTGAGAAAAACCGGTTCTTGAAAATCTGTGTAGTCATCCAAGCCGATTTGGAAAGGCAATAATCGTCAGGAAGTTTTTTGTTTTTGAATGAGCGCAGTTTTTTCGATTTGCCGATTAAAAGAGGTTTTAATTTTTTCATTCCAGTGGCATTCGCTCACGCCAGCATTGTTATTCGTTCCTTGGATATTTTACGTCCAGGGGAACACATTTCGTCAGCATGAACTAGAGTTTTTTCAGGCAACTTTTTTTAATATAACCCCTGTAATATAACAATATTAAATCAGAAAAATTTATTAGCTTATTCGAATTCTTAGGGCCAGATTTATTCTGGGTGGCGACTTCAACGCTAAGCACCCTTAGCGGGGTTCAAGACCAGCAAACCCTAAAGGTAAAAATCTCCTAAAGTGTGTTCGAAAAAAAAGGTCAGCGTTTTATCTTCTGGAACCCCCACATATTGTCCTTCTGATCCGCGTAAGATACCAGATCTGCTAGACTTCGTTGTATATAATGGTATACCAAGTAGTTGTCTCCAAATAACGGACTGTCAAGAACTAAGCTCTGATCACACTCCTTTGATTTTAAATTGTAACATATATTTACGAACATTTGCTAATAAAACAAGTTTAATAACAAACAAAACAGATGTTGATTTGTTCCAATCCTGGTTAGACAAAAACATTGATATAAACGTAAGACTCAAAACTGATAAAGAACTTGACGAAGCTGTTTAATGTTTCTACAACTCAATTCATAAAGCTGATTTCTATGCATCTCCTGAAGCATAAAAAATTTCCAACACTCATGGAGGTGTTAAGAACAACTTATACATTTCAGCTGAAATTAAAAAACTAATTAAAATAAAGCGACAATTAAAAAAAAGGCAAATAAGCAGGAACCGAATAGACAAAAAAGATTTAAATCGAGCTTTTAAAGAACTTAAACAAAAGCTTAGTGGCTTTAAAAATGAATGTACCAAAAACTATCTCAAGAACTTAGGCACCAAACCAAGTGAATTCTCCACATGGAAATGCACAAAATTTTTAAAACGTCCTTTAAAAATTTAAGCCCCAGTTAAAGATAAAAACGGCAGCTGGTGTAGATCCGATTTAGAGAAAGCAGAAGTATTTGCTGAGCATCTGCAGGATATTTTCAAACCCTTCCCCTTATGTGACGATAGTGAACTATCTAAAATAAATGAATTTTTGGATAGCCCCTGCCAAATGGACTTCCTAATCAAAACCATCACTCAGCAAGAGGTTGCCGAGGAAATTTCAAACCTTAAAAATGCAAAAGCTCCTGGCCTTGACAGAATTAATAAGAGAGTTTGTAAAATATTACCTGAAAAATCTATTATATTTTTGACAATTGTTTTTAATGCAATATTGAGATTACAACATTTTCCAACACAATGGAAAACAGCCGAAGTACTCATGATCAATAAACCAAAGAAGCCTGAAAATATAGACCGATAAGCTTATTAGTAACATTCTCTAAAATATTCTTACGACGACTTTTACCAGTACTCAATTCCCTCAACATAATTCCTGAACATCAGTTTGGTTTCCGCCACAAACATGGACCCCCAGAATATTGTCACCGAATTGTCAAATATATATCGAACACATTGGAATTAAAGGAATACTGTTCAGCAGTATTCCTAGATATTCAGCAAGCTTTTGATCGAGTCTGGCACACTGGCATAAACGAAGATTTTATGTTAAAATTCGGGAAGACCGCTCCAAAACATATGACATAAACGCTGGCGTACCTCAGGGCAGTGTTTTAGGACCTATCCTCTTCACTATTTTCTCCTCAGACATGCCGATAAATGACAATGTTTTAGTTGCAACCTACACAGATGACACTGCAATTCTTTCATCGAGCACCTGTACCTATCTATGGTGGTTTTAAAAATGTTCAAGAGCAAATTAACTTAATTGAAACCTGGCTTAAAACATGGAATATTGCAGAAATTTACATTGAGGAAAGGTGATTGCCCCAATATTTATATTAATCAAGCTTTAAATACACAAAACAAGTGTTGTTAAATACTTGTGATTACACCTAGACAGGCGATTGACTTGGCAAGAGCATATTAAAGCCAAAAGAGTGCAATTAAATATTCAAACAAAAAAACTGTGTTGGTTAATTGGTCCCACTTCCGAGCTTTCAATTGATAATAAAATATTAATCTACAAAGTAATTTTAAAGACCATATGGACTTACGGTATCCAAATTTAGGGCACTACCAGCAATTCCAATATTAAGGTTCTTGAAGGATACCAAACAAAAACAATTAGACAAATTTTGAATGCCTCTTGGTATGTACATAATACATTATTACTAAACGACACGAAAATACCTACAGTAAAAGAGGAAGTTAAGAGATTTAGCACTAAATATCTGGAAAGACTCAGTTATCACTGCAACCCGATTGCAATTGCTCTATTAGACCAAAGTGACGAAGTGATTAAACTAAAGCGCATTCATGTATTAGATTTACCCTTCAGAACTTGATATAGATGTACATATAAATGAATTATAGCTGAATATTATACAAATGTAAATAATTGGACATGAATATTTGTACACTTAATTAACTAAATATGATTTAGTTATAAGTTTATAAGTTAATAATATTATAAGTATATATGGGGTGCTTCTAATGGGAAGGATCCACTAACATCATTGTTTTAAGTATGCCATCTCATTTGCTTATTGTCTACCGACAGATGGCAAATGAAATGAAATTATAAAAAAAAAAAAAATCTTTCACATTATTTAATTTTTAATCTCTATGGATAGTGTGGTCTGACACAGACCAGGGAGCAGTGATTATTGATATTGCTATTGAGTGTTTTTGATGAAGGCGCTGTATTATTTCAATATTTTCAATGCTTGCCGTTCTCCATACCTTATAGTAGGTCAGAAGATTCCGAAGGGACTTTACTTGAAGTTAGTACTGAGGTGCTATTTCTATTGCAACATCGTTACTTTTGATATAACCAGGCCCGACGAGAGGGGGGTGGGTCGGAGGTGATTCCCCCCGGGCCGGAGTTCTCGAAGGGGCCCGTATTTTTCAAGAAATTGAGTGAATACTTGAATTAGAATGCTTTTGATAGTCGATTACTCAAACATTTATTAGAAAGTTGTGATTACCCAAAAAGCGCGTTCTTGCGCTGATTCCACGTGGAAAAAAGTTCAAAAACTCAACCTTACGACAGAAACTTGTCGGGACATTGATGGAATTTTGAAATATATGAGCAAATTTGAGGGCGTTTTGATGGCCTCTATCCTTCAGTCAATCAATGAAAGAAACTTGGTTCTTTAAGAGATCAATGCCACAATCGACGCAGAAGTTAGGAATATAGAAAGCCTACCTGTGGATTTGCAATTTCTGCGCGACCGGTGGAAAGCATTTTATAATGAATGCAAAATTGTTGCAGAGATTTTTGAGCATGTTGAAACGATGTTACCATCAGCAAGAAAAAAAAACCGGAAACGACCTACATAAAGAAGTCGATGAAAATTGCAGTTACGCAGAAATTGAATTCAGAGGAAACACTTCTACGTCATACTTGACAGCGTTATCTGTGGACTGAAGAAAAGAAAAGAAGATGAACTCAACGCAGCTACAAAAAATTTTGCAAAAAAGTATTCCGTTGATATATTTGATAAGTTGTCCAATAAAGCTTTTCACCTAAAACGCGTTTTCGATGCAAATTTTGAAGCCCAAGCATACTTTATACAACTTGTTGAATGCCATCAATGCTCGAAAATTAGAAAGACTTTTTCCAAATATCTGCATCGCTTTGAGAATATTTTGCACTTTACCCGTTTCATTTTCAAGTGGTGAACGTTCGTTTAGTGCTTTAGCAAGGATCAAAAATTTTCATCGATCATGCTCGTCGAAGGGCAGGATTTCAGGACTAGCTACACTATGGCTAGAGGCAGAATTAGCCAAGAAGTTGGATTGACTGTTATCGACGCATTCACTGCCGCCAAAGCACTTCTAAGTTCCAAAAAATTGAAGATTGCAGGATTTTAAACTGCATGTTCAAAAACGTAATCATGATGGTCAACAGACTTCGAAAGAACTGTTTTTTTAATTAATCTGATAGATAAATAAATATTTGAATAAGACGTTTCTGTCTTCTTATTAACTGTCAAGTCCTGTATATTCGTATACTCCGATATAATCCGAATAAATATTTCTGACCAAAAGTCTATATATATGAACTGATTAATACATTCTATTGATTTTCGAAAGAGTATAAAAAAAATCTTGTGATCACTAACCTCAGAAGTTCATGTTCCTTTTCAGTACTAAAACTTAATACAACACATAAGCTAAGAAACATAATGAGCTAAGAATTTTAAAGTTGCTTCATGTAATGAATATAGAATAGTTCAAAGTTATCCAGTAAATTAGGTTCATTCATAAAAAAATGTTTGTTCCACAACCTAAACTTATCAACCTATACCAAAGGATGGGCCCTTAGCGAAATTTGTTTCGGGGTTTGCGCTGCCTTAATATGTCACTGTTTAATAGGAGAATGCAATAATTCGTTCGAGTGCATATGGATATATCATACCCTAACCATATAGTGACATATCTGTACACGTAATGCACAGCTGCATATATTTATCTGAGTTCTTTTATACATAAATTTGATTGAGCAAATGCTGGCCCTCTGGCTGAATTCAGCTGGCAGAACTGTCACTTTAAACTCAATGCGGCGCAAGGCAAATTTTTCTAATTTTTTGATTTTTGTAAATTGCCGTTATTTAAGAGGTGGGCATAGGTTTTTTTTTTGGATTTTTACAATTTTTAAAATTTTGCTTATGGAATTGAAATCTAATGTATTTAAAAAATTTGGTGCCACAGTTTTTGAGATATGCCTAGTTGCTCTAAAGTGGGCGGCACCAAGGCTAATACCAAATTTTTCATTTCTTGGAATTTCTTATATACATATATATATATATATGTATGTATATTAAATTTTAGTAAATTGTCTTTAGTTGTTACTTAAATATCAGGCCTTTTTGTTAACTTTTGCAAAATACCACCAATAAGGTTACAAAAGATTTACAGACATATTCTTTTCTCCAACCCAATCATATATATAAAATTTGAAGAAGTTAGGTTTTCTGGTTGTTGAAATATCGCATTCTTTTAATTTTCACAAAACACCGCTGGTTATTATCTGATTTCAGCCATTATGCGAAGCACGGACGGACAGATAGGTAGACGTGGCTGAAGCGATTTCAATTTTCATTCTCAACATTTTTGCTGAAGGTGAAAGAAGTTGTAATACTCTGGGCACTCGAGTATACATATATACATATATATATCAACGTAAAGAAACTGCATATGCAACGGAACCCATTAAAGGTTAATTTTATTTGCTATTCTGGAAGTGTTTGACAATAACTACAAAAAAGGGTTTACCTATATCTCAAAACGTTTTTTTTTAGAAAAACAAATGAAACATTTTTTTCATGTTTAACGAGTAGCACTTGGTCTAATAAGCACTTTTATAACGAGATTCCAAGCGTTAATAAAATATTTGTATACTAGGGTACTATTATATAAAAATTTGGCGCTTACATCATATATTTGGATGTTGGACCGACCTTCTCCAACAATTTGTGGGGTGCGTTATGTTGTTGTACCTCAAATTGAGGGTCGTACAATTTTACGATGGTAGAAATATACTCCACGGTTTGCCATTGCCTACCGAGGATTCGGACTCCTGACGCACTAGGAGAAGCGTGCACACGCTGCACTCGCGGCTACGGCGGCCGCACCTTATCATGGTTAATTGTAATGCAGAAGAATACTCATTTAATGTTGCGATCAGGCAATAAGAATAGGTACGAATTCACCCGCGCGTGGGATTCACGTACAGGTTTGGTTTTATGTAAATTCTTAAGTAAGATTAAAAGTCGTAATACTTATATTCAAGTCAGATTATTATCCATAAATGTGTCTTCATAGTCAGTTTAATAAAGAAAATATTTAGAATTTAATATAGAAAATATCTAGAATAGAAAATCGTGTTTGGAATACCATCCGAGTAAACGAAATTCAACGTTTTGCATGACATGACTTTGTCGTTTCTAACTTATGTATGTAAATACATATGTATGTATATTTCTATAAGTATGATTCTCTACTGTTTACATAGCTATGTATATGGGTCGTTCCATGCAAAATTTACACTCATAATTTTTTTCGGAAAAAGATATTTTTTTTTCGCGTTCTATATTGAAAAATAATCCACCCGTATTTTTTTATTTTAATATAATACTTAAAATTTTCGAGAAATGAATTTTCGAATTTTTGAAATCTTGAAAAAAGACGTTTTTTCAGTATTCCACAGTAAAAAAAGTTTTGGTCATAAAAAATTCTTCCTATACTGAAAATTTGCGTTATTCCCCTATCCTCGCAACACAGCTAAGTAGACGTTCTGTGAGTCTTTTTTATAACAAATTAGTGCTTTTTCTAAACAATTAAACTTTTTCCAAATTTGGGACTATCTTTTTTTACTTTTTATTTCTACATCGCAAATTTTTCACAGGTTATATAGTAATCACAGGCAATCATATTAAAATAAAAAAAGTAAAAAAAATGAGTCCCGAATTTCGAAAAAGTTTAATTGTTTAGAAAAAACTATAATTAGTTATAAAAAAAGATTACAGAACGTCTACTTTGCTGTGTTGCGAAGATAGGGGAATAACGCAAATTTTCAGTACAGGAAGAATTTTTTATGAATAAAACATTTTTTACTGTGGAATACTGAAAAAACGTCTTTTTTCAAGATTTCAAAAATTCGAAAACTCATTTCTCGAAAATTTTAAGTATCATATTAAAATTAATGAAATATTTTTGCAAAAAAATTTTTCAGTGTAAATTTTGCTTGGAATGACCCATATATGTACAACATATGTACCCTACAAAAATTAAACACCTTACTTGAATTATTTGAAGGAATCGGGATATTTAGCTTATTCATGAGCTGGACTAAATTGAAAATGAATTAATTTATGAAAGAAATTGCGTTGGTAATATCGCTGTGGTGCGCCTCTTTTAAGAAAAATGCGAAATATTTCAAAAACCGGGGATTATCAAAATTTGAATATGCATATGTATCTACATAGCTTAATAGATGTGTACGAATATATGTGCATAGTTTAATATATATGTATGAACGTAAATATTTATGTACATTCATCCATAAGCATGATTGCATGTACATAGTATGTATTTACACTCAAATGTATTTTTGTATGTATAGTACATCAATAGGCGAACAAGAAGGGTATTGCTCAGAGAGGGTAAGAAACAAATTTGAAATCTGTTCAATTTTTTCGCTGTCGGCAGCTTTGCTATTGTTTTTGTTTCACTTTAATAGACTATGAGCTGAATCCTTTCATCGACATTTACTTAGTTAGGGTGTTTGGCTGTGGTAAAATGCGTCTGCACTTTTAAGTGAATATGCGAAAAGGAAGGGCTTGAAATTGCATAACATTTTTAGCTTTCACAACTAGGGGAGGAGGAATCATTTGTAAATACACACAGGCCAGCACAGACGTAAACAAATATATAACAAATGTTTCCTTAATTTTTATTAATTCAAAATCATTGAAATGTAATAATGATAATCCCAAAAACCAATCAAAGGGATACGTGTGTACCGTTATAACAAAAAAGAGTGTTCAGGCCATTTTTTATTACTCTCGTTGGCTAAATATACTCGTTTTCATGCATTCATACGAACAACTGATATTTAGATGCGAATTTGAAGCGCGTAAATTACTCTTAACGCGGTGAGTTGGGAAACTCTATGTAAGTCGCAAGAGGATTATACGTTCTACAATGTATCAAGCAAGCTGAATCGTGTACTTGATGGGAAAAATAATAAGGGTGAGCATTACTCATAAGGTGCAGTCATGGGTTATGGATCCCACAATCGTTTCTATGCAATACGTGCTGTTAATAGTTGACGTTGGTCGTTTGCTGATGCCCAGAACTGTTCAGTCAACTGTAAAGGATAAATTAAATGTAGATTTTCTATCATTGTCTTACAATATAATGAAAATACAAGTAAAGGCGATAATTATCAAACACGAACAATTTTAAAAAAGGTGTCGTAGGCGAACCCAGTTTCCTCCGTTTGCAATAAATTCATAACTGATTTTATTATTATAATTTTTATACCCAAACACCCAGGGTATTATAACTTTGTTCACCTAATGGTTGTTTGTAACATCATTAAACAACCGAGATAGATACACACGTGTATTCTTAAAATTAATAGCGAAATTGATGAAGCCATGTCTGTCTGCCTGCCCGTCTGTGGGTCGGATAGCTCGAGTAAGTATTGAGCTTTCGCAGCGAAACTTGGTATACACATTGCCTTGGACCAAATGAACTTTCGTTTTGCAATTGGGCAAAATCGGATAATAACCATGCTCTATGTTTACGTTTGTTTTGTGAAAATCAAAAGAATGCCATATCTCGCTAACCAGTAAAGATAACTAGCTCAAATTCGATACATACACTGAACCGAAAAGGTACGTGATATTAATAAAAAAAATTATTGTGACAATAATTATGTTTATTAAAAATCCACCAATAAAAAGATTTATTATGAAAACAATATTGATTATTGAGATAATAATATATGATTATTAATATAACAAATTCGATTATTGAGCTAATAATCAATATTATTAATATAACAATTTCGATTATTGAGCTAATAATCAAAATTATTAATATAACAATTTCGATTATTGAGCTAATAATTTATGATTATTAAAATAACAATTTCGATTATTGAGCTAATAATCAATATTATTAATATAACAATTTCGATTATTGAGCTAATAATCAATATAATTAATTAAAAACTTTTGTTGATTTTTACTTTTTTAAATCATATTTATTTATTATGTATGCTTAGAGTTTCATATAGGTCTTAAATCATATACATAGGTATTAAAAATAATAATAATAATTCAGTTATGGAAAATATCTACAAAAAAATTAAAATAATAATTCATTGTATTTACTTATAAAATAAATAAATGAAAAAAGATATAGCAGCACTAGCTCGAAGCCATCAGCTATTAAAAATAAATTTTTTACATGTTTAATGCTTCTTCAAGAACACTGCATAATATGTGTAGAGTTTTTGTTCATATATCAACAGGGTGACCAAAAATGTGCCTTTATTATGATTAAAGTAGTTTATGAAATGTGAATTTTTGTAAATGAAAATCCTCTTTTTTTACAACTTTTTATTGGAAACTCATTGATAAAACTTCAAATTTCATAAACTACTTCAATAAATAAAAAATAATAAATGCACATTTTGTGTCAGCCTGTATATTAAAATTTAATTTTTTACATGTTTAATGCTTCTTCAAGAGCACTGCATAATATGTGCACACGGGAACAATTGTTTTTAATTGACATTTTATAAAAATAAACTTGAATGAAGTTCAAAAAGTTGGTACTTGCTTTGGGATATTCCAAATTAAATAAATGTATTATTGTGAAACAAACGTCTACTGCTCGTATAATGCTGTTAAATTCATATTTTATACCGTCAAAATATACATATATCTCTCGCACTTCCTTCAGGTTCTCTCCAACCAACATTAAAAATGGTTGGATGTGTTGTTGTTCGGATTTTTTTATATGGAGGAAATCTTCTAACTCTTCGATTGATGCACATAATTTTAAGACAGCATTCTGAGAATCTAATATTGTGAACCTGGTGTATTGTTTTTTGCCAACGACGTCCTTCGTAACGGCCCTTTGCCAGGGAACTAGGCACCCGTGTACAGCCCATAGCAATGAAGCTTCTTTACTAACTGATAAATATAATAAAAAATAAAAAATTAAAGAAATGATAATTTTGTAAAATAAAAAGGGATAATAAAGAGAAATACATATATACGTGTTGTTCGCATACTTTTTGCTACGTTGTGCATATCCTGCAAAGTGTCTGTAATGCTCTTGTCTTTGATCATGTTTTATTTTGCCATTAGAGAATGTGGAGAATTAATATCAGAAAAAATTGCGATAACTTTATTATAAGTATTTGAAACGAATACCAACCAATCGAAAACCGTTAGGCTGCTTGTATTGTGGCCATTCTTTAAAAATGTCTAATGTCGATCTGGCTTTTTTTATGGAAATAATTCTATGCTTACTACAAGCACTCCAATACTGCTCCAACTCCGATTGCGACATCTTGTCGTGCTTCATTGTTTTGACAATGAGGTCAGCATCTTCTTCAGGGACTAAAAAAGATTTTATATGAAGATATATTATTACAATTTTTAAAATTATTCAAAATACCTAACAATGCACTTTCACTTGCTTCTTTTACTTTCAATGATTTTGTAGATGATTTTACATTGAACATTTTGTTATAAATTCTTCCACGTTTTCCCGTACGGTAAAACTCCTGCATAAGAAAAAAATATAATAAAGGCATTATTATGCATATATGTACATATGTAAATATATATGTGTATTGAATGTTTACCAATTTTTCCGTTGGGAATCTTTCAAGAATACTATTCTCGATTGTATAGGTACAGGCTAGTGAAGCCTGTATTTCATTGTCAATGATATATTGGACAATCGTTCCAATTAGAATTGTGCGCTGCTCTTCTGTAAAAAGGTGATGTTTTTCGTAGTAACTCGCTATCATACGTCCTTTCATTGTTGTTGACAAAATAGAAGCCAATGAAATTATTTTTCGATTTTCTTCTTCGACTTCTGGCGTTGGACATTTGCTGTTGCGGTTTGAACTTATTGGTGAAGTGGAAAATGGAGAAAATATGTTGGTGTTGAGAGGCGACGATGGTTCTCGCAACGAACGAAAATGAGATGACTCTGCTAATATATTTAACGGTAATCCTAATGAATTACGCCACTTTTCTAAATGATGCTCAAAGTAAACTTGAGTCGCCAAATTTTGGTTGCGAAAAAGTTTTTCAATATGATGTATTCTTATTATTTTCAGTACATCAACAGTAATGCATTGTGCTACAATCAAAATTTAAAATTAATAAAATGGTACAAATTAACATAATTGGACAATTTACCTTTCAAAAGATTATAAAGATGCTCGAGTTTCCATTTTTTTAAAAGTGACAATAGTTCATCATATTCCACGTTATCTGAACTTTCGGCAGAATATACATTATTTAATACAACTACTTGTTCGGTTAATTCGGTAATCACATCAGTTCCATTATCTTCTTCGAAATAAATAGTATCTCCTAATTGAAATTCATCCATTTCCAATTCGTCGCTATCTATCATTTTAATTGCTATTATATGTTTATTTTATTGTATCATCATTATTATATGTATATTATTTTGTTATGTTATATTGTGATTTGCTTTGTTTGTATGAAAAATTCAACAGTGATTTTTTTTTAAACGAATCATGCTTCTCCCATTGGCCGTTTTTATAACATGTACTGGAGATCCAACAGTATCATCCAGTTTAATTAGGGTGAATTCGGACAAAGAGAAAAGGTTTATATCATAGGCAATCAAATGGGGATCGTATGAAACAGTTTCAACTTTCTGGCAAAACAAATATATATCACTTCCGCTTTTAACGGCAATAGTTAAAATAATAAAAATTCTGATCTGATCTTCAATAAATTTCAAAACATAGTTATTTTCACAAAATGTCATTCCACAATATTTCAATTCTTTAAGCAATTTAATTTCATGCCCCTCAAATTTTGCTTTAATAAAATTCAGGTGAATGCTCTTGGTTGTATTTTTCTCATCATAACAAACATCCTCATAATTTATACTTTTTTCTTTCTTGAGTTTAATGTAGTTATATCAAAATAGTTCTTTTTTTCAATAAAATTAATTAAAATATGTGCGAAATCATAATGGCATACGCCTTCAAATATATCATGCATGACATCGCAATAATAATTTGTAACAGCATGAAAAGAAGGTATTTCGTTAAAAACACATTTTTCAGTTATACCTGTCAATTTAGGTTCATCGGTTAAAATATCATCCAAATAGTTCTCTTGCGTTCTCAGTAATTCATTCTTCTCAGTACATAGTTTTTGAGATTTTTGCACAGTCGACAATAATAATTACTTGAAAAATAACGACTAAAATGAAGTATGCAATTGAGACCTAAATTGTCACCTACAATAACACCAAGTAAGAAATGTATTTTTTGAACTTGGTGTGTCGAAGTAATTTGTAAACCATTGACCTCAAGATCTCTAAGAATATCAATTAAAGTTCTAAAACATTTTTCGTTTCCAAAATTTTTGACGTCATTCGATTTAAAAACAGCAGCTAAAAGAACATTTTCTATACTAGACTCCTTCCTAGGATAACATGGAAAGGAAATATATGCGTTACAAACTGAGTGAACTTTAGCATGAGATCCTGAAGGGTTGTTCATTTCCACGTCATCGAAGTACAGAAAGTATGGAATACATATTTCGTTTGGGTACAGACTTTCCTTTTTCTTCCACAATTCACCATTAACGAAATTCTTCCATTTACCAGAACCTTTTAAGTCATTAATGTTTTCCAACATTTTTTCCAAAAAATTATTATTTTCAAACATTTTTTTTAAATAAAACTTTAAAGGCATAACATATCCTTTATTTGCATTTGCGGAATATGTTAATGCTCCTCTTTTATGAACTGGTTGAATTGTATCATCAATAACTATCTCATTCAAATCTTCCATCAAATTTGACGCTTTCAGTTTCTGTTCTACTTTATATTCAGATTTAAATTCATCCAAACCATTTTTGCAAGTAGCTATTATGTCAAATACTTCGTTTTGAGCAAATATATTATTCGTTAAATGTGTTTCCGCAAACTTCTTAAACACATTTAGCAGAGGGTTAATGATAAAATCGTTAACATTTTTTTGGATAACAATTGCATCACTTCTTGGCATGTTATTCATGTTATAGAGCGACAAAGTAAAATCAAAAGCTGATTGAATAAATGTGGACGAAAAGTTAGACCCGGACGGACATTGATAATCTGTTTCTAACTTTTTGTCTGGTTCTGGTGTTCTGGAAGAAATATTCACTTTTTGGCTGGCATTTAATTTCATCTTTTTTGGATAAGGAACAGGAAGCGGCAATTCGAAATCAAGGCAATTTTGTATGTTTTGTGTGTCAGTTAAATGATCACTATGTTTTCTTTGAAGGTGCCTTTTGAAAGAACACATATTATTGAAATATTGCGAACATAACATTTCTGCACAACGAAACTCTGATTTGTAGTGGAGGCCATGTTTTTTTTTTTAATGATCTATGAGCACTTCACATGTATTAAAACTATTTTTACAAATAAAGCAAATCATATTCAGTTAATTACCCTTGTTTTATTATTGTCAATGTTTAATTATGCACTAATTTCTTATTGTTTGTTTGTATTTTTGCAATTATTTTTCACAATTCAAAGCACCACGCGTCGTAAAGTTTCAGTAAGTAAATAAGATATGTCAAATGACGATTGCAATTGCATTAAACAATTGTAACTATCGATTATTTGATATCGCTGAAGTAGCTCACTGACAAAAGGGACATTGACAGATATCATTAAACATTATGATTGTGTGAAAAATACTTTTCACACTACTATATAACTATTGGTAATATTATATTGTGAAAAATAGTTGTTTTTCATGTTCTTAAATATAATATGTATGTGCATCGACTTTTATGCCATCAGTAATGTTGGTTATAGTCGGACATGAGGCTTTTTTTCTTATATTAATAATCGAAATTGTTATATTATTAATTTTGATTATTAGCTCAATAATCGAAATTGTTATATTAATAATATTGATTATTAGCTCAATAATCGAAATTGTTATATTAATAATTTTGATTATTAGCTCAATAACCGAAATTGTTATATTAATAATATTGATTATTATGTCAACAATCGAAATTATTTCAACAAAAATTGCATTAATAATCAAAATTACTGTGACAACAATTACAATTTATTGTTACAATAACCAACGATTATTGAGACAATAAAAGTTATTATTGTCACAATAAATTTGATTATTAAATAAATTAGTCCATGTAAAAGCATGTACGTGATATTAATAATCACTAATTGTTAATATAACAATCAACATTTGGTTCAGTGTATGATTAGGTGGACGTGGCCCTGCTCACTTTGTAAACTTATATTTCGAAACCACTTGACTAAACTCTACCAACCTTGGTACACATATAGCATATCAACTCAGTTAGCAAAATTTAAATCGCACAAAACGGTAGTAATAAATAATGGTAATTTACAAAAATCAAAAAAAATTGCGATATGTAAGTCAGCATTAAAGACAATGCGTTGAAACTTAATATGAAATATGGGGCTCCACTAACAAATACGCACATCATACTTGAAATCAATAAGCAAAATTAAAAAAATCAGACTAAAACTACGTCCACATCTCATATAACGGTATTTTCGAAAATCAAAAAACGCGATATTTGACTACTATTTAAGAGAACTTGCTCAAACTAAATATATTAAATGAAGTAGTAAATACATGGACTATAAAAAATGTTGGTCATAGGCGTTGCACCGCCCACTTTCGAACAACTAGGTGCCTTTATGTATATATCTCCAAAACTACGTATCAAAACGAAATGCATGATTTTGAAATTTATATAAGGCGTACAAAGCTCGCGGTCACCTCTCCTAGAACGGTAAAATACTTAAATAAATAAAAATTCGATAATCATACATGTTGGGAATGGTCATGCTAATTGGTACACACATTGCGTTTCAAGTCAACAAGCAAAATTTCGCATATTGTAAAAAGGCTAGAAAAACCTGTCCACCTCGTATATAGTAACAGTAATTTATAAAAATCAAAAAATTCGATAATTTAATAACTCTTAAAAACAATTTTCTTGGTACCCCCACGATAGAGCACCGAAACTGCATGTCGTTAAGGCAGCGGTTATTGTGCGAAAACTTCAAGCACCACGTCGGGAACCAGGTGTTATGGTGCGCATCAAATTGGCAGCAGCATATGAGCAGTTGGCATGACACTTGGGTGCACTGTGGCTAGTCATGTCGGTTGGGTGAGGTTCTTGCTCATAGCTACTGTTCCGTGCGCCATACCAGAGGAAATTCACGCCATCTAATATTGAATTCAAAATAAAACTTCTACATCCGGCAAGGCTGGAAGTTGCGGTCGGAGCTGAAAAGAAATTTTTAAAAATTTATAAGAATAAAGTAAATTATGGGCGAACATACTGGCGCCGTCGTTGGTGGTGGGGCGCCTGGTGCTAGCCCACCTTTATTCATGGTCTGACACAAGGGATATTAACAGCATTCCCATTTAATATTAAAGTTTTATTTATAATTAATTTCCTAATTCTAAGCCTTAATTCACTTCTTCATTAATTTATTACTACTATTATTTCAAAATAAATCACTTCCTGATGATACTTAGGTAGATTCACAAAGGTATATAATTGCAATATTCCTTGGGTCAATAGTTATTGCGCCCCATTTTCATTTTCCTTTCAAATTTGAATTCATAGATTATTTAATTTATATTTAGTTGTTATGTCGGTCATTACTTGTTTTATTTCAAATTTGAATTCATAGGTCATTTAATTTATATTTAGTTGTTATGTCGGTTATTACTTGTTTTATTAAAATATTAGTTATTAAGTTGTTAAATTATGTTTATTTTATTTTATCCATACTAGGCGAGTTAACTATTTTTAGGTACCTAATTGTGTCATTTGAATTCATTCATAATCATTATATTATTAATTTAATCATATGGGATTTCTAAAAAAATCTTACGGTGCAATGGAAATGTATAATGAAACTTTGTATATGTTAAATTAACTTTGGTTTCCTTTTTCTTTAATTTAAAGAGAGCATGTATGATTCCGGCGAAAAGACCCGTATACCAACTGGTGTCGAATTAAATACAATAAAATCTTTAATTACAAAAGCAGAAGAGATCCAAAAGAAAGAGTGTACGATCAAAAGTTGCATTCTCCCAGAAATCATGTTCCTATTATGCTCATTTACTTCTACATCTATGTATATGTACATTTTTGTTTGACAGGGAAGTTTCCCTCTTAAAATGGTCTTACGTGTAATCTTCATCCTCACTTATTCCTGACATACTCCTCTTAAGCGGTTACCAGGTTAGTCACCGTTGCAACTTACTCCTACCGTTGTCGTTGTAGCTACTCCGTAGCGATGTTTTTGTTGTGGCCACTGCTGGGGTGTTCGTTTTTTGCTTGTGGTGGTGCAGTGGTGCACTCACTTTGCTGTAGGTGACGTTTTTGTTGTTGGTGGTGGTGCCAGTGGTGTGGGCACTAATGATGCTGTCGTTGCAGCAGGCCGTTGGTGTAACAATTCTTGATGGTTGTAAAATTGTTTAATAAGAAGTACGTTGGTAGATGTAATTGATTTTAATGTATTTCTTTCAGCTGGGTTTTATTATCATCTATCTTATATAGGATGGTAGCCGGAAGTGACCACGAACAGGGCCGCCATCATTGTTATAATTGTTGACATGTTAGGTATTCACAAGAGGCCTTGCCAGACTGGTAGATTCTTAAATATATTTTACAACAGAGTACTAATGCTAACGTTATATTATTAAATGCTTTCGTTCTTTTTTTTTAACATTTGCTCTTGTCCTTATTCTATTTTTACAGTTATACATGTTCCTTAATTCTCTAAAACACATTTCCAAACTAATGGCTTTTACAATGTTAAGGTGGCCGTATTACTCGACCACTTCGTGTTTGCGCAAAAGCCTGGTTTTCACTTTCACTTTCTGATTCCTCCGCCGAATCAGCACTGCCAGCTGTCTCATATTCTTCTGATGATGTATCATGTACCTCATCTGTAGCAGGAAGTGCTGACTCATTCGCTAGTCTATGACTTTCTGAGCTATTTCCTATCAAGGATGGATAAATTTGACTTTCCCTTTGCTTTAATGAATTACCCCTATCGCTATCTTCTACTAATATATCACTTGCATTCAATCTACAGTTGTTGAATTTAGCAATAAATCTTCGATTTCGCCTATAACTATTGTCAAATCTATCTCGTATAATATAAGACCTTCCATTTACATTATCAATGATAGTCCCATAAGTCCAGTCTTTCCCGTTCGTTTGAAACATAACTGCATCACCTATATTTAATACCGGTAATGGTTTTGGGTTCCGATCATAATAATCTTTTGTCTTTCTTTTCTTCTTTCAATTTTTTGTTTTATGCTTAATTCCGAGATGTTGTTCCTGACCAGTAAAGTGGCCGAGAGTGGCAACTTAGTTTTAACGAGCCTACCGAAAAATAACTCCGAAGGCGTTAGACCCATGCTGGCCACAGGGGTTGTATTATACTCTAAAATACTGTACTGGAATTGATCAACCATGTTTGCTTCATAACAATGTTTTAAGATGTTTTTTGCTATAGAAACGCCTTTTTCTGCTAACCCATTACTTTGCGGATACCAGGGACTGGAAAACTTTAATTGAATGTTAAACTCTTTCGCAAATCGAATAAAGTCTGCTGAACTGAATGGACTATTATCACTCTTAATTATTGTCGGATATCCTACTTTATTAAAAACCCCTTGAATGCTTTCAATAATATGCAACAACCGTTTAAGAAAGAAGAAACTCAGACCTTTTGAAAGATATATAGATGTCTTAATAAAGCTGAAGAAATTTACTTGTTTTTGCACAACAAACTTAAATTTTGCCACCCTTTTTCTTCTTTTTTTGACTTTGGCGATATTTTCACACACTATTTTATAAAAATACAAAATGAGTTTTGATTAGATTCAAAAAGTACGTTTAATACCGAGTTCAACGAATGTTTCTTTTAAAAAATCGGCCAAAAAGTGACTGAGTTATTTTACTTTTTATAAGAACGAAATTTTTGCAAAAATTTGCTTCTGTTGTTCCCAAGGAAATTATCACTTAATTTTTGAGTTTTTACTCAATTTTGAAGTCTTTATAAATATTCGTTATACTGAAGAGCACGTGTTGTTTATCTTTTGTTGTGTTTGCTGTTAAATTGGATAAAAATCGTGGTAAAGTAAAACTAAAATGTGCGACAAGCGTAATAAGTTTTGCTACATTTGTGGCTTATTTACGGATACAAGTCATCGGCGTGATTTTAAAAATAATATTGGTGTTGTAAAAATATATAACAAGATTTTCGAAAGGTTTTATAGTGCGAGTCGCTGGTACGAGCCAGAATTTATTTGTGAATATTGCTGCACAACATTAAAAAAATTTAAAGTTCAACAATCAATTACTTTGCCCTTTTCTGTGCCTATGACTTGGCATCATCAGGCATATCATAAACAAGACGATTGCTATTTTTGCAAAGCAAACGTTTCAGGTCACAATTTTAAATCGCGGAAAAACGTAAAGTATGCGAATGTTGTTACGGTTAGTGGAAAAATGTTTTCAAATAACATCGGGTAGAAAAAGCGACCGCACTTTGATACTTAGAGAAAGTTTTAAAACTGATGGCAATGACTGTGATCTAGTACATTGTGTAAATGTACCCAAATTATTTTCGGCTTTAAATTATAATTATAATGCAGATGAATGGCGACATTTCATTGATGGATCGTGTAAAAGTACGTACCGTAAAAAAAAATACATTCGTGTTCCCTTAACGAAGTCTGTAATATCATCCTTAGGTTTGAAAGCTGTGTTATTACACAATGAAAATCTCTTACCATCAGTTCCAATCGCATATGGAGTTAACTAGAAAGAAACGTATGAAATGATGGAAACAATTTTACGGTTGATCGACTATGCCACGCATAAATAGAAAGTCATCGCTGACTTAAAAGTGTTGGCAATTTTATTTGGCATGCAAGGTGGCTACACAAAATATCCTTGCTACCTTTGTGAATGGGATAGTCGGGCATCCAATCGCTATGATCGCAAAGCATGGCCATCTCGAGAGCCACATCAGATAGGCAGGAAAAACGTTTTAAGTCTCCCATTGGTAAAATCTGAGGATGTTATCTTACCACCACTACACTTAAAGCTGGGGTACATGAAACAATTTGTAAAGAAATTGGATGTTAATAGCGAAGCTTTTCTTCATCTTAAAACTGCCTTCCCAAAATTAAGTGAAGCTAAAATAAAAGCCGGTATTTATTAATTTGGTATTTTCATTGGACCTCAAATTCGCAAAATTATGAGCGACGTTACCTTTATGAACAAGTTAAGAGAGTTTCGCAATTTATGTTTGTTGTGCAAAAACAAGTAAATTTCTTCAGCTTTATTAAGACGTCTATATATCTTTCTTCTTCTTTCTTAAACCGTTCTTAGAATGAAAATCGGTTGTTAATTAGCTAAGATATAGGCTAAGAAGTGCGCAAAAGCACGAAAAATCGGTTTTTTGTTTGACAAATTCCAAAATTGGATTCTCGTTCTGCTCGATAAGACCTACAAGAAAAATAACATTACTTCCCAGGTATTTTTGAGTGTCACACTGTGTAATAGTTTTAATTTGTTTATTCATTCTTGGCCAAAAATATAGCAGTCTAGCCCTGGCAAGAGATTTTTCAATACCCAGGTGTGCCGCATGTAACCAGTTAGATACGTCATGCTGCGATTCCGTTGGAATCACCAAATGGTGATTCAGAAAAAGAAGCCTATTTTCTAAATGTAGCAATGCCTTGTATTTATAAAACTGTTGACACCAATCATCGAGTTGATGGTATTTCGGCCAACCATTCTGAACGTATTTGCTAATGCGGTTATACTTTTCATCTTTCCTCAATGCCTACTCTATAAAAATTGTAATTTTCTTCAGTCGCGCACACCGTTTTCGTAACTGCATATATCGCCTGATAAATCATCTAATTCCTAAATTTCTGGTGATTGCGCCCTTGATAAACAATCAGCTATCAGCATGTCTTTTCCTTTTTGGATATTTTTGGATATTTCAACAAAAACATAAACATTCTTTGGAGCCGCATAGTTACGTTGCCAATATCTCTTTTAATCAGTGTCTCTAGTGGTTCATGATCACTTTCGACTGTACGCGAAGCGAATGCAACCGGCCTGCCTTCTTGTATCACAACACATCCTTGCCCATCCTTTGAGGCATCTGTTTGTACAACTACTTGTTTGCTTGGGTCGTAAATTGTTAATACTTTTTCTGAAGACACTATTTTTAATAAGTTGTCGAATTCTTCTTGATGTTTGCTGTTCCATTCAAACACTACTTTATGATGCGTATTGTGTATTTAGAATCCAGTTTAATGGTAGCTTTTCCCAGTATATTTCCCATGAATTTAATCTCACGCTGCCTGTATTGCATTCTTTCCGGATTGAACCTAATATTATTAGCCCTAGCGCAGTCAATTACAGACGCTAGAATTTCATCATGGTCTTTTTCGTTATCTGCGTAAATTGCTATATCATCAAAGTAAATCATAACACCTTTCAAGTCTCCATTTTTCGTTGAAACATTTCCGGTGCACAATTTAAGCCAAATGGCACGCGATTAAACCTGTAACGTCCAAATGGAGTCATAAAAGTAGTTAGCTGCGAACTTTTCTTGTCCAATTCCATATGCCAAAATCCACTACTAAGATCTAAGACTGAAAACAATTCTTTATTTGCAAGTTTTGATGTCAAATCCTCAATAGTCGGTATCAAAAAATGTTTTCTTTAATACAATCATTCAAGGGTTTTGGATCTAAACAAACTCTAATCCGACCATTAACGTTTTCGACAATTTGTAAATTATTAACCCAGTCCGTCGGATAGTCAACGGGGGAAATTACATCAGCCTTTACCATTTCATCAAACTCATTTTTTAGTTTGTCAATTAACGCTAACGGTACTCGTTTTTTATAATGTAAAACTGGCTGAGAATTTTCTTGTAAATAGATTGAAAACGTTCCCGGGAACATGCCCAGTCCACTAAAAATATCCCTGTTTAGTTCTACAAATTTGTGTTTTGATACGCCCTCCATGGCGTCCATTCTTTTAATAAGGTTAAGTTTTATGCACGCGTTTAGTCCAAGAATCGGCTCACACCGGTCATTTACCACAAGAAAATCTATATTATATTTAGCATCCGATTGTAGGTCAGATAATACCAACTTAACACATCCGTAGACATTGACTTTACTGTTATTATAATCGAAAACAACAAAATCATTCTTCTGATTCAAAATCTTAGTATTTAATTTTTTAACACAACTTAAAGGAATACAATTAACTTCAGCTCCGGTATCCATTTTAAAATTCACTATTTCCTCTCCTACTTTGAATGCTTTTGCCCATCTAGCAACTGAATTCAATCTATAATTAAATGTTTTACCCCTAGAATTTAGTTTCGTGTAAACACTATTATTTAATTTATTACCTGTCAGACCACCCCAGTTTAGTTCAGCAATATTTTTAGCTGACCCAGCACCGAATGAACTTCCTCTCCCTTTTCGGCACATTGCTTGGAAATGTCCCACTTTACCGCATTTTCGACAGGTAGTATTTTTAGCTCTGCATTCCGGGATATGTTTCGGCGACCATAAACTGCCACAATTGAAGCAAAATCGTTTTGTTGTTTTGCCTGCATTTTTTTCTGGTACAGTAACGGCTGCAATACTTTGCTTCTTGGATTCCAGGATGTCTTTATTAATATGCGCTGACTCAAAACTTTTACACAACTGCTTAAGCTGCAGTTTTTTTATCAAACACCCCTGCGATGTTTCGATCACGTAACAATCTGCTTTCATATAGTTTCCCACAGCTGCATTTGTAGTCACAGCGGTCCACTTGTGTGCGCAGTTCGGTCAAAAATTCATTAAAGGGCTGTCTCTCTTTTTGCGTAATCTTGTTAAGCACAAACGACTCCATGGAAATGTTTTTTTGAGGAAAACAATGCTCGTCAAACTTCAGCAGAACTTCCTTCAGAGAACGGCTTGCCTGCTCGCCATGTGCTACTTCTTCGATGTCTCTTTCCTTACCTAGTAACTGGTCTTCCGATCCATCGTTGGGGAAAAAGGTGTTGTAAATATTAGCCCCGTTTGTTCCCACGAGCCACAATAATATTGCAATTTTTACATCTTCTGGCTTCCTATTTTTATTTGTGACAATTATATATACGAGAAAATCTCGCTTCCAATTTTTCCTCGTAACTGCTAGGTTAGCGCAATCTAACTCTCTCATTTCCCTACGATTTTCAGCCATACTTGTGGTAATTTTTAAAGATATTTTAACGAGATCGCTTCCGCTAATCCCGGTAAATTAATCTTTCTCCGATGAATGTTGGACTTATCCGATGAATATCGTCATCGTTGGTTGCCACCTTGCACAAAAAAAAATTGTCAGCCTAGAAAGCTAGGGGATAGAAGTGAAACTTCATGGATCTCGATGGGCACTTGAAATGAAAATACTCACCCTAGCCAGCAAGTTTTATGAGATAGAAATATTTCCCCGATAACAGAAGCCACTATTTATTATTCTGGAATTTTTAAGGGTGTTAGGTTAATGAAAAAAGATAGTTGATGTTTTCGCCTCCATGTATAAAAAAATCTATTCATTCACTTCCATACTTTCAAGTTCAAGAAAAGATACAATTGGTTTGTGGTATGAAAAATATGAAATGAAAAGTCGTGATTGTAAATTATTTAATTACCTTGAGAAAATTGCATCTATTGTCGTGCCTAATCTGGTTGTTCAGTCTTTGGGTTTATTATTCATTTTTAAATTAAATTTACTTTCTATAAATTGTACATGTGGTTCAGCTTCTTCCAAGGCAAAATTGACATTAAAATCACCGCTTAAAATCATTAACATAGTGTGCAAATCTTCTCCTAATTCTGCTGCACCAGAGGGAGTATATGCCAATAATGCTCTATGTATGAATTTTATTATATCGTTAATTCTCTGGTTCGGAGTGATGTAGAGAACAATTATTGCCACACTCTGAGCATTTGATGTAGGCATGATGTACAGATTAAAATTTACACTGTTTAATAGTACTTCTCACTTCTCTATATAACCTCGAACACTTAGAAACACTATATAACCTTGAGGTCTTCATACAAAATATTAGATTTTAACATATGTATATTTCGGTATCTCAAAAAACTTGTTGATTGTCCGAGTTTGGCTTGTGCATTGAATTTACTCTTATTTGATGTTTTACTAGATTATTTTATAATACTGAATTAATTTATATGTTTTGTTTTTATGTTTTGGAAATACAATAAACGAGTAATTGAAAAAATATTTTACCTTTTTTTAATTGCTTTCGTTGAAATATTTTTAGGAAGGAACATTTTTTCTACGGTGGCCGCCTTTGGGTTGGAGGCACTGTATATATGTATATATGCATATACGTATGTACATATATGCAAGTAAATTAATTTATGATTAAGAAAATATTTACTGAAAATGTAAATAGAATTTAACAAAAGAACTGACTTCCAAGGCTGACTTTCAAAATGTATGTATGTGGGGTTAGTTATCTCGCTACGAACGTTAAGAGGCAGAGTTATACCGAACGCTGTGGAGAACAGTTCTATCCGTGGACGTTGATGCCGTATTTTATATTTTTTCCGATGAGTTACTTTTTCATAATTACTAACATTTATTAAACCGCTTAAATGTAACACCTGTGCATTTAATTTTGAATACTTTAAATATATTTTGTAAATATAAATCTTTTGCGCGTTAATTATTGGTATCCCACATTTGGGGGCTCAACCGGGATACTTGCGCGCTTAAAACGAAAATTAAATTGCGAAAAGAGAAACTAATAAAGCGGAGAACACAAACAACGTATCAAGACTGACCTTTGCACATAGCGGTGCGAATATCACGCGTTCTTTTGGTCGCACCGGTAAAAGGAAATTTTACTTTGCATTAGTACAGTCTAATATAAATTTCGTGCGGTTCGGCTATGCTAAATATGAGCGCAAAAAACAAAAGATTGCAACGGAGTGAATCGGTAGTTGACGTTGAAATGGAGATTGATACCAGCGCTTCAAAGTTCAGCATGGCTGATGTGGAAAATGTTGTACGAAAATATTCAGGCGAGGATACTGTTCCAGTAACTACATGGATTGAAGAATTCGAGGCGTACGCAACTGCTTTCCGATGGAACGCAATACAAAAGGTTGTGTTTGCGAGAAAATCCCTTTCTGGTGCTGTCGAATGTGAAGCAAAGCCGGTTTCATATGGCCAACTTAAGCACGTTTTAACGCAAGAATTTCAACTTAATGTAACCAGCTGTGACGTTCATAAAAAGTTGCGGGAAACCAAAAGGCTACCTGGAGAATCGTGTCGCGAATATCTTTATAAAATGCTTGATATAGCCAGCCAAGCTAACGTTGATCATTTATCGGTTTTTCATTACGTCATTGATGGTATTAGGGATACGATTGTTAATAAAACTATTTTATTCGGTGCGAAAACTCTTTCAGAATTCAAAGATAAACTAATTACGTATGAACAAATGAAAAGTGCAAACGACGACGGTAAAATTAATAAAAATTTTCGCGAAGACGGTGCGCTAGCAAAAAATATGAAGAAGAATAATGGAAAATCCCGTTATTGCTTCAATTGCGGTTCATCTGAACACGAATGTTATTATTGCCCAGAGAAATCAAAGGGACCTAAATGCTTTGGGTGTAACCAATTCGGTCACAAACGATCAGAATGTCCAAAGTCTACGAAGCCGTCAGCGAACATATTACAAAAAAAGGCTGATATGACAAGAAAAGTTACTTTAAACGGTGTACCATTTTACGGACTGATCGATACAGGGAGTGATGTTTGCGTGTTGAAGAAACATCTTTTGAGTAAAATTCACCCACATAATTTAATACAAGGCACAAGTGTTTCTTTGAACGGTGTAGGCGCAAATATTAAAACGAATGGATCGTGTACAGCCGACGTTTGTGTAGATGGTGTGTGCTTTAATGACGTAGAATTCCTTATAGTTGACAACAACTTAATGAGTGCTGATTTGCTGATTGGTATGAGTCTGCTGAGTAAAGCTGTAGTGCGGATCGAACGTGGTAGAGTCAGCATATTTAAAAACGATGTAGAAACACCACATCCACAGCAAGAGACCGATTCAAATGCTAACTGTTTCTTTGCCGCAATGGATGAAGAAATTTTTAACGACAAGTGCACATCATCAGACATTAATGTAACGGATTCTAAAGCACGTGAGGCTGTAGAAATTATGGTTAAAAATTATAAACCTGTTCAAACGGTAAATTCGCCAATAACGATGAAAATTGTGCCATTCGACAACGAACCAGTATATCGGCCACCTAGACGTTTTTCACAAATCGAGAGGGAAGTCATTGACAAACAGGTTGCTCAATGGCTCAGAGACGGAATAATTAGAGAAAGTGCATCGGACTATGCCAGTCAAGTCGTGCTTGTGAAAAAGAAAGACGGAACATACCGGTTGTGTATAGATTACCGCGCTGTTAACAAAAAAATACACAAGGACAGATATCCGCTGCCGGTGATCGAAGACCAGATCGATCGTCTACAAGATTCGTGCTATTTTACAACATTGGATCTCGAAAATGGATTCTTCCATGTCCCCGTTGAGGAAGGCAGTAGAAAATATACTTCCTTTGTCACCCAAAGTGGTCAATACGAGTTTACGAGAGCACCCTTTGGATTGTGTAACTCGCCCAGCATCTTTCAGAAGTACGTAAATTATGCATTTAAAGACTTAATTAGAGAAGGAGTCACAATTATCTACGTCGATGATATCGTTGTGCCATCACGAAGTATTGTAGAAGGTATCAACAGATTAAATAAAACGTTGAGTGTTGCGGCTGCTAACGGACTGAACATTAAATGGAAAAAATGCCAGTTTTTACAGCAAGAAATTGAGTATTTAGGCCACAGAATCTGTAAAGGTACAGTTGCGCCATCATCAGCAAAGGTAAACGCAGTAATAAATTTTCCGGTGCCGTCTACTGTGAAGCATCTACAAAGCTTTTTGGGCCTGGCTGGATATTTTAGGAAGTATATCCCCAATTTTTCAGTGCGAGCAAAGCCTTTGACGGAATTAACGAAGAAAGAAGGTCGTATTCAGCTAAACGTAGACGAGTTATCAGCGCTTAACGATCTGAAGAACGCACTAACAACTAAACCAGTATTAAGGATCTTCAGGTATGGCGCAACAACAGAACTGCACGCTGATGCGAGCAAGCAAGGGTACGGTGCAGTGTTGCTGCAAGTGTGTGACGAAGATAACGCTTTACATCCTGTATTCTTTATGAGCAAGTGCACAACCAACGCAGAAAAGAATTATTCCAGCTACGAACTAGAGGTTCTAGCCGTAATCGAAGCGGTGAAAAAGTTTAAAATTTATCTACTTGGACAAAGATTTAAAATAGTGTCCGATTGCAAAGCGTTCGAGTGTACTATGAAGAAAAGAGATCTTATAACTAGAGTGGCAAGGTGGGCAATGCTGTTAGAAGAGTTCGACTATTGGGTGGAGCATCGAGCGGGAACGAGTATGCGGCATGTGGATGCCTTAAGCCGTCATCCTGAGGTTATGTGTCTTCAGAGTGAAAACCAACTTTTGAAACGATTATCTGATGCACAAAAAGAAGATGAGAGCTTAACGGCTATTGTTGAGATGCTTAAAAATGGGCCATATAAGGACTTCACGCTACAAAATGGTATTTTATGTAAAGTTTTAAATGGTAATGTTCTTTTTGTCGTTCCAGATGCCATGAGATCGTCCATAATACGTGAGGCTCACGAACGAGGGCATTTTGGGGCTGCAAAAATGAAAGAGGTGATAGGAAAAGAATTTTTCATACCAGATCTGAATAGGCGAATCGAAAGATGCGTTGCTAGTTGCATCAAATGCATCTTGTGTGATCGTAAACGAGGTAAAGCTGAAGGCATGTTGCAGTTAGTTCCGAAAGGAGACACACCACTTGCAACAATTCATGCCGACCATCTGGGGCCGATGCAAGAAACTAAGAAGGGATATCGGTACATACTGGCGTTTATAGATGGCTTCACAAAATTTTGTTGGTTGTTTGCTACCAAGACCCTAGCTACTGATGAAGCGATACGAAAATTTGAGGTGATTGCTGAAACGTTTGGCTATCCTCAACACATCATCACCGATAGGGGTGGAGCGTTTATTTCGGCCAATTTCCGAACGTATTGCGAAAGTCATGGCGTGAAGCATCATTTAGTTACAACTGGCGTGCCTCGTGGTAATGGCCAAGTAGAGCGCCTTCACGCAACCGTTATATCAACCTTAACAAAGATGTCACTTGATGATCAGGAAAAGTGGTTTAAGAACTTAAAACCACTGCAGAAGGTTATTAACTCAACATTTCACCGATCTATACAAACAACTCCATTTCAACTACTGACAGGTACAAAGATGCATACCGACAGTGATTTACGTTTAATGGAATTAGTTGAAGAATCCATGGTTGAACAGTACGATGACGCGAGACAAGAACTTCGCATCAAAGCAAAACAAGCAATAGCTAAAGTACAAGCAGAAAACGAAAAACAGTATAATAGAAAGCGACGGCCAGCAACAAAATATCAAGTAGGCGACCTAGTAGCTATTGAACGTGTGCAGTACGGGACAGGGTTAAAAATCCGACCAAAGTTCTTCGGTCCATATCGCATAACAGCTGACAAAGGGTTTGATAGATACGAAATGATAAAAGTTGGCGAACATGAGGGTCCGAAAACTACCAACAGCAGCGTTGACAAAATGAAGCAGTGGGCAGTCGACTTGGTTTCCGATGATGAAAACGATTATTCTGATAACCGTCGTATTGGCCACTCACCTGAGTCAGGCAAGTGATGTGGATGACCGAGTGTGGGGTTAGTTATCTCGCTACGAACGTTAAGAGGCAGAGTTATACCGAACGCTGTGGAGAACAGTTCTATCCGTGGACGTTGATGCCGTATTTTATATTTTTTCCGATGAGTTACTTTTTCATAATTACTAACATTTATTAAACCGCTTAAATGTAACACCTGTGCATTTAATTTTGAATACTTTAAATATATTTTGTAAATATAAATCTTTTGCGCGTTAATTATTGGTATCCCACATGTATGCAATGTTTGTATACAGTTTAACAGCGATGTGTATACAACGCAGCTATGCTTAGTTAAAATAGAAGGCAAAAATATGCAAAGTTACTTTTTACATTTGGCCCATTTTATTGTAACTAACTGGTCAAAACCCCTCCAGCGCAAAAAAAGTTCCTTTAGTTGCAAAAGCAACCCTGCTAGCATCTTTCAGGAAACATTAGGTTTATTGTGCTATTTAAGAACGGAAAATAGTTGTGCCATCAAATTTAAGGTTGACTTTTTTCACTTCCTAACACTACCTCTCAGGTCGGATATAATTTTACCGAGTTGGCTCAACTCGCGTATTTTTCTGAGCTAGTGTTGTTGCTTTACATGAAATTCGCTATCCTACCTAGTGTTCTTTCGCAACTAGGTTACAAAGAAACGAGCCTTTTATAGAACACTTTCTGCACACTACCGTTTTCTCATTTGCACACTCTCATCCTCTCATTTCTCTCACGCGGCAAATAAGCATCAACTTCCCAGCAGGAAAAAGGAATCAATGGGAATCGAGTGGGGAATCTATCGCTTGCTCTACAAATTGATTCTAGAATTCATTATTCTCAACACAGAGATGTCCTACGAAAAGAATGCATTATTTTAATGTGCTTTCAGAATGTATTATATAATACAAACATATAATGATTTATATAATGCTTTGTAGGAATGAATAATATAATTAATCCATTATAATGCATTATTTTATTTCTGAATCGTAATATGTTTTATAATTCATTCCCCTAACATGAATTAAAGAATGTATTATGATTTGTTTAAAAAGTAATCGGTTATTTATTTGTTGGTTTAACATGAAAATTAAAAGAAAATTCAGTGAGAGAAATAATAGTAGGTAATAGTAAAAAATAATCATTTATTTTTATTGGCAAAGTGCGTCTTTTTGAACTGTTTAACTTTGATCAGGTGTATTGCCTTTTTCATTTCTGCAGCATACTCTTCTTGGGTGTATCCCTCACGCTTTGATACCTCTATAATGAATGAATATACATAAATTGTTAGATTAAATTAAACAGGTCAGGAATAGAATGTGTGCGTACCATACAAAGCCTTGTTCAAGTAGTGGAACTGTTTAAATGAGGATTTTCCTTTGATTCCTTCAAAGTTATAGTTCATAACTAGTTCTTCGCAAATAATCTTAGCTAAATGCTTCGTTAAACCTCCTGGTAAAATAATTTTTCGGATAATTAAAAACTGCAAATAAAATAAGAAAAGAGTTTTATGATGAAGTTACTTTTCTTCTCAATGCAAGATTACTTAGGCCTTACAAATGAATCAAAGTCTTCTCCAATTTTTTCATCCATTTTTTGGAGATCAAATTCGGATTTGATCGGAAAATTTCATATTTTGGATTCTCTGCAGATCAATAGGTCCATTTTATGGTCAAGTTTTTTCAAAAGCGTGACGTATTCATCTTGTTTATTATTCATTAGTTTTATTTTATTTTCCAATACGTCAATACGTGATGGTTCTAAAAAATAAGAAATTGTATGAATAATTTTAATTGCGTTTATTTTTAATATAACTTTATTACCTGGATTTGTATTTTCAACCTCCATTAGCGAGGCGTTGCAGCGCACCAGAGGCGCAATACATGTTTTGTTTACTAATAGACATTTCCTTTTTAATTTTGTTTGATTTGAAGGTTCTCTTGGGCGAGATGACAATCGCCTTCAGTTTCATCTCGAAGATTTTTGCGGGGTCCACTAAACGTACAAATACGTCCATTGACAAGGCTTGTTTCTGCAAGGGTGCTTACGGCGCGTAATATTTAGCCAATAGCAACAGAAGTACCAGGCATATAAGAAGCCTCCGGATATCGTAACTGTACATGCATGAAATGGCCGGTAATTGATTCGCCGTAGAGACCTTATGTTGCTCAAAAGCAGAGAATTATCATTACGGGTGTACGAACTAGACTAAATATCTTATCATTCCTGATCAGATTCACCTGGGCCCCTCTTTTGCGGTGGATTTTAGGTGTTTCGATGGCTGGGTGGAAACAGAACTGACAAAATGCCATAAGCCGGTTTATAATTATTTTTTTAACTGCACTTATTTAACGAGGCATCGATTCAAAGGCTTGCGTAGGGCAGGTTGCATCATGACAATTAATCGCTGCTCGGATGTTCCATCCCTCCATAGAAATTGGTTTTGCAAACTGTGAGTCGTACCATTTTCCACTGCTTACGGAACGCGGCCTCGCCATCATATGCATACTGCTGCGCAAAGCGACAAGCATAATCTTGACTGTGCATGAATAGCTAAACAGTGCGCTGTGGAACGTTAATAATAATTCGCAGAAGGCGAACCTGCAACCTATTTAACACAGTGTTGCAGGCGTTGAACCTCTATCAGATTCGTGGAGTGGGAGTTATGACTAGCTCAGTAAATATGTCGCAAAACCGAATTATTTGCTATGATCATGTGAAATATAACAAGCCGATCTGCTAATGGTAATTCCACAAAACGCTTAATTATGGGCAACGATGCGCACTGCAGTAAAGGAGCTTCTAATGCTCTCACGCAGACATCCATAACCACCTACTGAAATCCCAGTCCCGATTCATTCATGGTATTTATGCTCATGGCCTATGCCAATCAGTCTAACAGACGCTGAATTTGAGACAGAAAATTTCCCTCACAATTCGCTCTTAAAGTCGCTGATGCATCTTTTGCGAGATCTGCCTAATAGTGACTTCAGCTGAAGTTATATTCAAAATCACTGTCACCTGAAACAAATTAGTTCAAATCAGGGACCCAAAATAACAGTTATTACACTTTTCTAAAATAAAAAAGGCAAGGACTAAATATTGTCGTAGATTAGATTTTGCAATGTTCTTGAGGTCCTCAGGGCCTTCTTTGTAAGATTCATCCATGCCTTTTATTTTTCTAACTTTTTGAAAAAAAGTCCAATATAAACGGTTAAAATTTGACTTTTATTTTTTCGGTCAAATAATAACGGTTAAAATGTGACTTTTATTTTTTCCGGCAAAAATAAAAGGCTTAGCCAAATAACAAAAAAGCCTTAAGTCCAATTAAAATAAATTTGGTACTAATCGATTCGTCTTGACTTCTAGATTTCAAAAATATATAATTTGTTAGTATTCGGCCTTTACGATTCAACATGCGACACAAAAACTAGCTGAAGCCCGATTCACTTATATACTGGTGGAAAATATAATAGCAACGCGGCATTTGTTAAGTTTTTTCTGCCTATTTTTTTTAATCTAATTTATAATATGTATTTTCCAATTAAAATACAGTTCGTCCTCTTACAAAAACCGCATAAACCAAAGTTTCAAACTTCATAAGAAATTTATTATAATGCAACAAAAATTCATCTAAATTTCGAACTTTCTTCTCAGAGCTTATAGATTTTTTTTGAGTATGATAAATAAGTAAAAAAAACTTAACAAAATGCAGCGTCGCTATTATATTTTCCACCACTGAATGTGCACAGGTTAAGCCTACTCTTACAAATTTTTCGTATAGCAAAAAACATTACTTGGGTATACAATTACCATACGAATAACTGTATACTAATTCAATCAATGTTGTTGTTACACTCGCACTGTTTCTGAGGTACTATTTTCGTGACAAGTCTTTCAGGTACGATAGTAATATAGTTGTTGCTTTGCTGGCCCGAATAATTCGTCAGCAAAAAAGTACTTAAGTATTGAAAAAAACTATCAAAATAAAAAAGTGTACATTTCAATGTTAAAAGAAGTGGTGTTTACTTACATACATACATATAAAGGTGACCAAAAGAAAAAAGAAAAGTAATAAGTGCTAAGGTAAGTTGTGCTTATTATTATTATAGTGTTGTTTATTTATAAATGTAAATATTGTACCAAATAGATCAAAAATTAGACTTAAATGACCAAGAAGATGAGATGAGTCGATATAGCCCGGTCGATTATCTCTTTCTCGACAAATCCTTTTGTATTAGTGAAATTATAGTATGCTGCCTGTAAAATATTATTCCTTTATTTTTATTTATGGGGTCTTTCACACAATTGTTTATATTTATTATGTAAATTTTGATCTGTACAAACAGTTGGATATTCTTTAATTATAATTCAAGAAATGGGACGAAAGCGCAATATTTACATACGTGAACATTTTGAGAGTGAAGGTCGATTTGGAAAATGCAAAGCATGTGGGGATATGATCCAGTTAGAGCATATAACTAATTTAAAAAGACATTTGCGAACTAAGCATGCTGAGATATTTCACGAATCCAATAAACGCGCCCGTCTCGAAAACGAACCTAACGATGTGAATGATAAAAAAATTAAGTTTTCATCTGAAATGTCTCCAAATGAGGTCGTGAATGCATGCATTAACTTCATCGCCAAAGAATCGTTGCCATTATCATTTTTCGATTCCGAATCCTTTAAGACACTTACAAGTCAAATATTCGAGGGACTAAATATACCAAGAATAACATCGGCCAACATTATGCAATTCGCAAATGAAAAGTGCATCAAATTGAAATGCTTAATTAAAGATATACTTAATGGTAAACTTATTTGCCTTAAGATTGATACCGCCACCCGTAGTGATCGTGCTGTTCTTTGCGTAAATGCCCAAATTTTTTTACGGGATAAAATTGAAATTATTACCCTAGCAATGGAAGAAATACAGGGCAGGCATACAGCAGACAATATAAAATTAATCATGGAAAAAGTTATACGATCCTATGATATTAAGAAAGATCAACTTTATACGATTACCACTGATAACGGCCGGAATTTGACCAAAGCTGTTGAACTTTTGACAGATACAGTCAGCCACGACCACAACGATGATGATGATGATGAAGATGATGATGATGATGATGAAGATGATGATGATGATGATGACGATGATGATGTATTTTCCGGGAATGTTTTAAATCCTATTGTAGGAGATAACATAATTTCTGTTAAATGTGCGGCTCACACGCTTCAACTCGCTGTGAAAGACTTTTTGAAAGAGTATAACCCGGGAATAGTAAGCAGTACCCGCCGAGTTGTAAAGATGTTAAGAACGCCACTATTGCGGTGGGTGGTTTAATAAACTTTCTCACTTTTATAGCTTTTTGAGATGATTTCATTTGCAATTTTCAGGTCACAGATAAGAGACCAAAATCTTGTGAGGCCTCAACTAGATGATCTAACTCGTTGGAGTTCTACATATAATATGATGAATAGGCTCTGTCAGCTGAAAGATTTTCGTGCAATGCATCTAAGATCAACCGAAAATTTGAGCACTGACGAGTGGAAATTAGTAGAGAGCACTGTGGCAGTGTTAGCATTACCTCACTCGTTAACTTTAACGCTTCAAGAGGGTCAATTGCTATTAGGAGATTTCTACAAATATTGGCTGCAGATGACACTTCAGAACAAAAACAATGATAGCGTTATCAGTAAACAATTTTTGAGTTGTGTTGAAAACAGGCAACGATCGCTGCTGGAAAATGACATTATAAATTCGGCGTTATTTTTGGACCCCAGATTAAGACGAGTTCTTTCCAAAGAAAAGATGGAATCCGCCAAAGGTCATCTAAAAGGAAAGAGGTTGGTTTTTTAAGGATTTTTAAAACATCTGATGTTAATTTAAATTTTTTTGTAATATTTTTTTTCCATTTAGAATCACGATTCATTTTCTCAAATCAACCAAGGCAGTGAAGACTTGTCATTTTTGGTTGACGAATCATCAATGCAAAGCTCATCTTCCCTTTTAAGAAGCGGCATTCTCGAACTTGAGTTGGCAAATTCGTCATCCGATGACGACTCTCTTCCGGTTAAGGATGAAATCCGTAAAGCTTTTTACGAGATTGATTGCTATAAGGAGAAGCGAATCGATATTGACGTGGACTTAATTGAGTATTGGAACAGCAAGAAATACTCTTTTCCATGGCTCCGAAAACTTGCTTTTGTTGTCCATTCCGTACCTGCAACGCAAGTTAGTGTTGAATGAGCTTTTTCTGCATTGAAACTTGTTTTAACAGACTTACGTTATAATTTGTCCGACCAAAATGTGGAAACAATTTGCCTTTTAAAGCTTAATAAAAATATTTTATAAAAGAAATAACCATTGGTTCTTTATGTTTTTTCGCATTTTCTAAAATTACCGTTGTATGGAAGAAAGGTGTAGTTTTTGTCCGATTTCAAAACTTTTCATGGTGTAGCTTTATAAGGCTAAGTGCATTATGCGTAATAAATTTGGTGCGAATCGTTGTAATGGTTTTTGAGATATGTATGTGTGATATCGGTAGGCGGTGCCACGCCTATTAGCCAAAAACTTTATAAAAATACAAATTTTTGCAAAACCAGCACTTGAAACATCATTTCTGAGTAAATAATAAAATATCCATTAAGCCCATTGCGCAAAAACAAGAAAATCCAATACATACATACATAAAAGTCAGTATAATACAAGGACGTATTACTTCATATTTTGGACAATGGTCCGATGACATTATGAGAGGTACCGACTTATTCTTTATAAAATTTACTTTTATATTGTTATCATAACTTTTACAAGTTTCATAGAAATTTTTGCAATAAGCGATGGTCAAAACTGAAGAATTGCGAAAAAGTAGTGTTTTTTCAAGGCTTGACCCGTGATAACTCCAAACGGGATTATCTTTGTAATAGACATATGTACATTATTTTAAAGCATTAAATATCTTCTTTCCAAAACATTTTGAGTTTTTAAAATCGGTCGGGAAATAATCGACTTTTCAATAGTTAAGTGAACCAATAACGAAAATAACGGGGTTTTCAAATAAAAAAAAATTGGAGGGTTCAGGGAGTATAAGAGCCCTTTTCTGATGTTGCACTCGACCATATCTAAAACCTCTACTAACTTTTTTCCCGGGTGTACTTCAAAAATTTTTTTTTGTCGCAGTGTTGAATCGCCATTTAATTTGTTGCCATCCCGGGAATCAAACGGCAGCTAGTTTTGCCTTATTTGCCGAGTCAGAATCCCAATACCAATAAATTATATATTTTTGAAATCTAGAAGTCAAGACAAATCGATTGGTACCAAATTTATTTTAATTGGACTTAAGGCTTTTTTGTTATTTAGCTAAGCCTTTTATTTTTGCCGGAAAAAATAAAAGTCACATTTTAACCGTTATTATTTGACCGAAAAAATAAAAGTCAAATTTTAACCGATATTTTTTTTCTAATATAATAAAAGTCATAAAATAACTTTTTTCTCGAAACTTTTATTAAATAAGTCATAACCGGTTGGGTCCCTGGTTCAAATAACTGCTCTAAGCCGCAGGAATTTTTCCTTAATCGCTCATTAAATCTCTTTTACGCTGTTTAACAACTACGTAAGTTTATAAGTCGCTGTTCCGCCCTTAACAAATCAGTCTACAAAAACGCATTAAGTTTCAGATATACTCATGAGTCGCTGCTCCTAGAAACTATTTCACAAGAAAAACACGCTTTATGTCTCCGATGTGCCTATGAACCAATGCCACGCCAGTAAAACCAATCTATCAAGATTTAAAAATTCGCAGATAAGCATGGTTATAAGCCGCTTTTATGAAAATGAAATGCTTCATTAACTCCCCTTAAGTCGCAGATATTTGCCGAATCGCACATCAAGTCGGTGTTAACTTCGTCCACCTTACCATCAATGACGCCCTAAACAGACACACCAACCGCCTTGGGTTTCTTCGCTACGCTTCTTCCTCCCTCCATTAACTTTTGACTCTTAGACCTTTTTCATTCATTCACCACAGAGATTCTGAAACCCATTACGTAATCGCAAGTTTTCTTCAGGGTAACGTGATCCACCTATAACCCCAACATTTCTATAAAATTTCGTACCATATTCTCTCAAAGCTGAAGTAATGAATATATAGACCCACACAATTAATGAAACCGATATCCCGCCCGTAAACCTAGCTTTTCACGTTTCTGATATCCTCCAAACGAAATTCGAATGATGTTGCTTTAAGTCGCTAATGTGTTACAAATTCGCTGTCTTTATTTAAGCTAATTCTTTGATATCGCAGTCCTAAGTCGCAGGTATGTTCATAAGTCACTATTATCGCTTTATAAACTACTTCACAAAAACGCTTCTAGTCGCCAACTGGTTTATAAGTCGATGTTATGTCTAAAAGGAAATTCTTCATAAGAACTCTTTAAGTCGCAGATATATTTAAAAATTGCATATACATATTTCCCAAATAATACGCTCCATTCGCTGTTCCGCTTGCAAGATATTCAATTTATTATTGAAGTCGCAGATTTGTTTGCAAGTCGCTACAACGCCCTTAATGAGTGGCTAACAAAACTTCGTTATTCCCTTGTACATAGTGCGCACCAAATCGCTGTCCTCAAAGCCCTAACCTTACATGTTATTCACCTTGATTACATTTGCCCCCAATGTGTAATACCTTAAGCCTTTTACTCGCCTTTGCCGCTGGAGTAATACGCTGTACGCCGTAGCGAAATAATATACATTCCTTAAGAAACCCCCACTGCGTTTTATGCCAGCCAAAACCACAAATCCTTCTCGCATCCTCAATTAAACATTAATGTTGTTGTCTTTTTGCAGATATGCAGGCTAAGCAGCTGGCTTAAAAGGCGACAATAGGTCCGTACCCTTACTACTCCAATAAAAACAAATGTCCAGCAACTTACGAGTAATCACATTTCTGGCATTTGCGTTCAGTAAGAGACATATGCAAGTAAAAAACGCAAAACCAGTAAGTTGCATGCCCTTTTTTTACCGCTGCAAAATAACTCCAGAATTAGCATTATGCTTCTCAAAATTGCTGATTGCAGCCATTCCGTCTAAAGATGCACTACCATGCGCACATTCTGAGCCTCTTGCCGATATACATATACATAAGTGTATTTTTATATATTTAGTTACATTTCCCATTTTTTACCTTTTCTATGAGAATAATCAATATTTTAATACTTATTCTCTCTAACTACCTCTTCTGCGCCGAACGTACTACATACATTTTTGCGTACCCCACTGTAATGAGACGAACATAGGCACGCTTTGTAATACTCGCTGAATTGTGAACACACTCGCCACCTCCTCAAATGCAGAATAAAGGGTAGAGAGGCAATCAAACCGACACTCGCTTTGCTATGTATTCGCTAGTCTAAACCAAGTGCCCATGCGAAACACATAGGTATAAGTACATAAGTACATATGTACCCCACAACCTGCCACATAACATGACACCAACAAAGAAATGCGCTGAGCGATGAAACACTCGCCGAAATCCACATAAACTCTCCGCATCCACCAGCATAAACTGCGCAAAAGCTAGAGGCACAATGAAACATTGCACTCGCTCAACTAATCTCGCTGTACTCTCCGCTAACCCAAACCAACTGCGCATATGCAGCTCATGCACACACATACATATACACACCGCAACAACCATACCATAGGAACGTACTGAGCGATGAAACACTCGTTGAATTCGATACAAACCTGCCGAACCAACAATAATACGCTTAGTAAACTATATACTAAATAAAAGAGAACAAAACGCAACTCTCGACATACTCTTCACTGGTCAGAACAAAGTGCGCATAACACTACACACAAATAAAAGAACCACCGCACATCGTGCATTCAATAGAAACACAGCAACACCAATTACGCACATATGTGTGTACATTCTGCATAAGTACTGAACGAAAGTGAACTGTATGTATTACATACTATGTATTTATATTCGCACCTCAACCTCCTGGAACGCTGATTGTTAAATACCCATGTACATAAGTGTGCCATACAGCAGTAATACTAACATAGGAACGCGCTGCGCGGTGAAACTCTTGCTGAATTCCCTACAACTCCGCCGTATCAACACCAATAACAAAGAACGTTCCTGTACAATAAGATGACCAGAAGGTAGAGAGAATGAACGTAGAAAACAGAAAATGCTGTCTCATTTCATAGATCTCATTTTTCGATTTATGTTCTTTGGTAAAGACCCAATAAATCGTAACAAATACATATAACAAAACTCCCGCCGTATTCCTCGCTGGTCTGAACGCAGAGCGCATAACATCACACACAAACGCGAGTCGCTACCACACATCATGAGCACAATCAAACGCGAACACACAACAACACAAATCACGCATGTACTTATAAAGCACCACAATCGCTGGATTTAGCGCCCCCGAACCCGCAGAATTTTTTTTTTTACATCCACTGCCGCGGTTTTTAAAGAAATGCACCGAAACTTTCACCCTTCGGCTCGATGGACCAAAATGTATATCCTTCCACAATATGTATATTATATTCAAATCAAAGGTTGAACTTATCTTATCTCAATTCGCTGCACTATCGTCACCACAACCGCTTCGTTCCGCTGTTAATTTCGCACTGACTCTCTCGCTCAAACACGTTTAGAATACATTTTTTATTTTATTTCAATCAAACCTTGTCTTTCTTGCTGAGCGCTACAACACAAAATGAGCTATTTACATACATACATATGTACATATGTGTTCTTAAGAAAAATGCGCACATTTCGTAGGCGACATGACGGCGACAACAGATAACGGGAAAACCCTACAAGTAATAAATGCACATTTAACAGCTATTCACAGACGAGCAGTTTTTTGGGTTCTTTCTTTTGCACGTGTTGCTTGTTGTTCTTGTTTTTATTATGGGCATAGCTAATAAAAAACTAACAATTCATTACGGCTTCGATTCTGGTGGAATGAATTATTATATTAAACCTCAAGAATTCATAATATAATGAGTTATAAAAATTATAAATTCCTAACTTTCCTTCCGGGTGCATAAGGACTATTATAAATTTTATGTTCTTTTTTCCTTTTTTCACATAAGCATTTTTCAACTTGTTAGTTACAATGAAAGTCACTATCTGCCGAAACTTCTCGAAACCGACGAATATGCATGTAAATTGCAATGTTCACTTAGTCACTTTCTGTAGGCGCTTTTCACAAACCGATCTCGGTCGAGTCCCCAAAATAAATTGTGGTATTCGGTTCGGGCTAATAAAACACAGTTTGATTTTAACAAACTAATTATATTTAATATTAAAATTAAGTCTAGGGATTTTAACTCATGTACAGATTTTTCTTACATTATGTACATAACTATAAACGTTGTGTTCGTACAAATTCTCCGAGCAGACTGCTCGTTTTATTCAAAAGTAATTCAAACTTATCTGCGGTGGTTACGCTTTCGTCAAATCGTCAACTTGTAAGGGTTGTATTTAATAGTAGTGTAACTTAGTAGTTTCGTCCAGTTCGTGTAGTCTTGTCATGGTCCAATCTGATTCCCACATAAACGAATTAAAAGAAAAATTGAAATAGTTATATTTTCGTATTTAACGAGAAATTTGGTTTATTTAAATACATATGTAAATGATAAGATTCAGTCAATTTTATATGCCAAAACAACTTGTCTAATTTGCTGTTTTACCGAAGGCATTTCAAATTTGCATATTGTGCAGTTTTATGGTTTGTTTAAAAGCATATATAAAATTTAAAGTAAGAGGAAAAAGCTTAGGTAGTTCTATAAACAAATTACTTAAAATAAAACAAAAAAATTTGGCTTAAACTAAAATTATTTATCGAATTTATTAAAAAATTAGCAAAATGTGAAATATTGGAATATCCGTGCATATTCATTCTTTAAAATGATTTTTTATAATATAATAAGTATTACTATGAGTTTGCTTCCAATTTAGTATTTCATTTGGTTTCCTATGTTGATTTCCTTTTTCCGTAGACACGAAATAATATGCGATCTGCAAACATGTATTACAAATTTATTCATTTGTATCAAAATTTGTCTTGGCAAAAAATATTCACGGGAAACTGAATCAAGTAGCGATTAAGTTTAAGCATAGCAATTGTATTCTGCGGTGCAGTTGCTTCAGGATGCGCCGCATATTTTCTTTATGCTTTCGTTTTGCGCGAGTTCAAAGCCAGACCACGCGCTTTTGGCTTAAAATTTATTAAGATTTTTACTTGTTTGCAAATTCTTGCACTAGCAAACATAGATACGTATGTACATCTGCATATACAGTGATGGAGAAAAGTCTGCATACACCCCCTACATCCGTTGGTATGAAAGTCCAAAAACTTTATTGAAAAATATGTTGATACAGTTTTATTTAAAATATTTTTCAAGTCACAATAAACTCAAAAAACCACTCTTTAATATAAAAAAAAACAAAGTTATGGGGGAAAAACGCAAAAATAGTGTTGACAAAAGTCTACATACAGAACGACATCCCTAGTATGCTGTGTTGTAATAACGATAAAGTACCGTTTGTTTCTTTTCATTCTCTTTATTATGTTGGCTGGCTTGCTAATATTGAAGTTTAATGTACAGCTCTATTCTGATACCCTCACAAAACTCACCGTACTGACTGTTGTGAGGTTTCTGACTATTGTGAGGTTACCCTTATGCTGGGGAAAATTTAAAAGCTCAAAAGCTCACAATTGTCAGATAATTCGTGATGAACGAACACGAACCTCACAACATAAAACAGCTGATTTTGTAGTACTTTTTTAATAAGTTTGTGTAAATTTGCGTGCGCTATCATTAAATAAATTGAAAAAACACAAATAATGGAAGAACTATTGCTTGTTTGTGCGGCAGTTCTGGAAGAGCAAGAGAATGCGGTGAAGAGAAGAAGACTTTTAAAGAGCCTGCGAGATAAAAGTGATCCGTTTTCCATGGAGGATTCCATATTCGTACAAACATTTCGGTTCCCGAAATCTCTATGTCAATCGCTGATTGAAGAGTTGAAACCCTACGATGCTCAAAAGTCGGAGATGCCCACGCTTCGATTCCTAGCGTGCCTTTATTTTTACTCCCATGGCTCTTACCAAAAATGCGTTGGAAATAGCTATTCCATTTCAATGAGTCAGTCATCAGTGTCCCGATCTCTGAACTTCATATCGAAGTGTATTGTAGACGTAAAGGGTAGCGAGATACATTTCCCATCAACTATGCAAGAGATCGCAGATGTGAAAAGAGGGTATGATTGAAATCAACATACGATTTTTTAATCTATAATATATATATGGTACATATTTACTTATAAATTCCTAGGTTTTATACAAAATTTGGAATGAAGGGCACAATCGGAGCAATCGATTGCACCCATGTTGGGATCGTATCACCAACAGCAACAGACGCCAGCACTCTCACTTCTCTCTTCATGAATAGAAAGGGGTTTTATAGCATAAATGTTGAAGCAGTATGTAAATGTTATTTCTTGTTTTGTTTTTAAATGTTACTGATTATTTAATATTACAGGTGTGTGATCATCAACTTGTGTTTACGGCAGTCAACGCCAAGTATCCAGGCTCTTGCCACGACTCTGGTATCTGGACCACATCCCCCACACGATTTCATTTGAGAAGAAACCACATCTCACAACATGATTCGTGGTTGTTAGGTGACCAGGGGTATCCATTGGAGCCTTGGCTTTTAACACCGGTGGCAGAACCTTCAAACGCCAGGGAAATTAAATTTAATAAGTTGCATGCCATAGCTCGTAACACTGTTGAAAGAGCTTTCGGTGTTCTAAAGTCTCGTTTTCGATGCCTTTCGAAACATCGCATACTCCATTATGGCCCCAAAAGTGCAGCGAATATTATATATGCTTGCACCATTCTCCACAATATACTTCTGAAGAATGGTGTAGCTGCTGACCTTGGGTTCATTGAAATCGATGAAGAATTGGAAAATTTCGAAATTCAGCACGAAGCCGAAGACATTTCCAATGCAAGGGAGGGTGCAAGAGTTAGGGAACGCTACATAATGTCTCTTTAAATCCAATATAAATTTATGTATGGCAGTTAATAAAAACAAATTGTGAATTTCTTATCAAACATAAAATTTTGTTTTACTTTCGGTTATACCATCTTTTGATTTTTTCGGATAGAACTTTTTTAAACTATTTCTTTTTAAGAACAACAACAACTCGGATTTATACCTGACCAAATACTCACAATTCAGTAATGTTCCAAGTTCGACATTATTTTACGTGGATGAAACTATCAGAAAGAAAGAAAAAAATTCAATGACAACTTAAAACTTGCACATTTGGTTGAAGGGGATATATAATTAAAACTCAGATTAAAAAATGTAAAATTTTGTTTAAAAGTTTTCGAATACTTAAAAATTTCGCACTTATTCAGCAAAGTAATCAAAATTAAATAACAATTTCCAAACTAGGTAAAACGTCATGAGTCTACTATTCCTATATATTAACAAATAAATCGCTTATAGATTATTTTAAATTCAACATTTGTTCTATATTTATTCAAATTTAATTAAATTAAAGAAAAAATTATTAAATATTTTTAAAATTTAGTACATGCCAGCGAATTCATTACATTAGGTATTAATGCTCTACAATTTGTCAATTTTTTCGCACAATTTGTCCAGTACTTGTCTAATCGAATTTAGTACTTGCGAAAGTTCTACAAGAGCACCAGCGATATTTTTGTTTTGTGCAATAATTTGTTCTTGCTGAAGAATAGCTTGCTCCTTTCTTTTCTCACGAGCTTCCAACTTGCTCATCACAGCATTTAAAACTGTTGATGCGGTTATCTTTCGCTCAGCAGTTGGAGATGAAACAGCAGGAGTCGTAGCAGCATTAAGCATTGAATGATATGCAACACCAGACGATTGATTCGCAGAAGTGGCAACATCTGAAGAGACAGAAGCAGAAGCGTCAAAACCTGGCGACGCAGCTGCTGGAAATATAAAACAATGCGAAGCAGCAGAAGGAGACTCATCCATAGGAGAGGAAACAGCAGGCGTAGATGGTGAAGGGGTCGGAGGGAAACTGTCGTCGACAATGATGCTCAGCGGTTGCACAACCTTAATAAAATTTAAAATAAAATATTTTAATTGTTTTATATTTGTGCATTTAAAGCCCTATCTTACACTTTTGTACCTTCGAACATATTTTGAAAATTTTTCAAAAATTTTAGTTCAGTACAGTTGCGAGTTTCGTTAAAGTGCTGACTTTTATTAAACATAATTTTTAACTATTTCTTTTTAATTTCTATTAGGTATTGTAATCCATTTAACAAATTTTGATTAGAAAAAAAATTAATTAGAGACTGTATATTGAGGTAACGATATGTACGAATGTATAATTAAAAATGGAGGGTCTCAAATCTTGTAAGTTATCCTTTGATAATTGGGTTTTGAGCTCATATTCTTGCAAAACTCATAAATACTATCAATATGTTAGTCGAACAAACAAAGTTGACAAAGAACGCATATGTGTTTTCCAATTTGCAAGAACTTCAAAATGTGTAAATGCAATAAACAAAACTACAAAATTCGAAACACTTCCATCTAAATATTAATTACGTAAATACCTCGTGGCCCAATGTGCCCACATCGGGGATTCCATCCACCGCAGCTGCCCCAAAAGTGTCAATTGCCTGTTGTTCAAATTCCGAAATATCGGCAACCAAAGGTCCTCCGCCAGTCATTTGCGATTCTGCTTTGAGCCTGCGTGCACGACTACGCAACTGGTGTTTCCAATGCATCATTACCTTAACAGAAAACGTATAGAAATTGGTCTAGAAATGCTTACTCACTCACTTCCTTCCACTTGGCTGCAGTTCGGGTGGGATCTCGCATTGAATTCAACGTCTCCGTCACCTCTGCCCATAGATTTTGTAGCATCTGAGGATTGTTTGCTTTAAATTTTCCTCTCTGAAGCTCAGGATGATCCTTGCAAAAACTAAGGAAATACTGCAGTTGTTCCTGCGTTGTCCTTTCGTACTTGCCTCGCCTAGCAAATACATAAATAAAGTAAAGATATCAACGAAATTTTTAAAATCAAAATTACTTACTTTCCGTGGTTTTCTGCATTCATCTTGTTTTATTTTTGTTTACAATCTGTTTGACAGAAAAGCGCTTTTCACCGCACATGGTGAATTTTTTAAGCTTTTTTCTTGTGAGGTATGGCTGCGAATCACCTCACAAAATAGACCTGACAACAATGCTCACAAATTTTCCCTCACAGTTTATTTGTGAGGTTTTGGCAGAATAGGGCTGGTAGTTTGAACACTTGAGCATCAACCAAGGCTCCGAGAAAGAAATATCAGTTGACGTAAAAAATTTGGTTATACAGCATAGAAAAGAAAAAAAATCATATGGTAAAATTTCCAAAATTTTAAACTTGAGTCGACCAACAGTACAGACTATTGTAGAAAACTATAAAAATAGTGGTTCTACCGAAAACAAGCCGCGCAGAGGCTGCCCGAAGAAACTGTCTCGAAGAGACATCAGCTTGATTATCAAAGAAGTGAACAAAAATCCAAAAGTTACTGCAGCCGAATTAGCCGGACATTAGCAAACACATCATAACCGTGTGTCCATCCCAGAACCATTCGAAGAACTTTGAACCAGGACGGTTTTCACAGTAGAACACTACGCAAAAAGCCTCTTATTTCTGAAAAAACCGTAAACTTCGCTGTAGTTCGCCAAGGCGCATAAAGAAAGGGGGATAGATTTTTGGCAAAAAGTTTTGTTTACAGATGAGTCAAAGTTCAATATATTTGGCAGCGATGGAAGGGCAAAAGTTTGGAGGAAAAAAAATACTGCACTTAATTCGAAAAATTTAGTATCAACTGTCAAGCACGGCGGCGGCAACGTAATGGTTTGGGGAGCTGTTGCCGCATCTAGAGTTGGAAGAATAGCATTTACTGGAAAATAATTTGAAACCTTCGGTGGATAATTTGGAGCTTGGTGCTGGTTGGATCTTCCAAGAAGATAACGATCCAAAGCACACGGCCCAAATTGTTAAGGATTGGCTGCTATACCATGCTCCAAGGCAATTATACGCACCACTGCAGAGCCCAGATTTAAATATTATTGAACAGGTCTGGGAAATTTTGGAACGCAAAATTAGAAAAACCAGGTTTCTAGCGCTGCGATACTCAAAGAGCGCATAATAGCAGCTTGGAACAGTATTACATCTAAAGAGTTAACAAATTTAGTAGCCTCGATGCCAAGACGACTTCAAGTGGTTATTGATGCCAACGGGGGGCCAACTAAATACTAAAATGCAATAATATCTAGGGTTAAATTAAGTTTTTCACACTAAATTAAGCTATTTCTCTGCTGTATGTAGACTTCTGTCAACACTATTTTTGCGTTTTCCCCCATAACTTTGCTGTTTTATATGAAAGAGTGGACTTTTTTTTAGTTTATTGTGAGTAGAAAACGATTTTAAATAAAACTGTATCAACATATTTTTCAATACAGTTTTTGGACCTTCATACCAACGGAACTACATACACCCCCTATGTAGACTTTTGCCCATCACTGTATATATGTTGATATATGTACATATACTTATATTCTTCCAGAGAATACTAAATGCATAACTACACTTGAATGTACATAAATACCTAAAACGTTATCAAGTACACAATCATACATACATACATGCACACATCCATATGTATGCATATCTATGTACATATATGCATATACATATCTAAATACATAAATTCATATGCAAGTTAAATAAATGTAAGTTTATTTCTTAAGCGGGCTGTATAGAAGACAGCAACTCCGCGTTAATTGAATGAAACAAATTATATATTATTTATTGCGGGCTGTATAGAAGACAGCATAACCGCGTTTATTAATATGAGAATTGAATCTGAAGCTAAGTTACAATAATTTGACTATTTATACCTAGCTATGCCTGTGCTGCAACTGCATTCTGCTGCGTAGCGTCTGTATTTTGCTGCGTGGTAAATTCATGCTGCTTCGCTGCGATCGCGTGCTGACGCTGAATTTAGCGTGGTTCCCATGTGTTGTTGTACTGGTAATGTTTACAACATTAATTTCGGTCACATTTGTGCTGACTCCGTCTGTGCCCCACATGTTTGTTTGTTGAGTAAATCATGTACTTGGTTTTACAAGTGCAGTTCGGCTGAGTCGATTGTTTGTTGATTTCCGTTCTACATAGCTGTGCGCCACTTAGCATTGTCGTCTTGCTATGCGTTTGTTGATGCGGCCGAATTTGTGATGGGTGGTCATAATTCGGGCAACATGTGCAATATTGACTTTCTTAAGTTGATTATTGATGTGGGTCAACTTAATGTAGCCAGTTTATGATTAGTGATCAAATAACGGAATATGAATGCGTTATTTGATTCTCTGGAATGCGGGTCTATTATAAGTAACTAATTTACGACATCTTGTGGAAGTGGTTGGTTTCGGGTTTTAATTTATGTTGTCTTCATGGGTGGTTCTAACGTATCGGCTTGGAGTGTTTGATATGTGACGGCGAGTCATCTGTCAAGCAGCTTGGGTGGTATTAACTTACCCTAAGTTAACTTGCATCCATGTACATACATACACACATATGTACATATGTATATATGTATGTATGTACTTACGTGCATGTGTATAAATTCAACCTTGACCTACGCTAAATCTAAATCGAATCACAACCGCAGCTGCACTTGAGTCTGCGCCGGCGCCAAATATTCTAAACTACATATCTGAAACTACATACAACAACATACATTTCATTCATAAACGCGCGTGAGTTAAGTATACAAAACCAAACACTAACACTGACATTAGGAATGATACTATAGATGAATTTATTGCAAATATAACTACCAATAAATAAAGAAAAATGTAATATTAAACTCATTTCCGGGTTGTTTAAAGAAATTATGATTGAATTCATAAAGCAAAACTAATTTTCGGTCGCAATTCCAAGAATTGCAACCGTCTCCAATTTATTATAAAAGAATTAACTTAATAAGTAAATAAAAACAATAAACATTGTCAAACCGGCACTTATTGCATTTCCGTTCCCAAACGAAAATGCGATATTAACATTCCATAGAATTATCAACAAATAAAACAATAATTTCACTAATTAAGTAATTTGCAATAAACATTTCAAAAGGATCCACAACAGCTGCCTCCGACATAATAAAGTCTTCAGGTCTTCCTACAGGCTGCCTTAAGGTGTATTTCCAAAACTTATCTGGCATGCGAACAAAGGTTGACCTTGTGCATTCCCTTAGTGCGCAACTAGATTTCGACATCTTCGTTCTTGTTGAAACCTGGCTAAATGCAAGTTTCTTCGACAGTGAGTTCTTCGATCCGAAGCTGTTTAATGTGTTTCGCAAAGATAGGGATGCTGCAAAAACTGGTTGCTTCCGTGGTGGTGGTGTTTTAATTGCTGTCAAGCGTCAATTCCGTGCATTCCTGTTTCCACTCAACAATGGTGACTCCCTGTTGGATCAAATTTGTGTTTGTATAAGTTGCCACTCTTCACAAGGTTCTATATACATACCTACTCGCTTCGTATATACCGCCTGAAAGTTCTTTCGAATTGTACAAAGCGCATGCTGACAACGTGGTATCTTTGGTTTTAAACAACTTAAATGATGATCATTTATGCGTGCTTGGTGATTTCAACTTATGCAAAATAAATTGGTATGCTAGTATGTCTAACTATAACCTCCCACCTACTAATGTTTCTGCAAATCATGAATTATATTTTATTGATAATATTCTTAGTCTTAATTTATGTCAAGTTAATAATTTCGTGAATTCTCTGAATAGAATCTTGGATCTCATATTTGTAAGTGATAACCTGAGCTACAAAGTTAGTGAATGTTTGAATCCAATAACTCCTAAGGATAAGCATCATTTACCATTAGTTGTAAAACTCGAGTTGTACTGTTTTGCTTCAGTTACTTCTGATGACAGGTTATCATTTAATTATGCATTATGCGATTTTGTTAGCTTTAATGAATTATTACTCGATATTAATTGGGATAATTTATTTACAGGTCTTGATACATTTAACAGTTTCTCTACTTTTAAATCCATTTTGTCTAAGCTATACCTGGATAATATTCCAGTTAGAAAGAAAAAATCTTATAAATTACCCTGGTATTCTAAGGATTTGAAAATGCTAAAAAACATTAAAACAATTATTTTAAAAAGTTTAAATCTACGAAAAACCATTTATCCTTCGTTAAATATAAGCGAGCATTAAAGGAATTCAACTACTTAAATAAAATTCTCTATAATAACTACATTGGAAACATGGAGATGAACATTAAATCATATCCTAAAAACTTCTGGAACTACATAAAATCCAAAAGGAGCTGCGCTAGTGTTCCCACTGGTATCTTCTTTGATAATAAATATGCGCGAACCTCGAGTGAAGCGGCAAATTTATTTGCCGATTTTTTTAAATCAAATTTTGTTAATGAAGAACAAAACCATCCGAGTGACTTTTCGTCTAGCTTAGACTACTATTTGGACTACGGTGCTCTATGCCTCTCATCTGAGGATATTAGTAAAGCTTTTTTTTAAATTGATATCTTCCTCCCAAACTGATGTTGATGGACTTTCAGTAGTCTTAATGAAAAATTGTCCTGCTTTGGTGTATCCTCTGAAAGTAATTTTCAATAAATCTTTATCCTCGGGGAGTTTCATTGACGCATGGAAGCTCACCTCCATAACGCCAATCTTTAAGAGTGGCAATAAAAATGACGTTAGAAATTATAGGCCTATTTCAAAGCTCTCGACTATCTCAAAAATTTTTGAATACGCAGTCAATGCAAAGTTGAGTTTTGCGGTTAAATCTTTAATATGCCGAAATCAGCATGGGTTTGTCTCCAATAAATCTACAGTATCGAATCTAGCTGTTTTTAGTGAATACTGCATTGAGTCTTTCTCGGCTGGTTTACAGGTTGACTGTATTTACACTGACTTTTCGAAAGCTTTCGAAAAAGTCTCACATAAAGTCCTAATTGAAAAATTAGCTTGCCTTGGCTTTCATTCTGCCTTTCTGCAATGGATAAACTCTTACTTGTGCAATAGACGTTGTATTGTTACATTTGATGGTATTTCGTCTAACCCTTTTGTTGCCTTTTCTGGAGTCCCGCAAGGAAGTATCTTGGGACCACTCCTATTTGTACTATTTATTAACGACATCAAAAGTTGTTTTTCATTTGCTAAATTTTTGCTTTATGCTGATGACTTAAAGATTTTTTCAGCGATTAAGACCCCAGATGATGCCATTAAGCTTCAAACTGATATTGACCGGCTTTACTTGTGGTGCCAGAAATCACGTCTCTCACTGAACTTATCTAAGTGCTTCCAAATAACTTACTCCAAAATCTCTAACATTATACCTGCTAAGTACAATATAGCGAAATGTGACCTTCTGCGTGTTAGGGAGATTAAGGACCTTGGCGTTGTTTTTGATAGTAAATTCTCTTTTAATAACCATATAAATTATATCACTTCCAACTCTTTCTCCATGTTGGGTTTCGTAAGACGGAATGCTTCTAAATTCACTGATCCCTATACCATCAAGTTACTCTATGTATCATTTGTTAGATCTCACTTAGAATATGCTGCTTTTATTTGGAGACCAAGTACCCAGCTAGCTATCAATAGAATAGAACGTGTACAAAAAATTTTTCTTAAGTTTGCACTTCGGTCTCTGAATTTTACAGATCCCATACCATCCTATTCTGCTCGTCTAATGCTTATAAATCTCAAGTCCCTGGAAACTCGTAGGTCTATACTGTGCCTGTCCTTTACTCATTGTATTATAACTGGAGTCATTGATTGCCCTTACTTGTTGGAACGGATTCCATTTAATGTTCCCCAGCGATCTCTTCGGAACTTTTACCCTTTTTATGGGGATAACTTTAAAACTAAGTACGCCAGTAATGCCCCCATTACTGGCTCTTTACGTGAATTGAATTCCCTTTATAGTAATGCTGATCTTGACTTTTCACTTTCAAGGAACGCTTTTTTGAATCTTTTAAATTCTATATTGTAGCTTTATTGAAAAATATGTAATATGTATATCAATAGCTTGTACTAAGTTACTTTTGTTCATAGTCTGTAAGGATCGATATTCATAGACTTAAATAAAAAATAAAAAAATAAATAAAAAAAAAAATTCGGCATTTATTGCATTTCCGTTCCCAAACGAAAATGCAATATTTACATTCCATAGAATTACCAACAAATAAAACAATAATTTCAATTAATAAGAAGAACTTGTAATTAGCCTAAGTCAGTCTTGTTCCTCCCGTTCGGTGAAGAAGTTGTTAAACTTGGAATTAATAAATAAAGAATAATAAAACAAATTTAGTTTTTTTTTAACAAAAACCCAAACGCGACATCGTTGCTGGAGCAGTCGGAAGGATCCTAGTGAAAAAAAGGATCCAGTGATAGGAACCGCGTTCGAAAAAAACAGAAAAACTAAAAATCTAAATTTATGAAGACAAAATTTTATTTACTGGTATGGGAGACATAGCCATTAATTCATTCTTCAGAAGCGTAGAGTACGTGCTATCGAACATAGAAAACGAGAAACTAAAGAAGGAAGCTACAAAGGTAATTTTTTACCGTAATATACAAGGAGAAGCAAAAAACGTGGTCATCAACGTACAGCAACCGGACAACTGGCAGATAATAAAAAGGACTTTGAAGCTGAGATACCGGCCGAACTGGGAACCCCACCAAATCTACAGAAAAATTAATGAACTTCGAGTTAATACAGTAAGTGAATTAGCTGTAGAATTACAAAATCTTAAGTATAAAAGTGACGAATTAAGTGTATATTATCAAGATGATCAGTGTATAGATTTGTCTAACGTAGACAGTTTACTGGTTAATATATCCAAAGAAATGACGCAGGGAATACTATTAGACAATATATACCCAGAAAGGGATCTAGGGACCATAATAGATATAATGTTGAAAAGAAGATATGAATGGTTGTATTAGGCAGAAATTTAGAAAATTTCGCGGAAATTATTCCAGTACCTTTAAACAAGCAAATAAACATAATAGCTCAATCCCTAACTATAATATAAATCAGAATTATCAGAACAAAGGGCAGGGCAATTTTAATTTTAGACCCAATAATAATTACAATAACAATGAATATACATACATACATAACTATAATAGTGGACATATGAATAATTCAGGGCAATACACGCATAATAATAATGGAAGGATCAACAATTTCAATAAATATTCAAATTCAGGTAATTTCCAAAGGTTCACAAAGGCAGAACACCCTGGGCCAAATTTTAACCAAAATCGTTGGAATCAACCCAGGCAACGCCAAGCTGGGCCCATGGAAATAGATAACATTCAAATGAATAGGCAAATAAATGATGTGAATTATAATAAAAATAACCAGGTGAATAATAATAATCAAAAAACCGCGCAGTTAGGAAACCCTAGAACAATAGGCAGCTAATATCGCTTGCCGCAACCTAGACAAGAACGAAACGAATTTTTTGAACATAAACGTGAAGAAATAAATTATGATCAATTGACAGGACACTCGGAACCAGACCTGTGTCACAGTAACACAGCTCCATCCCGACAGAGTCAGGATCAGTTTTTTTTGGAGCGACGTCAGATTACCTACCCATCATAACAATAACAATTAGAAATAAGAAATATAATGCACTAATAGACACAGGTGCAAATATAAGTTCAATTGATCAAGATATAAAAGGATTTGAGAAAATGCTACTAAGAAAACCATTAGAATTTAGTACGATAAATGGAAAGGATAAAATTAGATTTTAAAGATTGACAGACACACCTTTAGAATTTAATGTAGAGAAAACTGGAAAAATAAAATGGCAAATGACTAAATTAAAAGGAAGAAAACATGATTTCATTATTGGGATTGATTTGATGAATTGTTTCAACACAATAATGGATTTAGTGGAAGGATACATATCTTTTAATAATGAAAAAACTAGTTTTATAATAAATCCGTATAAAAACGTAAAAGTTTGTGCATTAGAAGCAGATAACTTTGATTTTAACAGAATACAATTAGATCATTTAAATAAAGAGGAATATGACGAAATAGTAAAAGTTTTGAATAAATTCAAAGGACTATTCTTCAAAGAAGGTGATCAGTTAACAGATAAATTCCAAACTATTTTCAACAAATTATCAAAGCATGCCCTGGAAATATTATGTTCAACAGCCCATGTTTTCAATTTATTAGCTAAACTTTCTGCAAATTCAACACTTTCATTGCTTTCTGTACAGTTCATATTTTCTTCAACAAAACTGCTATTTTCCTCTGTACTATTATTATTTTTAATATTACCTACTATGTCTTCACTTGCTCAATGTTTTTTTTTTTTTTGCTAAAAGTCTTCGCCAATGCCGTTTAGAATACATTTTTTATTTTATTTCAATCAAACCTTGTCTTTCTTGCTGAGCGCTACAACACAAAATGAGCTATTTACATACATAAGTATGTATGTACATATGTGTTCTTAAGAAAAATGCGCACATTTTGTAGGCGACATGACGGCGACAACAGATAACGGGAAAACCCTACAAGCAATAAATAAACATTTAACAGCTATTCACAGACGAGCAGTTTTTTCGGTTCTTTCTTTTGCATGTGGTGCTTGTTGTTCTTGTTTTTATTACCGGCATAGCTAATATAAAACTAACAATTCATTACGGCTTCGATTCTGGTGGAATGAATTATTATATTAAACCTCAAGAATTCATAATATAATGAGTTATAAAAATAATAAATTCCTAACTTTCCTTCTGGGTTTATTAGTGATGTGGAATATACTCGTCTGCTGCGCTGGTACCAGAGAACTTGTAAGAAATGAGAAGGCGCAAATGTTAAAAGAACTTTTTCATCAACAAAATTTGTAAGTGCGGCCGAGAGAATTCAACATAGCAATTTAATTCTACCATACCAATAAAAACCATTTTCACCATATTTTGCTGTATTTAGAGCAGAGAGGCATTGCGTAGGCGAGCGGGTGCATGTGTTTAAAAATAAGTAAACAAAAAACCCGTTTCTGGATCGCGAGGAGCAATTGGAGACGGCAGATGAGTTAGGCAACAAGTGTGGATAACAGAAGTGTGGAAAGGGAAAGGGGGAATCGTCAAAAGAATATTCTTTCGAGTTTTCGGCAATTTTTGTGCCAATCGCCATCAGCGCGTGCACTTGTACGCAAATGAGTTGATGCGCGCATGAATTATTTAATGAGTGCATGCATATTGATGCATATTATTAATTTAGAATATTTGTGTCAATCGCCATCAGCGCGTGCACATGTACGTAAATGGATTGATGCGCACTTGGATAGAAGTTCTAGAATATTCTAGAACATTCTAGAATATTCTAGAAAAATGCCAGCAATTTGTCAGACCACGTTGCCAAAATACACTATTGTCTGATATTGCGATGTTTAAATTTTTAATGACCGTCGAAGGCTTCTAAAATGGAAGATTTTAGCATTTTTGTGTTCGTCGCGAAAAAGATTGTTGAGGGGAACATTTGCGTGCGCAGGGGGATGAAATGCTTGCGTTTATGAATGAACGGCACTTGTTTTCAGAAATACACGCGAGCGTTTATGAATGAATTTTTTGTTGTTGTAGGTATGTACGGAAATATGTAGATACATATGTATGCATGTATGTATGTATGTGCGTATGTAGTTTCCAATATTTCAGAATATTTGGCGCCAGTGCACGCACAAGTGCAGCTGCGGTTGCGATTGCGCTGTGATATGATTAAGATTTAGCGTAGGTCAAGGTTGAATTTATACACATGCACATTGTGTGTACATATTTACATACATATTTTATTTAATAAATGACACAAAAAGATTTAGCAGACAAAAACAGCTGCCGCTCTGACTTTTATGAAATTTTAAAATATATAATTTTGTCATGTTTTTATTAAACTTATTTTTGACTTAGAAAATTAGTAAATAAAGATTAGTTGATAGGTGCATATACATATCTATGTATGTAAATATGAATAAAGAATTAAAATTAAGATTACTAAAATATCTACATAGTACATATGTAAATTATCAAACACAAGTTTTTAGTTTGATATTTACTTTATTTCTCTTGCTTACACAAGAGCAGCCGTTTGGATCGGTCGAGTTATTACAACTGATTTTGCTAATTACACTACTGCGACGACTACGCCTAAATACCTGACGCTTTCTTACAATAAACCCTACCAGTTGCTGCACATGTTTTGCCGTGTGGCATGCCAAATGCAATTCGGCAATTTACCGCTTGCACTAGCGCTCTGTTCCGCTGTGGGCTTAGCTGCTGCAGCGATAGCTATTTGTTGTTGTCACGCGCGACCCGGCGAACGCACCGTCAGCAATATCGGTGGGAGTGGAATGTTGGCAATATCGACGGAAGAGAAGTTGTTATTTTAGGTTGTTATATTATTCTCAAACTCAAACCTGCAGACGCACCGTCAGCAATTTCGGTGGGAGTGGAATGTTGACCGGATACGCGTTTGCTGGTGTTAACTACCCCCCCTCTTGAACTGAAGGCGTCCTCGGCTTCTTTGATGACTTTATTCAGTATCACCATGCTATTTTGCCTTCGTTTCATGAAGATTGCGGCAACTACTGCGATGAGAAATAGCAGCAAGATAAGTGTGCCCCCTGATTGTAACGAACGGGTGTTAACGAGATTGTGCAGCTTCGCTATGTGCTTAAGGTTCCTCATATTTACCTTCTGCAAATATGGTAGCGATAGTAAATCAATATGTTCGGTGAAATTTACATGTTGTGCAGGTGCAGCTTCAGGATGCGATCGGACAATTTTACTCCAGTTGATGTAAGTGGTACTGTTTATTGTAATTTCTCCCTCAAATGTTACAAGGAAGGTTCCTTTTGTCAGCTTTGTCAAGTTTGCGGTTTGTATTGATGCTGGTTGGTCGTTGATCACAACTATGCCGTTGTCAACTTCCTCAATGGCGACAACATTATCTGCGGATTTTGACTTGCATTTCGCAGAGTGTTGGTTAAGCAGTTGTGTCGCACAGGGGCATCCGTTCAGGGGCTGACAAAAGTTTGCGGTTACGGCTTCCTTGCAATTGTAGAGTGGAATGTATTTCCCGCTACATTCAGCTATCGTATCCGTTTCTAGGGAAATAATTTTTCCTTCATGGATCACGGGCAGCAACTTTACACTATTACAAAATCTATCTATTTTCGGGTATTTTATGACAAAGTAAATGCAATTTATATCTTGAAATATCTTAATTTTAGAAATTGACAATAAATCACTTATGCTAATGTTCGCAGAGTGTTCAGCAGCTAACAAACCATTGATTTCCATACCATTTAGTAGTATTGGGTTGATAATGTTTAACCTGCCTAGCGTGACTGACGTTATAATGGTTTCCAATTCCATTATAACCGCTCTGTTTCTGGTGGAGGCTAGAGAAAAGAGATATCCCGTATCTATTTGTGTGTTTTTAGCGTTTTGTAATAATTTGTTTACTGTCACTGTCAACTCGTCGATTTTCTTTTGCATAGCTGAATTCACCGTTATTTGTTGTTCATTTGCGTCTAATAGGGCATTGGTTCTGGTCTCGAGCATTTGAAAGTCGTCAGAGTCTGGAGTCCCTGTTATGTACTTCAAGGCAGTCCCCAGAATATTAATACCTCTGGCGTACCGATGGTGTATTTTTATCGCGTCCAATAGATGTAATATTTCATTAGCGTCATTTTCTAGTAGTCTTTTAACGTGCGACTGTGGGAATAGGTTCAGTAGTTTATCTGTCTCCTCAGCTATTGCCTCAAATGCTGACAAATTAGTTTTGTGTAGTAGAAAGCCATGCTGCTCATAAACAGCTACCGTTCCGGATGTAATTGGGATGTAGTAAGAGCTGGTGTAATTTAGTATTCCTGCATTAGCCCGAAAGCTTAACGAAAGCAAAATGATCCTAGGGACGACAAAGGAAAGAGCGGTCAGTGTCTTAAATTGTTTTTGTGCACTTTGCGATCGTCAATTATAACAAAGGTATCAAGGTCCTTTTGGATTACTTTTTCGGTATAAAGTTTTGAAAGCTTGTTCCCTATTCTTTTATTAGTCTTCACGAAAACTTTATCCCCTGGGTTATACCGTCTTGTTTGTCTCTTTGTATTATGTCTTTCTAAGTCTTTTTGCTGAATACGTGTAAGTCTAGTTCTTATTTCCTTTATTAATTCGTCCGGTGTTGCATGTATTACGTCTATTGGTTTTTTATTTGTTATTGAATGAATTGTGCGGTTGTATTTAGCTGTGGCCAGAAGCATTAATTCAATTGTGTCAGAGACACCAGTCTCAAGCTTCTGACAGCGGGCAATTTCCGTAAGGGTACTGTGGAACCTTTCCACCTGTCCGTTAGTCGTACTGTGAGCGGGTGGAGTGGTGTAGATTTCGACGCCAAAGTGATTTCTGAGTATTGACTTAATGGTTTCCGAATTCAACGATCTCTCATTGTCACAGACCAACACTTTAGTATTTCTGTAAAAATTGAGAAGTTCGTATATGGGCTCTTTAACATCAACTATGGCTCTAGATTTGATTGGAAATATTATAGCAAACTTTGAGAACTTGTCTATTGACGTCAAAAAATGTGTCTTATCTGTTGAATAAATGTCAACGTGAAGGATTTCTCCCGGATACTTGGGTATAGGAGTCGATCCTATTTCTGGGTTTGGAGGATGTCGTTGGTACTTGGCCTCGTGGCATATCTTGCAATTAGAAATAATTTCCCTCAGAAGCTTTCGTATATCAGGGAAATAATAACTTTCAAGGACTTGTTCCTGGTTCTCACGGAGTGACCGATGAGCTCGGTTATGCTCAGTTTGAAGAAGCTCGCGCTGATCATCTCTGTTGAAAACGTCTATTGCTTGTTTGGTGGTGTGACGGAACTTGACGGCCGGATATGCCGTGACCAGTCCATCTTGAATCTTTGCCAGGATGGGGAGTTCACACTGCAAGCCGTTCACAACATTTGGGTTAACACATTGTTTTATATTTTTCATTAGTTCTCCTATATTACTGAATGAAATTCGGTGCCTCATTCGGGATTTAAATATAATTTTTGAGCTAAGTGTAGACGAATTTCCTTCTTCAAGGACTATCTGATTTCGGAAGCAATTTATGGGATTTTTCACGGTGGGAATTGTTTGAGACAGCGACTCTTCACTATTCACAGCCATGCTTACCGGGTCTATATCGTGGTCCAATGCATTTATATGCTGCCGAGAGAGGGCGTCTGCGACGAAATTTTCTTTACCAGGCTTGTAATGAAATTGCGGTGAAAATTCCTCAACAAAGGCACGCCATCTTTTCATTTTCGCATTCGGGTTCTTGTCGGATAAAGCGAATGTGAGAGGTTGATAGTCGGTGTAAATATTTAAATTCTTTACGCCATACAAATAGTTACGAAGCTTTTGCAAAGCCCATACTATTGCCAGCAGCTCTCTCTCGTTGGTCGCGTAGTTTTCCTCGGTTGAAGAGAGGGTCCTAGATATCATTGTGATAGGTCTCCCATTTTGTGACAGAACGGCGCCTATGGCATAAGAAGAGGCATCTGTAGTCAAGTCAAAAGTTTGCTTGTAATCGGGATAAAGAAGCAGTACGTCTTCCGATGCAAGGATCTTTTTTATCTTATTAAATGCAAAAAGCGCTTCTTCGTCAAGAGTTATCTGTATTTTCCTCGACTGGTTAGCGCCTATATTTCCGTTTTCCCCCCTTAAGTACTTCGTTAGTGGCTTTGTAATCGAAGCATAGTCCTTTATAAACCGTCGATAGTATCCGGCTAATCCTAAGAATGAGCGTAAAGCTCTTAATGATTTTGGAATCGAAAATTCTAAAATGTCTTTTACTTTGTCAGAACATGTCTTGATTCCCTCCTTGGATACCGTGAAGCCCAGAAATTCAACGCTTTCCTGAAAGAACCTTGATTTCTCAGCGGAAACGCGCATATTAGCATCGAAAAGTTTTGTCAGGATTCGATCAATGTCCTTACTATGTTGCTCGGCGGTTCTAGAGAAAATGATAACATCGTCTATGTAAACATGGCATGTTTTCCCAATTTCATTTCTAAGGACATCGTCAATGGCTCTCTGGAAAATGCTAGGAGCATTTTTCAGACCAAAGGGAAGCCTACAAAACTCGTACTTTCCGTTGTTGACCGAGAAAGCCGTTTTCTCCCTATCCTTTTCTGCAAGTTTGATTTGGTGAAATCCTGATTTGAGGTCTATTGTCGAAAAAAATCTTGCGCCCATGTTCGCCAAAATTACGGAAGTGTCCGGAATTGGATATTTATCGCTTATTGTCTTAGTATTTAGCTTTCTAAAGTCAATGACGAGACGAGATTTCTTGTTGCCTTTTTCGTCCAACCCTTTCTTATCCACAACCCAAATTGGATTGTTATAAGGGGAACGATATGGTCTTATGATTCCATCATGCAAAAGTTCTGATATTTCCTTATTGACAAATTCCGCTGCAGCAATGGGGTACGGGTAGCTTTTTGAGTATACGGGTAAATCGTCCACGGTCCTTATCGTACCTACAATGCTGGTATTGTAGGGTAGCGCTTCATTGGGATCAGCGAAAACTTTAACATGACGCTTTAGCAATGTAGAGATATCGGTATTGTCCTCGTTCGTTTTAGGATTTGTTCCTATTAATTTGTTAACGTCCGAGCAGTAGTAGTACAACAGTTTTTCCTTCCCCCCGTCGTAACTTAAAGTTCCACTCTTCAAGTCAATACTACCATTTACCTTTTTTAGTAAGTCGAATCCTATAATGCCGTCAAAAGTGTTTAAACTGGGTAGAACAAAGAATTCAGCGTTCATATTAAATATGTTTATAGTGCATTTTTTTTTAATTATGTCGGTACCGTGGATTGATTTTACAGTGAAAGGATTATTCACTGCTTTGATTCCCTTTAGGGCCTCGAGTGATTTTACATAGCTCTTTGCAGCACCGGTGTCGATTAGAAACCTTATTCCTCTTCCCCCGAGTGTCCTTTCGACATAGGGCAAGAGGGACTTAGTCCTAAAAAATTAACGTCATCTTTCGGTCCGTCCTCGTCGTATTCAGTACTCTGAAGTTCTATGGCTTGGTAATAATCGTCATACCCGGTATCACTCCAATATTCACCTTCTGGCTCATACTGGTCCTGGGTGAGGTGATTGATACGCTGTACCTTTTGAATTGGCTGCTGATCACTACCATGGTGCCTTTTTTTGGCTCTTTCTTTATTCAGGCCTGTTGACACAGGTTGCTGGCGATTGAATATCCCACCCGTGTGTCCGTTATCAGGACGGATTACTTTAGGGTAGGCTCCTTGATTGCGGTACCTGTCATCATTTCTATAGAGTTGTTGGGGTCTGTTCTGTCTGAATCGGGAGTATGACGGATCTATGTCCATCGGCACTGGAGTTTGATGGGTTCGAGTTTGTCCTCGTTGGTCCTGAGGTACTCTGCGGTATTGGGGTGAATAATAATAAGGATCTGAGTTATGGATTGCCTGCCTGTTAAAGGAACTTGCAAACGTTGACCTGGCTTGGTTCGCTTCCAGCTCCTGGGCTAGGGCAAGTGCTGAAGGAAGATCAGCGGGTCTGGAGGAGAAGAGGACATCGCACAACGGGCGATTGAGTCCCGAAATGAACACGCGAAGGGCATCATCCCGATATTTCTTATTAAGCGATTCTATCAAAGTGGTGTTCTCACCGTGGGTCATGATGGTCTTGTTGATTATCAGAGTCAACTTTCGCTCCACTGCATCATAGAACTCCACTACTGATGATTTTCCCTGTCTAAGAGTAGATAACTCCTGCTCAATTAAGTAAATCGGCCTCTTGTCCGCATAGGCAAAATCTAGCCGAGAAATGATAGCGTAGAAATTTAAGATTGTGTTAAAGGAGGATAAAACACTGTCAGCTGCTCCTACTACCTTATTTCGTATTATGCCCACCGCTTGGTAGTGCCTTGAGCTACCTTGATACGCCTCAAACACCCTATAAGCTGTATGAGCTGCTTGTCTCCAAGAGACATAACGGGTCGGGTCGCCTTTGAATTCTGGCAAGGTTTTTACAAGGTCCAAGGATTCGTCACATATTATGTTGGGTTGAATAGTCACTGGTTCGTATTGGGTAACTCTAACTGGTGTTTCGATTCTAGCTAATCTACTTGTCAGTTCGTCAACTCGGGACTGAAATTCCAACCGTTACCAAATTCACAAAAATTAATTTATTTTTTATTTATTTGAAATAAATATTTATTTATTTTTTAAATAAATGTTAGCTGCTAAAAATCACCCTACTCACATGAATAATTCCATATTATAATACGTAAGATGACTGATGATGAGATGATGATGAATGCAGCAGGATGATTCCTCAGCAACAGCGGGATCGGATATTATTTAGGGGATGACTCAGCAGCAGGACAATCGGATTATGATGATTTAGATTATTTCGATTTATTCTGCGGTTTTATCGCTTACAGTTTTGGCTTAGCGCCTTTTTCCACTATTTTTGTGGTGTTTAAATTTCACTTATAGTTCTGGCTTAGCGCCTTTTTCCACTATTATTGTGGTGTTTAAATTTCACTTATAGTTCTGGCTTAGCGCCTTTTTCCACTATTATTGTGGTGTTTAAATTTCACTGATAGTTCTGGCTTAGCGCCTTTTTCCACTATTATTGTGGTGTTTAAATTTCACTTATAGCTCTGGCTTAGCGCCTTTTTCCACTATTATTGTGGTGTTTAAATTTCACTTATTAGTGTTTTTAAATAATTTTATAAAATTTTTAATGTTCCAAATATAATTTTAATTAAATGTTTAACCGCGATTGTCGGGTGGATTCGAACCACGGCCACGCACAAGGTTTGTCCTTTTATATAAGGATTTTATTGTTAATTGCACTGTGGCCCCACGTTGGGCGCCAATTATCAAACACAAGTTTTTAGTTTGATATTTACTTTATTTCTCTTGCTTACACAAGAGCAGCCGTTTGGATCGGTCGAGTTATTACAACTGATTTTGCTAATTACACTACTGCGACGACTACGCCTAAATACCTGACGCTTTCTTACAATAAACCCTACCAGTTGCTGCACATGTTTTGCCGTGTGACATGCCAAATGCAATTCGGCAATTTACCGCTTGCACTAGCGCTCTGTTCCGCTGTGGGCTTAGCTGCTGCAGCGATAGCTATTTGTTGTTGTCACGCGCGACCCGGCGAACGCACCGTCAGCAATATCGGTGGGAGTGGAATGTTGGCAATATCGACGGAAGAGGAGTTGTTATTTTAGGTTGTTGTATTATTCTCAAACTCAAACCTGCAGACGCACCGTCAGCAATTTCGGTGGGAGTGGAATGTTGACCGGATACGCGTTTGCTGGTGTTAACTTGTACATATTAATATTACCATAATATCTATCCATATCTAATAATCATAATTTGCGCACTCGCGCTGAAAACGCAATCAATATGCATGCACTCATTAAATAATTCATGCGCGCATCAACTCATTTGCGTACAAGTGCACGCGCTGATGGCGATTGGCACAAAAATTGCCGAAAACTCGAAAGAATATTCTTTTGACGATTCCCCCTTTCCCTTTCCACACTTCTGTTATCCACACTTGTTGCATAACTCATCTGCCGTCTCAAATTGCTCCTAGCGATCCAGAAACGGGTTTTTTGTTTACTTATTTTTAAACACATGCAGCCGCTCGCCTACGCAATGCCTCTCTGCTCTAAATACAGCAAAATATGGTGAAAATGGTTTTTATTGGTATGGTAGAATTAAATTGCTATGTTGAATTCTCTCGGCCGCACTTACAAATTTTGTTGATGAAAAAGTTCTTTTAACATTTGCGCCTTCTCATTTCTTACAAGTTCTCTGGTACCAGCGCAGCAGACGAGTATATTCCACATCACTAATAAACCCAGAAGGAAAGTTAGGAATTTATTATTTTTATAACTCATTATATTATGAATTCTTGAGGTTTAATATATGTAATAATTCATTCCACCATAATCGAAGCCGTAATGAATTGTTAGTTTTATATTAGCTATGCCGGTAATAAAAACAAGAACAACAAGCAACACATGCAAAAGAAAGAACTGAAAAAACTGCTCGTCTGTGAATAGCTGTTAAATGTTTATTTATTGCTTGTAGGGGTTTCCCGTTATCTGTTGTCGCCGTCATGTCGCCTACAAAATGTGCGCATTTTTCTTAAGAACACATACATATGTACATATGTATGTACATATGTATGTATGTAAATAGCTCATTTTGTGTTGTAGCGCTCAGCAAGAAAGACAAGGTTTGATTGAAATAAAATAAAAAATGTATTCTAAACGGCATTGGCGAAGACTTTTAGCAAAAAAAAAAAAACATTGAGCAAGTGAAGACATAGTAGATAATATTAAAAATAATAATAGTACAGAGGAAAATAGCAGTTTTGTTGAAGAAAATATGAACTGTACAGAAAGCAATGAAAGTGTTGAATTTGCAGAAAGTTTAGCTAATAAATTGAAAACATGGGCTGTTGAACATAATATATCCAGGGCATGCTTTGTTAATTTGTTAAAAATTGTATCCGTACATCATACTGATTTACCTGTTTCGTCTAAAAGCTTCTCTGCTCTAAATATAGCAAAATATGGTGAAAATGGTTTTTATTGGTATGGTAGAATTAAATTGCTATGTTAATTCTCTCGGCCGCACTTACAAATTTTGTTGATGAAAAAGTTCTTTTAACATTTGCGCCTTCTCATTTCTTACAAGTTCTCTGCCAGTAGCTTGTGTCCGTGGATTTCATTTCAAGTTAGATGTCAAACAATTTGAAGTCTTTCCTGAAATGCAGTGTAGCACATAAAAAATCTCGCTTAACGTAGTCATCTTTCCGCAAATCAATTTTAGCAGATGCATGGTCGGCTTCTACCTATTTTTTTACTTCAGATGAAATCTCTTTTATTTTGCTTCCGCTTTCTTCCAACATTGCGCGAGATGGTTGTAGGGACTGACTGGGAGTAATTCTTAGACATCTATATTTTCCCATATTTCGTACCAATAGCCAAAAAAAACTTTACTAGTCCCCTAAATACTGAAACTTCCGCGGATGAAAACGGACGACGGTCTTCAATCCCCCAATCAGCGCAGCCTTCTCATGCTAGTTTTTTATCATCTTCATTAACTTTCTTTTTAGGCAATTGGTTTATATGTAATTATATGCATTTGTGTATATTAAGATTGAAAGTCTGCATGCTAGGGCAAGTTGTACATTTTTCTGCAATTGCGGCAACATACGAAGTCGAGTAAAATACCTTCGTCATATTTTATTATACCTGCAAACATGCCCCTTATAAAACAAACAAGCAAAACAAATACTTGCAAAAACAAACTATATACACGACACTCACACATTTTGTATACATATGTGCGAAAGACGGAAAGTATAACCAAAATAATACTCAACTCATTCAAATTTGTTTCACATTCATTTTTGAATATACCCAGTGGGAAGTATGGGATGCATTACCTTTTTCTCATAGTCAAAAGATGCACGAAAACTAAAGAGAGAAAAGATCAAACCCAAAGTAAGCGAAGAAGGAATGTGTATATTTACCATGTTCATTTTCAGACAGCGTATGATTGGCGTTTGCTTTACACCTTTTTCGTATTTTCTTTTATCTCTCTATTTGGCTGATGCAATACGTGCCAAACGGTACCAAACGCAGCGTCCTTTTTCAATTCGCTTTACTTCAAATTTCGTTTAATCGTGAGCGGTCGAAAATATTGGTAATTTGGTGCAATTATTCTGGTATGTATGTATAATAAATAAAAAGTGTGTTTAAATTGTTAAAAATATTAATTTAAAAAAATTTGTGGATAATGTATAGCAAGCGGCATTGGCATCGCTTAATTAAAAGAAAGCAAATCAGTGGAAGGGATTTTTGTGAGGTTAGGGACAATGTGCTGGAAGAAAGTGAGCCCTCCACAACTAGTGTAAATCCTCCAGCACACACCCATGATAGTGCCCCAGAAGCTAATCTTTGTGAAAAACTTGGGCAATGGGCCAATAATCATAGTGTCACAAGAAAGTGCTTGGATGATCTGTTAGAAATATTACGTGCAGAAAACCTATGTGTACCGGTGTCCAAAAAAACTTTAATTAGTGCGGAAAAATGTGTCTTGCGTTCGGTGGCACCTGGTTTATATTTGCACGTAGGACTGCACAAGCAACTACTTAAATTATCGGAGATAATTCTTAAAATTGACTCCATAATTATCGATATAAATATTGATGGCCTTCCGCTTTTTAAAAGTAAAAATATCTCGTTGTGGCCGATACTGGTAAAATTGGTTGGCGATCCAAACAACAATGTTCTACCAATCGGTGTATTCTTGGGAAACAAAAAACCGGCAATTGTTGGTAATTACCTTCACGATTTTATATCGGAATATACTGATTTGTCTACTAATGGAATTGTTGTAGGAAATAAAAATTTTTTTGTTTCAATTAGATGTTTCATATGTGATGCCCCAGCTAGGGCGTATGTTTGCCAAACTGTTGGCCATAACTCATTCGATGGCTGTAGTAAATGCATGCAAAGCGGTTCCAGAATTAATAATACTACCACATTTAGCAAATTACGTGCACTTCCTCGGACAGATGAGGATTTCAGAAATCGTAGTTATCAAAATTATCACAAGTCAATCCCAGACGGATATTCATATTTGGAATTTGTAGGTATTAAAATGGTGACACAGTTTCCGTTAGAGCCAATGCATCTCATTGACCTTGGTGTGGTGAAAAAAATACTAATATGTTTATTAAACGGCAGGACAAAGCATTTTAAGTTATCGACTCTTGCTAAAAACACAATTTCGGAGCGATTATTATCATTTATACCATATATTCCTAATGAATTCATAAGAAAACCAAGAAGTGTAGATGAAGTCACAAAGTGGAAAGCCACTGAATTCCGCCAATTCATTTTGTATACCGGAATAGCTGCTTTGAAAGATATTGTTAGTAAAGAATGTTATTATCATTTTTGTTTGTTACATTGCTCATATCGACTCCTTTCCGTAGTAGAAACCTATGAAAGGAATATTCAATCTGCGTCGGATATGATAGATTATTTTGTTGAAATGTTTTCGAATATATATTCCGATGAGCAACTTAGTTATAATGTGCACTCTCTTCTTCACTTAACGCACTGTGTTAAAGAAATTGGATTTATAAACACATTTTCAGCTTATCCTTTTGAAAATTATATGTAGAAGTTGAAACGTTATGTAAAAAAACCTTCGAAAATTTTGGAGCAAATTAATAATAAAATAGCAAAAGAAAATTTTAAATTAAAAATTGAGGAAGATGTAATTGAAATCAAGCGTAATTTGATGGGAATAATTATTGGCGTGAATTTATCCACTATTTTCTTAAATTTGAAATCAAAGGACAAATACTGCTATTTAAAAACTGGAGTTGCTCTCCAAATTGAAAGTTTTGAGGAAAGCAATGACAAAATTTTTATATGTGGCAAACAACTTTTGAGTTGTAGTAATTTTTTCACAGAACCTGTTAAATCAATGGATACCTTACAAATTTTTGTGTCAGATTCAGTGGATTGCTCCTCCGTAACCTTCAGTATTGATTTGCTTTCTTATAAATTAATGAGACTACCATTTCAAAATACACACTTATTTATTCCAATTATACACACCAGAATAGATTAAAGAGCAATGAAAAAGTTTTATGTTTCACCACATAATTTGCTGACAAAACCAGGTAAGTACAATTTGTACAGCTAAACTTCTCATTTATCAAAACTTTTTATTTCAGTTTCAAACACGGCAACTACTATTGACCACGACGGCAATGTAAAAAGCGTGAAAATTTTGGATGGAAAGTTTCTAATACAAAGATGTTTATCTTAAATATTTTGAATATGCGTAACTGTGTATCGAAAAATAATCTTTGTATATTCTATGAAACCATTAATTTTTTTCTTTCTCTTCCCATTCCAGAAACGAGCTACTCTTTAATTTTAAATTTGGCAAACGAAACGCGCTTTATTAAAGGTTTACCTTCCTAATTTGTTTTTGTATCGATAAATTAACCTCGTACACCTCGTATTACACCTCGTAGAAAATTTATAAAAATTCTATTAATTTGCATCAAAATATCCAAATTGGTGATCGGAATTTTTGTATAACTTTTGAGTACGCAGTTTAATAGAGCACTTAATTTCAGTATAATGAAAGTAAGTTGAAAGTGGCTAAAAATTTCCCCTGATTTTTAGTAATGGTCTTATAAATTTTCTGCTATGTACATATGTACTTATATATAACCGTTAGAAAAGAAATGTTAAAAAATCAACGAAAATTCTGAGACACTTAAAACTTGTATTTTGTTACACTAAAATTAAGTGAGCTATAAAACTGCGTACTCAAAGAAATAAAGTTGACCCTAAAGTAATTACAGCTTTCTCTATATTTTCCAATTTTTAGATGAAGTTGCTGAATGCAAATCGATGCTTCAACAGATTTTAAATAATCAGGCAAAGAACAACATTTTAATTGAAAATATGCTTGCGCAGAAGAAAACACAATTTAAATTTCCGGTGGAAAGCATGGAAGATTTAGCTAAAACAAATGAAGACATAGGAAAATCTCCGAATCATTATGTATGTGCAAGTGTGCAATAGCTCAGTCAAATTTAATCATCTGGTTTTTAATTCACAACTTATACAACTCATATTTGCTTGTATAAAATTTTAATGTTAATCTAAATTATGAAAGACACAGGTGGTGATATTTGACTGAGCTATTGTTTATTGTAGTTATGAATTTAAGTTTGTTTTTCTAATGACATGTTTAATCCATCAATAGGCTGCCGTTATGAAAGATATTTTGGGATTTCAACCTCTTCGAAAAAAAATCACCAGCATAATCAGCGAAGATGTTATTTTGCAGTTGAACTACGATGGTTTAAAACAGAAAGTGGCATTCAAAAACTATACGCATCTAAATGCGGTCTTATTTCGTAAGATACTCATTTGCGTAAATTTTTTTTATTGGGTGTCGTATAGACTATACTCCGATGCAAATTAATACTGATTTATTTCCGCTACTTCTCAATTAATTTTTAAATTTGAAACGCAAGTTTAAATTTTCTAGAACTGTTTTTTAAGTTTGTAGTTGATGAAAATTTGTTACATTATTATAAATTTTGCATAATATTTATAATTTCAACGGAGTGTAGTATATGAGACGAACCTAGTATGCAATCTCCCTAAATGAGGGATCGATGTTAATTACCACTGATATATACCCTAAATCTTATGTAGTTTATATTTACAGTCCGATTCTGCGCACTTGAAAAATTATCAAACATTTACAAATATTGGACATTGAAGTTTTGAATATTTGAAAATGTTTGATAATTTTTCAAGTGCACAGAATCGGGTATGTTAAAGCACTTTTGATTTAATGCACTTAATATTTTATTTCAACAGAAAATTTACGAAAGGAAGGATATGATGAAAAAGCATATGCTGATGAATTACGCACTGTATTTAAATTAGTTAAATCACGCCACTTTAAAAGGCAGTTTGTTTTAAAGAAAAAAAACGAAATGTTTTAAGGTACAAATATACATACTTACAGTGTTGGACATATATTGGACAATATTCAGTATAATACAGTTTGCCACTTTTGCGTACAAATTTATTTTTAATAGTTTCGAACTTTTTACGAATTTTAAAAAAATTCAACAAATTTCAAAAAATCGTAATCATATTTGTAAACTTTATAATCTGAATTCCTAAAAACTTTTTATAGCGTAAGTGCGAGTTCCAAGTAACTATAAATTCGCGTTGATTTTCTATAATTTTTGTTTGTTTTATTAAATTTCGTCCGATGTGATATGCCCGACACTGTAGGTATGCAGTTTTGCAATAAAAAAGGGCAACTTTTAAGAGGTTCAAAATTTCCGTTAATTTTTGATAGTTTTGTTTTGCTTTGTTGTGTTTTGTTTTATGTTTTTTGAGTTATTAAAAACTCGTACATAGTAATAATAATAAAAATTTAAGAAATATGTAATAATAAATGAATTTAATGAATTTAATTGAATAGTTTTGATGAACAGTTTTGTCGAAACAGTTGCAAACAGTTTTTTGCCGTCCACTGTACATAGTAATAATAATAAATATTTAATAAATATGTAATAATAAATTAATTGAATTTAATGAAAATTAATAATTGTTATCAATAAAAAATATCATATATAAATGAATCATTGATTATGTGTATTTTTCTTTATAAAAGGTAATGCACTCGATATTGAGTCCGTGGTAATGTATCTTTTCGTTTATAAAAGGTAATGCACTCGATATTGAGTCCATGGTAATGTATCTTTTCGTTTATAAAAGGTAATGCACTCGATATTGAGTCCATGGTAATATATCTTTTCGTTTATAAAAGGTAATGCACTCGATATTGAGTCCATGGTAATATATCTTTTCGTTTATAAAAGGTAATGCACTCGATATTGAGTCCATGGTAATATATCTTTTCGTTTATAAAAGGTAATGCAAAGGGTAATGAAAATATAGATTATTGTAGCGACAAATTACTTTCGTATGACATCGCTGTAGAGAAAATCTTGCATCTTTTCGTTCATAGTGCATAGGGGCTATCCATTACTTTTTGCATTCCCAAACATTCCTTTTTCCCACTGGGTAAGGTTAACTTTTTTGATTGCACAAAACAAGTAATGTGTATTTGAAATAAAAGCTTCAGCGGGTATTGAATTATATACATATATATTATTTATTTATTTATAATATAAAAGTAACAATGAATTCTTACTTTACTTACAAGCTATAGCTACAGAGGCTTTCAGCTGACTGCATATAACAATCACTATTTATTTGAAATAAAATAAAAAATAAAAACTTGTGGTGGGTATTTAAAGTTCGGTGGCACCCCGTTAGTTGCTTCAAAATATTTACATAGATAGTTTATGGAGCTCAGCATATATACATATACATATATATATGTATGTACATATATATGTATATATATGAAGTTATTAATTCTTTCCATTTACATTTTCAAACAACTGATAACTCTCAAAAGTATCTTCAAAACTGAGCTTTTCTTAATTCCTTTCGCTGTACACCATCATTGCAATATTTCAATTAACTTATTAACAAAGTTGGATTTAACAGTTGGTAACCTTCTCAAAAAATGTTACAATTTTCATTAACATTTAACTTAATTTATTTTTTCAAATTGGTGGCACCGCTCATTGCAAATATTTTCGAAATTAAGCTTTCTTAAAACATTTCCGTATGCCACCAGAATAGCAAAATTTAGGTTATCCCTTTTGAACTTGTGGCAGCTCTTCGTAAACATATTTGTCTACAAAATTCTTTCGTTTTATATGGGTATCTTCAAACATACATATTTTCAAAATTATTATTTCTTTATCTCTTCGTGTGAAACCCATATTGTAATACTTGAGGTAAATGAACTCAACCGTGGCGTCAAACGTGTAACGCAACCATTACCCAAGTCCGAAGTTTCACTACAAGAACTGCTCGTTCATCTGTCGTCAGTTGAACAGTTGAAAGTAGTTTAATGAATTTAGTTAAGTTATTTGGGCAGCTGAGAGCAACTTATTTCACATTGTAGAACAGAAATATTGTTTTCCTAAAACTCCAATTAAGACTAAAAAATGTTGCCAATTTATTTGGGTCAATGTTTTGCCATTGTTGGATGTTAATTTAAGGCGTTTAAAAAATAATTTTTTACTAAAATATGAATCAGCTTACCTAATACGGCTACCAAAAATTGGAGCGAGTCAGATATACCTGAAATAAATTATCAGAAATTAATAATTGAAAGTTTTTTAATTAATGTAAGTAGAAGTCCAATCTTCAACGTAAGGAATAGATAAGATGTAATAATTCAAAATGGCTGCTAACATGGGAAAAAATCATCTTTAATGGTGGTTTAAATAAATAATTGCAATCTTTAAAAACCACATACATCCTGGAATGACCAAACGCGATTCTTCTGTAACCGGGTTGAGCAGCTCCCGATTCCCGGGTGATTTACCCAATATACCCGCCCGCAATATAAAGGCGCTAGTAATGAAAAAGTTGAAATCACCTTGAATCAGCCCGCCGTTTTTTCATGGACAATCACGGCTTCTACCACCAAGCTGATACTTTCGTAACAAAAAGGGTTGGCAAGATGATTAAAGATAACTTCTAGGCTGACTGTTTATTTAATGACAGGAGGTACTTAGTTTTGCCCTCGTCCACCTCCAGACCCATACGTTTTGATCTTTATCCAGTTTGGAAAATTCAGAAGTAACGGCACGGTTGTTGAGGCCGATGACATCGGTATCATCAGCATACGCCAAAAGCTGCACGCTGTTATGAAATATGGTGTCTAAACGGTTTAATTCTGCAGGTCCATTTGTCGTTTCTAACGTAAGGTTAAAGAAGTTGCACGAAAAAGAGTCACCCTGTTCGAAACCTCGTTGAGTTTGAAACGGCTCGAAGAGGCCCTGCCAATTCTGACAAAGTTGGTGGTGTTGCTCAATGTCATTTTACTTAGCCATATTGGATTTGCTGGGATACCAAATTCAGACTTTGCCGCAAATAGGCTCCTTCTTCTCGTGCTATCGAAAGCGGATTTGAATCCCACAAAAAGATGATGTGTGTCTGTTTTTGCCTCTGTAGATTGGGCAGAGTACACTTAAATTCAAATCAGCTAGCATGCGCTTCTTCGACCATATTTTGCAAATGAGTTTCACTTTACCAGGCCCTCGCAGCTATAGTTGAATAGCTCTGCTAACAGTTCGCCAGCACCAGCGGCTTTATTGCTCTTTATCCACGCTATTGCCGTTCGAGTTTCGTCCAGGTCAGGTAACGGTACTTCGTTTTTTTTTCTAGATACTTGTATCAAAAATATTGTGAAGTTTCAAAAGGCTTCTGTTACCAATTTATCATAATGCCTCCTGGGACTACCAGCCTCGGAGATAACTGGTTTGCCCTGCTTTCTCCGAGATCCAGAACAAAACGGAAAAACTGATTCTTCGCCTTTGGATATGTACCGTGAACTACCTGTTATAAAGAAAGATAACCCAAAATTCGTTATAATCAAATCAGCAGACGAGAATAAACCACTAACCAGCTTATCATGTTTCGCCGTACACAAAGGAATACTCCCCTTTAGTAAAGATGTGAACACTGTATCCGAACTTCGTGACGGGAGCCTACTGCTGCTTGTTAAAAGCAAAAAGTGTAAAGGGTACTTCTATCTTTGCGTCGTTTCTTGAGCGTGTTGCAGAAAGTAATATAATTGAAGCCCACATGGCGCGATAACAGCATTTCATCTGCAATCACTTACTTCCAAGAAAAACCTTCTAGTAATATTTCCACCAGTTCTCACAACTCTTCTTCAACGAACATAAATACCACACAAAAATCCAACTCAAACACTGATACACCTCTCATACCATCTAATCATGATTTACATATACCTATGTACTTATATCTGCGACCCTCACAATTTATCTGATATACTCTCTCTCTTCTGCACTTCTTCATCTTCGACTCTCTTTATTTCGTCTTCCACTTATTCGCTAGCCAGTAGTGCTGTCGAAGGGAGGACCGTATTGCTCCCTCCGCTAGCAACTCTTCCGACAACCATAGACATAAATAAGTCTTAAATAATTCTTCTTTTGCCTAAGAAACAATAATACATTCACAGCTATCTTCCTACATAGATGTACATATGCACATATACTTTTGTTTGCAATTCTACAGTGGAATATAAGTAGTTATTTTAACAAGTATGTATGTATATCGATCTAGGAAGACTAATTCAAGCGTATCAATAATCCTCTTAAATGAAACCCATCTCGCGTATAATGCCAATGCTAATACACCATTAGCATATAAAGGCTACTTTTATAATTTGCCCATCACCTCTATCAAACTAGGAGTAGCTACATATATTAATTAAGAAAATTATTCCATACTTAGTTGTTGTTAATGTCCTTCAATAGTTTAATTATACATACTTATATGTATGTATGTATTAAGTAATTGAGCTCAAGGCCAGATTTAAATAAAACGCTATTTTATTTTATTCTGTGTATTATTAAATATGTCGATATTTCGACTTCAATCTGAAGTCATCTTCAGGACTGAAAAACACATAACTTATTTAATAATTAAATAGTTACAATTATAGCAATCATAGCTCACACTTTGGACTATGCCTTGTCGAGACTAACATAAACATGGAAATGTAAACAATTCAAAATACCATAATTGTAAACAAAAATTATACAACAATAATACAAGGATCAGCGAACAATAAGACGCAAATATGTGTGTATGTACATACATATATAAAGTAGCCTACAATGTGTTGTTAATAAATATGTATATAGAAAAATATTTCACACAAATGCTTCCCCCTTCAGTCCCACATCTCCACCTTACTATTGGAAAAAACAGCAAGAATTAAAATAAATACAGTTTAAACTACTATTTAAACTACTCTTCTCCTGACCAATTTTTCACTTCATCTCATAACCCTTTCATCGCATAACCCTTTAGTTTTATGTGGTGATTTCTACGTGTTGGAGGATGAGGCCTTGTATAGAAGTCCACGCAAGTGGGGAAAGTCTCGGAGGAGACCCTCTATTCTCATGACGACCACGGTAAACGTTTATAGAACTGCGATTAATATCATGCATCTGGAATATCCGGACACGGCCGCCATCCAAGAGATACGATGGACAGGGCAAGGAATGAAGAGGATCGGACCTTGCGACATCTACTACAGCTGCCATCTAAAGGAGCACAAGTTCGGTCGCAGTCAGCGCACTCGCATCTTGACTCCCGCAGCACTGTTGACAACTACAATTTCGAAAAAATGGAGGACGTTGTTTATCTGGGAACCAGCATTAACACCTGCAATAATGTCAGCCCGGAAATTCAACGTTGAATCCCTCTTGCCTTTTCTTCGTAAGATTTATGGCCGTTTACATCTTTGCGGCGGCGAAAACTGCAGACGATGGAACGATGAGCTGTATGAGCTTTACCGAGCCATAGACATAGTCGAACGAATTAAAATACAGCGGCTTCTTTGGGTGGGACATGTCGTACGAATGGACGAAAATGCTCCAGACCTGAAAGTATTCAACGAGGTACCATCTTTAGGTGGTAGAGGAAGAGGGCGGCCTACTCTGGACTTGACGTCACTTGGTATTTGCAACTTCTTTGGACTCGGCCAAAATCTCTTAAGAGGTTAAATCACTAATTTGGAAAGTAAGTAAGATTTCAACGCGTATGGCCCTCTATGGGGATCAAGTGCATCAAATATTAGGGGGAAAATAGTTGAATGCTCAATCCCATTCCCCATCTTCACCAAACTCCTTTTAAACGCCCACCTATCTCTTTTAGACCAACACTGAAATACAAAACCGACTCCGCCGTTTGTTTGAAATCCCTAAACGCATGCCTACATGGTTGTGACTCATTTCCAGTTTCCCTTAATATCAACCAAGAAACATCTAGGAAACAACAAATTATCCGGAGTGCAGCTAACTTATCCCTTTCTCAAACAAGTGGCAAAACCTTTAATCCGGATCGATTACGGGGGATTGCCGATCTTGCAACATTGAGGCAAGCTAAACAAAACGCATGACATAAATAAAGGCGATCGCGTTCATCTGCATACCTAATTATGTATGAGAGAGCTAACGCTGTTTTCGGCGTAAAGCTAAAATTGCTAAAACTGCCTGCTTTGAAAAGTTTACCAGCAGCATTAGCTCTAGCTCGTGTACTAAAAGAATGTGGGTAGATATGAAGAAATTAACAGGAATGATTTCTAAGTTCTCCAAGTGGCACTCTTCCGCATCCTCGGGAAATAGCCCAAGAATTTGCCAACTACTTCTTTTCTTCATCTTCCCCTGCTAATTTTCCCACAGAATTTATTTCTTGTAAACACCAAGCCCTCATCGATCGATCCCCCCTAGTAGTCTCTCACCATCTGCCAAATTCCTTGAAATGGACATCACCCTCTGGGTGATTTGTAACGTAAATGGTAAGACACCCGAGAGTGATAGGATTTCATAGCCTATGATCAAAAATCTACCCAATGCGTTATTCTCCCGTCTCCTTAAACTATAGAATAATACTTTTTTCACCAGCATTTATCCCCAGATTAGAAAACTGGCATGGTATTTCTCAGCCTTAAACCCGGTAAGTCCGCTCTTGATGCTTGTAGCTATCGTCCTACTATTTCCCTCCTCTTTTGTTTAGGCAAATTGGTAGAAAAAATATTTGCTGCAAGGCTCTCCTGGTATGCCTACAGTAACGGTCTCATCCATATTAATCAAGTCGTTTTTAAAAGACCCAAGGCACTATCGACTCCTTCTTGCACTTTGAAGCTTGTAGCAAATCCATATCACATAGCTATATGAAGATCACTACGCGCATTCCCAACAACCCCTCTTCAAAATTTTTATGCTGAATCTGTTTTTATTTCGGTAATTGATGAAGCTGAAGTTAGTGTGCTAAAAGTATACGCCAAAGTTTTGTTATCTTCGAATCTTGTTTTTCATAAGCTGCTCTCACGTAAACGCAAACCTAAGGTATCATCAACCATTTATCAAGGCATTAAGTCTGCAAAGAATAACTTCTTACCAATGCAAAAGTGGCACAGATGTAAAATACTATATCCGCCGTGGTTACTCAAGCAAGCATCTGTCATCAATGAACTAGCTAACCTGAGGAAAGCGAATACCTCTAGTGATGTCTACTTATCAAACTACCTAGCAGTGACCGAAACGTACAAATCTAGTGGCTGGCAATTAATAGTCACGGATGCCACGATGCCAGCTCAAACCTCGTATGCCGCTGTAACAGAGCAAGGGGAAGTACTCTCCCAAGATCTTCTTTTTTCCTTCTGTTCAATTTTCACCGCGGAATTAAACCAACATACCATTCTATCCTTTACTCAGTGAAAAACAGAGGTAAATTTGTTATATGCTCGGACAGTATGTCCTGCATCCCAGCTATAAAAGAAAGTAAACATACAAATTATATTATTGACACTGTACAATTGGGCGTCGTGTCTCCCAAGGGGGCAGTCCAGAGGCACTAGTGGATTTTTTAAATAAAAAGAGAAATTCGGTTTGGTTAATTCAAGCTGAATTTAATAAAATATGAGTTGATTACACTACTCGACAAAAAAAATCTCCAAGAATAAAATAGGTCTTTCCTAAAGTGAAATTTTCTCCTGATTCCGAATATGACTTTCATTTTCTTGTGGCAGATCTAGTTTCCGAGATATCGGCGAAAATATGAAAATTCCCATTTTTGCAGAACACTACTTCATATAGGTACGGCAAAAATTTGTATTTTTCATTTTTTCGTTTTAAACTGTTGAATTATGCATTATACTAATTCCCATAAAAATTTCTTGCCTTCTTCGCCCTCAAGTATCTTCAGTAGTTTGGCCACTATGCCAAAAAACGTTCAAAAAATGTTGAAAAAAAAACGAAATTTTTTACACAATTTCAGATTTAACCACTTTAAAATCGGAAAAATTCTATTGACGAAAAAAAGTTAGCCCTCCTATGTTGTAGGTAATTTAACTACGAAAATTTTAAGCATACCAGCACAACAATCGGACGTGCCATTGAAACTATAGCCCCGTTAACTTGCAAGCGTCTATCCTACAATTTTAGTATTACTCTGATAAAATTGGCGAGACATTTCATTTGGTCACTCTACCTTAGGGCTCGGCCACGCAGTAAGCGGCTGAGCGTCTGAGCGGCAAAAAAAAAATAAAACATATGAAATTGCATGGAAGTGGCCACGCAATGAGCGAGCGGCGCAATCAATTTCTGAGCGTCTGAGCGACGCCGCTCAGCAACCAAACTTGTTTTAATTTTTATTTGATTTCTGAGCGGCAAACAGATAACATGTCAGCAATAAATGTAGAAATGTTAATTTCGGCTGTGCAATCGCGATCAGATTTGTGGCAAGACAGACTGCCTAATTTTAAAAATAAAAATATAACTGATAAATTATGGAATGAAGTTGGTGAAATTTGTGGTATACAGACATACGTTGGTATTGCCAGAATCTATTTGGAAATTTTCGAAGATTCTTAAATAAATGATTGAACTCACCGAATTTTGATCTTAATTGGTTAATAGTATGGACACCAAATCTTCTTTTTTCCCCCGTTTAAGTAATCTATATACATAAAAACGATTTTTCGACAATAACATACGGCGACCTGCTTTTGACAACGGCATTTTAACTACTAATCGCTCAAGAGCAGCCGCTCAGTGCTTGGCCACACGTCGCTTAGAATTGCCGCTCAACCGCTCATCGCTTAGCCGCTCAGACGCTCAGCCGCTTACTGCGTGGCCGAGGCCTTAGGGTCTAATAAATTTAAAAAGACATCAAGTATTTAATTGTCACTACTGTTTGTTGTAAATTTTGTTTTGCAAATTGTAGTGCAAATTTATACATACTATATCGGTAGATGTGTTTACGAAATGGCTTGTTGCAAAAGAGATTTTAAATGTAAAAATAATCCGGATGATTTTTGCTTTATTTGCGGACATTATATTTTCGGAAACTCAGCTCGGAAAATAACTAATTCTGTCAGAGATGCATACTTTCATTATTTCGGTTTCCGTGTAAAAAATCTCGATAAATCTTGGACACCTAATTTTATTTGCGCCTCCTGTAGATTAACTTTAATGAGATGGGTATCGGGTAAAGGTCATAACATGAAGTTTGGTGTTCCAATGATGTGGACTGAACCCTTTAACCACGACCAGTGCTATTTTTGCGTGATAGACCTTAAAGGTAAAACGAGAAAAAAGAGGAAATTAATAAGTTATCCAAATGTGGCATCAGCTAAAAAACCAAAACTACATGACCATACCTTACCCATACCTAGACCGCCTATAAGTTTTGAAGCCTCAAGCGAAAGTGACTCCGAAGCAGATAATTCAGAAAGTGGACAAGAAGGAGAGATCCCACATCGAGTCTCACAAGCCGAACTTAATAACTTGGTCAGAGATTTGAAATTATCGAAATTTGATAGCGAAGTTCTAGGATCTCGTTTGCAGCAATGGGGCAGCCTGGGCCCTTCGACAAGTACTTCCAAATTTCGAAATAGACACAAGACTTTCTCTTCTTTTTTTACTAAAAGTGAAAATATTTGCTACTGCAATGATGTTCAAGGTTTATTTGAAGCACTAAAATTAGAAAATAAAGTGGATGATTGGCGCTTGTTTATAGACAGTTCAAAGCATAGTTTAAAAGCAGCATTACTCCATAAAGGAAATTCGTTACCGTCAATACCAGTGGCACATTCTGAGAATACTAAAGAAACTTATTTAAGCATATCAAATTTACTTGAGCTCATTCAATATAAACAATTTAATTGGAAAATTTGTGCGGACTTAAAGGTAAGCAGTTTCGGTGGTACAGTTTAAAATAAATAGTATATGAAATACATCCTAGGTTGTAGCTATAGTTCTCGGACTTCAAGGAGGTTTCACTAAATATTGCTGTTTTCTCTGTCTTTGGGACAGCCGTGCTAGAGAAACCCATTATATTCAGGAAAACTGGCCACCAAGAGCTGAGTACGAACCAGGTGCCTTCAATATCGCAAACCCGCCTTTAGTAAATCCCGAACGAGTTATTTTGCCAGCACTTCACATCAAATTAGGATTAATGAAAAATTTTGTAAAGGCTTTAAATAAGGACGCGCCATCCTTCCAGTACCTAACGAAATTTTTCCCTAAAATAACTCAAGCCAAATTAAAAGAAGGTATATTTGTGGGTCCGCAAATTAGAAAGTTGCTGAAAGACGAAAATTTTGCGAATCATTTATCATCAGTAGAAGCAGCGGCTTGGGACAGCTTTAAGCAAGTCGTTAGTGGGTTTCCTGGCAACAACAAAGATCCCAACTATAGAGAGATGGTCAAAGCCTTGTTGAAAAACTACAGTGCTATGAAATGCAACATGTCCCTCAAAATGCATTTTTTGCATTCACATTTGGATAATTTTCCCGCAAACCTAGGTGCTGAAAGTGATGAACAGGGTGAAAGGTTTCACCAAGACCTCATGATTTTTGAAAAGCGTTACCAAGGTTTTTGGAATGAAGAAATGATGGGAGATTATTGCTGGACAATAATACGGGAGACAAACCCAGAAAATTATAAACGGGTAGTTAGAAGTACCCACGTCCCTCACTATTGACCACCACGGTAAAATCGCTCAATTTGACTTTTTTAGATGTAGATATGTATGTATTTAATGTTGTTGTCGTTGTTGTTTTTTACTGAGTTGCTGATTTATACTCATATTACTCAATTGAATACAGTTTAACGTGCAAACATATGTCTATAATAAAACGTTATAAAAAAATAAAAACCTAGTTTGAATAAACATTTTCTCTATAAAAAAATTGTAGGATAGACGCTTGCAAGTTAACGGGGCTATAGTTTCAATGGCACGTCCGATTGTTGTGCTGGTATGCTTAAAATTTTCGTAGTTAAATTACCTACAACATAGGAGGGCTAACTTTTTTTCGTCAATAGAATTTTCCGATTTTAAAGTGGTTAAATCTGAAATTGTGTAAAAAATTTCGTTTTTTTTTCAACATTTTTTGAACGTTTTTTGGCATAGTGGCCAAACTACTGAAGATACTTGAGGGCGAAGAAGGCAAGAAATTTTTATGGGAATTAGTATAATGCATAATTCAACAGTTTAAAACGAAAAAATGAAAAATACAAATTTTTGCCGTACCTATATGAAGTAGTGTTCTGCAAAAATGGGAATTTTCATATTTTCGCCGATATCTCGGAAACTAGATCTGCCACAAGAAAATGGAAGTCATATTCGGAATCAGGAGAAAATTTCACTTTAGGAAAGGACTATTTTATTCTTGGAGACTAAAGTTGATCAAAATTTGTCGAGTAGTGTTATTTATGGCAAATGATGGCTTTACCTTGTGGTGCGAAGTGGTAGTCGACGTGTCCCTCTGAGATCCTGAGACGAAGTGAAGTTTAGAGAAAATTTACGGTTGCCGTCAACCGCAATTACATTGGAAGAAAAGTAAGCGGAACAACTTAACGAAAGTAATTATCCGGCGGGAAATACGGTAAACCGGAATAATTCGAGGTTGCATATGTATACGTAAGTGTATATGAGTATACATAGAGCGGTTAGAAAATTATTTAGGCTGCCGTTCTAAACAGACACCATCCGTGCCTTTTTAAGCCTAAAAGGCAAACCGAATTGCTATCCGGCTACGCATTTCAAACCCAGAGAAAACACATTTTAAATAATACTGATCCTATGCAGATGCAACGATAATATAAAAAGAATATGCAATTTTTTAAAATCTCCGATCTTCTTCGGCGTATAGAAGATATAACCTCATACTTAGCCGCATGCCACCCGAAAGCCTCCGATGCTAGCGCTGCGTTTTTCTTTTAAGTTTTGTAGTAATTATATTGTTATGAAAACTTTTATAAAATAAAAAAAATAAATAAATAATTACTCTTTGTTTTTCCCTTTGTGAAAAAATAAAGAAAATTGTTGAATACGGACTGGAAACTGCAAGCGTTTTAAATCAATGTAGGGAATGCTTGGAATTAGAACATGTTCGCCTCTTGATTTACCATCGAGAATGGTCGATTCGATCACGTTTGACACTTGTAAGCGTATCGTTGAGTTTCATATTTAATGAAGGCTTCATCTTCCATCCAATAAGGCAGAAACAATAGCAGATGAACCAATAGCCGCCTTCAACATTTATCATTTCGGTTCTAATTTTTCATAGGCCTGTCGTTTCACTTCAACCAGGAGTAGTCGGTTTACTGATGTGAACGTACGAAAGTTTTTAACAATGAATTGTTGCTCTGTCAATAAATCCCGATCAGTTTAATCAAAAGCTGAGATACATAGCAGAAAAACCTGGCAGACGATGTCGTGCTTATAAATACTTCTTTATTAATTGTCTTTTGCATATCTAAAAAGGATTCGCATTTCGGTTGCAGTCACTTGCGGCAACCCTATCAAAAATATAGGTAAGCACATTGTGCGAACAGATTGACACTCGAATTTTAATATAATATCCTTGTGTATACTTTAATTGAGTTTGACTTTTAAAAACGTTGGCAAACCTTTTCAAATATACCTATAAACCTTTTGACACCCATATTTTACTTCAATTAAATTCGACTATTCGAACAGTTGGCAACTCTCTCCAAAATATATGTAATAGTCTTCTCCTCACTGAGGCGAACCGTTTGACACCTACATTTAAATATTTTATACAACTTGCGTATAGCGTAGTACAATTCGATTTTCCAAACAGGTGACAATACTCTCTCCAGCATAAAATATACTTTTTGACTTATTCTCGTACCTATCAAATAAACATACAAAATTTTATAAAAATCCATCGAACCGTATCGGAGCAGTTCGACCTCAACCACCGTGCCACGACATTTTTATATATAAGATAAGATTAGAGAACGATCGAACTTCGGCTTCCGTTTCGGCCATTATCCTCGTCCTCCAAAGTTCGGTTCGGCTTCGGCTTCGGCCAAAAAACACCGAACATTAACCGAGCATTTGACTAATTACTAATTGAAGAATTAAATCAAATTTTACTTTTAATATGATTTTCTTTAGAGAAAAGTCAAATAAGCCTTATGTATTTACATATATGATAATGATAGATTTGCCGTATTAATACTGAAAGAAATCATTCATTACATAACGAATATGCCACTTTTCTCAATGAACATCTGCTGCCAAGAAATTGTGATATTTCTGAATACTTTTCGAAGTCCATATTTTCTATTAAACTGCTTTAAAATATCTGTCGCCCCTTCATCGAATGTGTAGTGATCAACTGTTCTGTGCTGCAGGGCAGCTTTATACAGATATATTTAATTAGTTGCAAGGTGGAAATGCCGATAGGCTACTATTACAGTGGTGCTCCAGTATAACGAATTATATAATGTCAGGGGTCGTTCGTAATACCGAAAAATTCGTTATATCGGAAATAATTTTACATGTAAGTATATAAAGAAAGAAAAATAAACAAAGCAATAAGGCAATGACTTTATTTAATTAAAAAATAATAAAATTACATTTACATATTTCATCAATAGTAGGTATCAAAATTAAAAAACTATACAGAGTACGCATGAGAGTATGACTTGCGTACTCTGTACATGAATTAAACTTGGAAAATTATTAACTATTTAGTCAAGAAAGAACGAATGGTGCTTTGCACCTTCTTTGTAGATGCATTTTTCTGATATGCATTTTGTTGCATCTTCCTGAACGTGAATATATCAGTTTCATCTTGGTTGTTTTCCTCGGCCCATTTAATACATCTATCGAAATATTCTATGGCATCTGTATGTTTTGTTTTTGGAGCTACATCGATGACAACATCATCTTCCAAGTCTTCATTAACGATTTCAATATCTGGAGCATCATTGTTCATATTACCTTCATTTAAGGCATTTTCATCACTATTCCATGATTCTAAGTCGTTTTGATTGATATTTGACTAAAATAGTAGGTGTAATAAATATGGTTTTTCTAAAATATTTCAACAAATCCTAAGCATACCTCGGGGAAAGCTGATCTCATTAGATCTAGTGTGCTGGTCATTGCCATGTTATACTCAGAATTTCTCAACCGAGCCAAAGGAATATCTTCTTCATCATAAGCAACTTGCGATGGTTGAATTAAAATCTTGTTCCAACATCTTTGAAGTGTTTCTTCTGAAACTTTTTCCCATGAAAAAGCAACAAGTTGAACGGCTTCGAACAGAGGAAACTCCTTCAACGCTGTAGCAATATAATTATCTCGGCTTACTATCATACTCAACAAACTATTCCGGTAAAATAATTTTGTTAGCCTGAGAGCATTTTGGTCCCTAGGCTGGATCAAGGGTGTAACATTTGGTGGCATATACACCACCCAAAGGTTACCGTCTGGTGTCTTTAACTCCTCTTCTGTCAAGCAGTAATATGGCCTTTTTTGAAAGTTTTTTTCTTAATCAAAAACTCTTCAACCTTGAATAAAAAATGTCTTGATTGTGCCTCTTTTTCAATCGTACTGCTTACCTGTGGTACAAACATCGAAAAAAACCAGTTCTTGAAAATGTGTGTAGTCATCCAAGCCGATTTGGAATGGCAATAGTCGACAGGAAGTTTTTTGTTTCTGAATGAGCGCAGTTTTTTCGATTTGCCGATTAAAAGAGGTTTTAATTTTTTCGTTTCAGTTGCATTCGCACACGCCAGCATTGTTACAAGTTCTTTGGATATTTTACGTCCAGGGGCACATATTTCGTCAGCATGAACTAGAGTTTTTTCAGGCAACATTTTCTTATATAACCTCTGTTTTGAATGATTTCATCTAATTTTTTTTTGAACAGCTCAACTGGATCGCTGCGCGAAGACAGCTTCTCACCAGACTCTTTGAGGAAACGAATACCAAAGCGTTTCTTAAATTTGCAGATCCATCCATTGCTGGCGAAAAATGGTCTCAGGATATATTTGCTTATGCATTTGCCGAGCGTTTTCTTTTAAAATGTTGCCGTCAATAGTGACATTGCATTCCCGTTTTGAGACAAACCATTTGTATAATAATTTTTCCATTTTGGGGTGCTCGCCCATCCTCTATGATTGTCTTGATACTGTTCCAGAATGAGTAGTCTTGACATTTTTAATTAATTTTCTTTTATTCTTGTTAATTGTGCAAATACTTGATTTAGCAATACCAAATTTAACATATATTTCTTGAAGCGTTTTACCATTTTTATAATCATCAATCAATTTTAATTTGTCTCCGAAATTAAGACGTTTCCGTTTTTTAATTTCAGACATATTCGGTAAACCACACTTCACAAAACTTTAATTGCAACTGACTTTAAAATGTAATAATATGTAAACAAGACCCGAAATTCTACGAAAAACTGTCGAGACAAACTAACGGCACATTTGAACTGCACGTGTGCAAAGACAATAAAATAAAAACAACGTATGATTCGTTATACTGGAGCCGAATTATTTTCAATATTCGCTATATAGGAGCAATAATGTCGGCAAAAAAAGCGTTCGAAATAGTGAAGATTCGTAATATCGGCATTCGTAATACCAGAGAACTTGTAAGAAATTAGAAGGCGCAAATGTTAAAAGAGCTTTTTCATCAACAAAATTTGCGGGTGCAACCGAGAGAATTCACCTCTGAAAAGTACTGAATTTAATTCTACCATACCAATAAATTCATTTTCACCATATTTTGCTATATTTAGAGCAGAGGGCTCTTTTGCGGAGGCGAGCGACTGCATGTGTACAAAAAGAAGATAAGTAATACATCAAAACAAAAGAAGAAGAATAAGTAAACAAAAAGAACCTGTTTCTGGATCGCGAGGCGCATTTGAGACGACAGATGAGTTATGCAACAAGTGCGCATAAGAGAAGGGTGTAAAGGGAAAGGGGAATTGCCAAAAGAATATTCTTTCGAGTTTTCGGCAATTTTTGTGTCAGCCGCCATCAGCGCGTGCACATGTACGCAAATTAGTTGGTGCGCATTTGGACAAAAGTTCTAGAATATTCTCGAATATTCTAGAAAAATGCCAGCAATTTGTCAGACTACGTTGCCAAAATGCATTATTGTCTGATATTGCGATGTTGAATCTTTTCAATGACCGTCGATGGTTATTCTTAATGGCACTTAACAGCTGTTTCGTTGTATTTATTAAAAGTGATAAAGAGTGGCATCTCTGTCAAACTAAATGTCAAAATAAGCGAAAAGCACAAAGAGGAATAGAGGAAAAACAAACGAATGCCTGCTGCCAAATATAAATTTGAATGTTTTTATTATATTTCATTAAAGTGAAATAGATATTAGTTTGTTTCAAACTACAAACACTTAAAATTCTTTATACATATATATTGCAATGTTCCATTGTAGCAGAATTCCGGACTCTTCTCTGTGTGATTTGTTAGAATAGTAATCAACTCGACTCCAAGGAATATGCGGAATCACCTACAAATATGCCATGGTTATCGTTTTCAAACTTCGCGTTGTGCTCCAGCGTATTTAATTTAATTTTCTTTTAAATTATAATCATTTATCTATATATTAAAACTAAACTATATTTCTGATTTTATACATGGATCCTTGTAACAGTTTGCTTTTACCATTAGCATATTAATTGAATGGTAGATGTGGTGGTTTGCATAAGCCTCCTCATGATTGCTTGGTGGTAAAATTGATATATGCGTGGAATCGACGGCTCCAATAGAGCCTCCCACGAAGGAGGACGACGCCGAAGCAAACAATTATTTAGCAGATTGGCGTTCCACTTAGGCCATAAGAAACCTCACTTTCTGGTGAAACAATGAATAATTGATTGCATCCGTTACCCGATGAATGCCGGCTTACGGATAACTAGCTCATGGGCATTCCCCTTTGCTCGCCTACGGGTCATTGATAGCATTGATACCAGTTGCGAAGAATCTCAAAGGCACTAGAACCTACCAATATAAAAGTAAACTTTAAAATTGCCAACAGGATTAAAGATTACATAAGCTACCTGTTTCTCACTTGATTTTTCTGTTATTCTGGAGCCTCTTGTTTGGTTGTTAAGCTGAGAAATTGGGTATTCAGCCAAGTTTGGAGTTAACCGATACAGCTTTTGAAATTCTGTGAAAGGGATTATCCACATCCCGGAGTAAACGCCGATCTTTCGTCACCTCGGGATAAATCATATGCGGAATATTCAAACGTTATTATTTGGTGTTCTTTTTTTAATTACAAGAAAACAAATCAAAGAATTTTAAATTTATCTTTTATTTAAGTTGAAATCACGAATTTTTCTTTTCTCGATTTAGTTAACAACATCAAATTTGTTGTCGTTTAGTTTTCGGTCATCGACTAGCTAACATCAACAGCTGATTCGGCGAATGCGAAAATCGTTAAAAAAAATGGCTGCTGAATAGCAGGGTCTTTAAAATTTTGGTTAAGTTGAGTTAACCAATCGAAAATCTTTAAAATAGGTTAGTGAATCGCACTACAGGGCGGACAAACCAATACATAGTTACAAATGCTAGTGTGTTTTTCGAGAGAGCGACGCGTCGATGTTATTATTTACACTGTGAAGAAATGCATGGATTTTTTTTGTTTGCTTTGACGAGAGTGAAATAGAAAATATTATTCGGTCCTAATGCACTGTCATATTTTTTTCGAATTCCATAATATTTTCTATATTTATTTCGAAATCATAACTTTTTATCCTAATTAAATCTTGAATGTGTTGATCATTCAGAGTATTTCTCAATTTGGTTTGAATAATTTTCATTGTTGAAAAACTAAATTCACAATTATATGAGAAACCAAACATGGCATATAATTTGAAAATTTCTGTTTTAATTTTTTCATACCTTTCCTCTGGCTTTTTTAAATTTTGAGTTTTCTTGATCATTATCATTATTAGTAATATCATTATCATCATTAGTAATATCATTATCATCATTAGTAATATCATTATCAGCATTAGTATTGGTATTATCATCATTATAAAAAATATATTTAAAAAAATATTTTGCTTTCAACTCACACCATTTTAGTTTTCTTTCATAAACTGAAAGTAATTCAAAATTATTGTTATGACCAACGTAGTGTCTACGTAAAAAGTATTTTACAGAACAACAAGTAATATGTTCGCATATTAAACATTGAACTTCATCATTCATATTTTGAACGACAAAAAATTCGTACTCCCAAATTGCTTCAAACATTTTCTCCTTGTGTATTTATCTTAAGTTGTGAAATACAGACCGGCTTGCTTGACTGTTGTAGTGCAACTGGTATGATTTATTTTAAGAATGTGCTCTCAAGCTACTGCCCGAAGACATTTGAATGGCAGTGTCGTGCATTGAGCGTATGCTTAACGAAGAAGCTTATTGTGTACGTGTTACAACATTGACGTCGGCAGCGAATGCTGTTCAATCACGCGTGATAGCAAACTTTTAAGAATGCCCTCCACTGTATTAAAGCCCTTAGTGCAACCGTTACCAACGATATTCAGAAAAGCAAAGCACCCGGTTATGACAGGATGACAGGAGAAATGATAAAATGGCTTCCGTCCGTTGCCTCTAAGCAATTGCTTTATATTTTTAACAGCATATTACGATTGCGGCTTTTGAAAACAAAAAATATTGCACTGAATTATTCCTAGATGTTGCGCAGGCATTCGACAAAGTCTTGCTTGAAGAATTATTTTATAAGTTAAGAGATTCACTTCCCGATAACGTTTGTGCAGTATTAGAAAGCTTCCCTGTCGGCAGACAATCTCGTGTTAGACAAAAAATTTACGCAACTGAAAATTACCCCAAGGCAGCGTTTTAGGGTCAGTCTTATATTTAATTTCTACAAGTAATCTCCCACAAACTTAAATATAGTCACATCAACTTTTGCGGATGGTACAGCTATACTTAGCGTGCACTCGAACTCAATTACAGCCGGTAAAAGATTGCAACAAGATCTAAAAGTAGTAGAAGAATGGTTAAAAGCTTGAGGAATTAAAGTTAATGAGCCTAAGAGGATGTTTACTTGTAACATTTACACTAAAAAAATACACTTGCTCTTCGGTTTCAATCAACGACAGAAATATTCGGCAAAAAGATGTCGTTACTTAACTGGGAGTTACGATGCATAGAAGACTCACCAGGAAAACCACATAGACAAAAATATTACACATACTAAATTAAAAATTTCAAATTTGCATTGGATTATTGGCTCTAAACCTAAATAAAGCTAAGAAAACAAAGTACTACTTTTTAAAAAGGTGATACAATCATCTTGGACATATGGGATACAAGTTTGGGGTTTAGGGTATAAATCTAACTTAGATAGAATTCAAATGCTACAGTCTAAAACCTTGAGAGCTTAGCCCCAGGTATGTGAAAATTCACAGCGACCTTATAGTTAAAACGGCGAGGGAATGCAAATGCAAAACATTACTCGTTAAGATTTTTTAACCATCCGAATAATTTTGCTAAAGAGAAAGGGCGTAAGATTGAATTGTGATTAAAAGCTTGTTTAACCTTGGATGTTTCGACCCCTTCCTTCCGCCAAACGCCACCGAACAAACGACAAATAGAAAAGTTCTAGGTTACCTTTATAGGAGACAGCGCCCCGAAAGCTAGACCTCAGAGGTCTCAATCATTCCGTCACGCCTAGACAGTGGGAGTGAAGCGCGTCATTCTAATATTATATCAGACCGTCTCGGAAATTTGAGTACAGGTAAATCGATGTGAATCGAGTTATCCAACGCCACAATGCACATATTCAGTCTAAAGTTTATATTTTGGAATTATGGTATGGTCAATCTTCTGGATATGCAGTTACAGAGCGACTATACTCAACCCCGACTCTTACGTCCACGTTCGTGCACACTGGGCAACGTGAGCAACCCATGTAGGAGATGCGGTAAGCAACCCGTGTGGTTCCTTGGGTCACAAGAAAATTCACCAAGCCACGTGACTGTCTCCAGATCGAAAAACGCGAAACTAAATCGATCATATTGCGATTGACGGAAGGCATGTTTCCAGTGTATTAGACGTATATACACTCCGAGGACCGTATAACGACTCGGCTCAGCCAAGATGGGCCTGCAACTCTGCGCATCAAAAAATGTGCGTCTAAGTACACAAAGAAAGCTCGACGTTGGAAAACTCCAATCGCAAAAAACAGCTTATAATTTCGCCACTCGACCCTCACCCCTGCTCACTAAGAGCACTTTGCAACAAACCGGAATTCGCGAGCATTGGGAGCACATTTCTCTATCTCTATGTACCGCCGCTGAGGAAGTCATTTGCTTTCAGCGACCTCGAAGAAACAACTGATACGATGAGGAGTGTCGCTTTGCTACGGAAAGTAAAGATGCTGCCTACAGGGTCACGTTGTGATCAGACGCAACGCTAGATGTACAAGGAATGCTACCGAGAGTTGAGAAAAAAAGAGAGCCTATTGTTCGCAGAAAGAGGAGAGTTCCCGAAATACGTGAGTGCGAAGAGCTTGACATGCTAGCCGACAGCAAAAGCAGCCGAAAATTTTACCAAACCAACTCCTGTACGAACAAAAACGGCGAACTGGTGACTGATGTCCAAAGCACACTCAAATTGTGGAGGGTACATTTCTCTTTCGCTAAATGGTGACATCGAAAGCGTGGCCGGAGAAGATGAGGATCCGAACACCAAATCGCTGATGACGGCATTAACATCCCTTCGCCTGGCCTCGATGATGTTAGAATAGCAATATCGCGGCCACGGATCAACAAAGCCGCTGGGGGACCAGCTGAGCTATTCAAGCATGGTGGCAAAGGGCTGATAAGGTGCATGCACCAGCTCATTTCTAGAATATGGTCGAACGAATACATGTTCGATGATTGAAATTTAATTGTGATCTGCCTAATTCACAAGAGGGGTGAGCCTGCAATATGCGCCTGCGAACTGATTAAGTGTGGCTTTACACCTCGTAAATCAACTATAGACCTTGTATTCCCGGTACGCCAAATATTTGAAAAGACTCGTGAGAAGAGGGTCGACACACACCATATATTTGTTGACTTTTAAATGCCCTTTCGACAGCGCGAGAAGAGTTTCTTATATGCCGCGAAGTCTGACTTTGTTATCCCTGGAAATCTAATACGGCTATGTAAAATGACACTGAGCAACACCACCAACTCAGCCAGAATTGGGCGGTAGCTCTAGGAGCCGCTTGATGCCAAGTGGGGCTTAAGACAGGGTGAGGCGCTATCGCGTGACTTCTTTAACATTATGTTGGAAAGGATAATTAAACCTGCAGAATTAAAACGGTCAGATACCATCTTTTAAAAGAGTGTTCAACTACTGGCATATGCCGATGATATCGACATCATTAGCCTCAACAAATGCCCCGATACCAAGCGGGGTTAAAGACAGGTTAAGGCGCTATCGCGTGACTTTTTAACATTATGCTGGAAAGGATAATTAAAACGATCAGGTACCATCTTTTAAAAGAGTGTTTAACTACTGGCGTATGCGCGCCGTTAGTTCTGCCTTCATCATGGCATCACTGTTGGCAGTCACTTTGTTTATCTGGGAACCGGCATTAACACCTACAATAATGTCAGCCTGGAAATCCAACGTAGAATTTCTCTTGCCAACAGGTGCTACTTTGGGCTGAGTAGGTAATTCCTCAGTAAAGCCCGCTCTCGAGGAACGAAAACCCCGCTCTATAAATCATTCATCATGCCCGTGCTATTGTATGGCGCATAAGCATTTTGGTCTTTGCTACGGCGGATACTGCTGGCGATGGAACGATGAGTTGTATGAGCTTTATAACGACAGTGACATAGTACAGTAAGAGTCAGCGGCTACGTTGGGTAGGCCGTGTTGTACGTACGGAAGAAAATCCTTCCGGGAAACGAAGCTGAAGGCCTTCTCTACGATGTAAAGACCAGGTAGTGAAGGATTTGGCTTAACTAGGTGTTTCTAGCTGGCGCCTGTTAGCAAAGTAGATAGTAACTGCGGCTCAATGGTGAGATCGGCTAAAATCGCTTAGGCGGGTATAGCGCCGATTACGAAGAAGAACTTTGGCATCTCTTCTGATGCCCTTTTATGAGCTACCTTCGTATGACATTCCTCATAATATTCTTATAACTAAATTCAGTACTCGCTCACTTTGCTATTTGATGCAGTGGCAGTAAAGAGCTTGTACATATGTATTTTAGCGTTAGGAATTAACAATTGTTGTTAGTGTCTCCTAAGAAAGATACAATAAATGATTTTGTAATAAAAAAACGAACACTGACGTTCACCGGTTGCATGATGTGCGTGGTATTCGGTGGCAACGCATATAAAATTATTTGGTTTTGGTTACAAAACTCGCTTATTTCCAGATTAAATGTGACTTGCAAGTATGGAAAAATTACCATCGGTTCAAGCAATTTTCCGTCCGCTGAAAAAACGATAAGTACCGTTAGCGTCTCCTTTTCATTTTCGGTTGCAATTTGATAAATATTTTTACAGCCCTTGGGAGCTATAACTTTTGCAGGTTTTGGGTTAATTCTTGACAGTTAGTTTGTAAGTACTCCTCTAGAACTTTGAATCACTTCAAAATTGTCTCCTGCTCTGCTCTTTCTTATTTTTCCGCTTTCAACATTGCTAAAGATGTATTCCACTTGATAAAGCCTTCGTCCATGTTCTCCCCGGACGATTATTTTGAAGTGGTGTTTTTCTTTTTGTGTCATTTATAATTTTTTAAACAGTATTCAATCAATCACCAATTTTTAGCGGAAACCCTCATTTACATAGATCGGAACACTACTGAGTAACCTGATGCTTCTCTACAGATGTTAGATAAAGAGCAGGCCCTATCCTCGTCGCCTTCTCACCAATTAATCTTTTTCCTAACAATCGTTCATGCAAAGTTGAGCGACATAACCCATATTTAATTGCCACTTGTCTAATACTGTTATTGTTTGACCTTATATCTTGTAAGCTCTTAGCCATGTTGCCTGCATTCATTCCTAAAAAATAATATCAAAGGACGAACGTAAAATGGGTAGCAACCACAAATTTCGACAAACCAGTCCGGACATTGAGCCTTACTTTCATAATATCCAGACAGACATATTCGAACTCAGTAAATACTGAAAAGAAATGAGAAAAACATATTTCTCTTTCTGTAAAAAATAGAAGATATACTAAACTACCATTGCGGAACATTTAAGAGAGATTTCGTCGTTCAAACATGTTTTTCGGCAATTAAAATTTTATTGTAAACGATTTTTCATTCAAAATAAAATACAAGAGAATTTCGCAAATATCGTATCTACAAACATCTTCAAATAAATGAAATTATGTCGACAACAAAATTGTCTGGTAACCTTTAATACTGGCGGGCCCTAATGTCAGCCCATTATTTTTTTGTATTTCTGTAATTTCACTATTTATGTTAAAAATAGTCGGTTTCGAAATTTTTTTTACTGAAAATGAGGTTTTTGAAGAATTTGTGCTTCGTGTTTATAATGCAAAAATAGTTTGAGCAAAAATCTCGAAAATATCTTGTTTTTGTTTGAAGTTCTTTAGGGATGCTTTTTACAAATATGTGCTTAAAAGCCTCTACAGTGGCTGCATTCATAGTTTCTACATATTCCTGTATTAACAAGACATCTATTATGCAGAAATTTCTTTTGTATAAAATTTAATCAAAATATATTTACAAATTTTTTCAAACTTAGAAAAAATTTCATACATATACATTTCATACATGTACAAAGAGTTTCAAACATGTTCTACATTACTAGTATTTGATCTCTGAAAATTTGTTGGAAGCATTACAAGGGTAAATTCTTTTGAAATTATGTTCGGGTGTTTGATTTATTTGCAGATTATCTTAAGATTGTTTGGTATTGCTAACATTTTTAGTATTTTGAAATAATTTCAAATGTATACCCCTTTTAACGAGGGTCTTAAATCTTTTTAAGCTTGTATACTCCTGATTACAATTATAGTATATACATCTATAAATATCTATTCCATTTAACCCATGATATGACATGAAATTGGAATACAAAGCTGCCAGAGTATTAAAATCATTATATCATTTAAAGCACAACACTTTTTTTAGAAAGAAAATCTAGTGATATTGTTATTTTATTTAAGTGCAATTGCTTAAATTATTAATGAAATTAGTTAAACATGGCTTCTTTACGTCATGGGAAGTCGAAATATCATTCGCATTTGTATTGCAGAAAACTCTAAACCTCATTTGGATATTGTAAACAAAATATTTGATAAGCAAATATCCACAGAAATTTGAAATGAGCTGAATTTAAATGTATGGTATCCAAAGCTCACATAAAACACTGCCCACTACAAGTTAAAGTGACTCTATAGACTTTTTTCTGCGCAGTTCTATTTGATGTTGCAAATCTTTCACAGTTGTAATGTGTAGAATAGAACTGTTCACGAAAATTTGTGTAGTAGCATTGCGATCCACTTTCAATCCACTTTCTTTAATTCCATATCGATGAGTTTATTTTAAAATGGTGTGTAGCGGCATGAAATAAAGCAGTCTTTCGATTCTAATAAAAACAAATAATCAAGCTTTTGTTTCCCATATAATTGAGAAGTACGAATTAATGAGACTTACTTGTATCGGTATTGCATTTTGCGGATGTGAAAAGCTGTCTGTAGTATATGTATATCTTTTACGTTCTTCTCGTAGCAAGTAAGCTAGTAATGCTTCGGACCATTTCTTTAAAATCTGCTCCGAACTGAAATGTATGAATTATTGCAAGTTAATAAGGTGTTCATAATAATTTTTAACAGAAAAGAAATTGTATCACAAATAAATATTTACACTGGTTTACCCGAAAAACATCTTTCCATTCGGAGTCGATTCTTCTTTTCCGATGATAGTAGTGAAGCTTATTCAAAAGAATACGGCTTTGGCCAGACCCTTCGCTAGTCTTTCGGCCTATATAATAAACATCTATACATTCAGTTGGAAAAATTTCAACGATCTCGTCAGTAAGTTTTTCAATTTCTGCCAGTTTGCTGTAGCAGGCACATAAAAATGTTCAGAAATAATTTTTACCATTTTACGCCTGTTGTCTTCCGTCAAATACATATTTGTCAGTAGTAAACTGTTTAATTATTTCTTTGCCAATTTTGTATGACTGCAGTATTTCGTTCGCGTCCTACATAAATGATTTAAAAGTCAAATATTAAATTAAAATTTACCAAATATATAAATAGCATTTAAAAGAGGTAAGCAATTGCATTCATGTAGCTCTTTAGTAATCAAGACTTACCTTGTATGTGTTATTTTACAACAGAAAAGTTAAACTTACCGCGTTTTCTTGAGCGAAAAATAAAACTCGTTTCATAAGTGTTATTTATTGAGCGAAAAATATGACTCAACATTACGAATTAGTTCACGACAAAATATGGAACTTATGAAGTAATTGTTTGCATGAATGAATAGATCTCTAAAATACGACCATATTTAATACTACATCATACATATATTTCAACTCCTTCCTGTTGAATTTTTTAACCAAATTTTTGCTCATAGTATCATTTCAACAAAGTAGTAAGCAAGGTACATACGAGAATATGTCACACTGAGGAATCTACGGCAATCTAGATAATGTAACTTAATTACTGTAAGTAAGTATACCCTCATGCTACTAATATTAGAAATGAGATAAACAAAATCAACTTTAGATGATCCATGATTATTTCAGTACGTAGCCTCTTAAGTATATACCTTCTTTAATCTTTGTTTAAATATTGTTAACTATTACAAACCTGCTATTTAATTTATGAGTATTTTGATTTAGCTATGTATGTACTACTAAATATCTTATTTTAGATTTGTTTATGTCTTGCTATATACTTTTAACTCTGGATTTTTTTTGTATTTTAAAATATTTTAATATCTAAATGTACTTAATCTGCCGTAATAAATAATAATAATCAGGCAGGTTCTGTAATTCTCTTCCGAGTGAATATCGACCAAACTCACTTTCCATCAAATATTTGGCGTTTATTCGTGGATTTGGTTTGAAAAATGTAAGTAATTTAAAATTAAAAATATTGTAGTTTTAACAACTTTTGAAGGGCAAACACAAGAATACAACGTAGGAAGCAATCCTCCTTATGGAGAAAAATACGCAGCATCGTCAGCAAAAAAAAAAATGATTAAAAACCAACACCAATTTTTAGTCACTTGAAGCTTGTACATTATTATAAAACAAAACATTTGTAACAGTACTATGTCCCATTGCAATGCAGCCATCCTTCCGTACAGCTTTTTGAAAGCTTCCATCCGCCAAAAATCTTAGCGCGACCGCCACTTGTAGTAGTGCCGGAATGGATGTTAATTTTCTCAAATTGGGAGTCATTGGGTAGCTAGACGGAAATCTATAAAACTTCTTTACGAAATTATTTGTATCAATTCCGATCACCAAAAAACATATCTAAACACTTACACTGATTCAGACACATCTAAAGAGTCGGAATAATCAGGAATGATTCTCCTTCGTTTGAAAGTCCATAAAAATTGCCGCAAAAGTTGTGAACGCGCTGATTTTTCTATTTTTCCCAAAAAATTTAATAAACATCTTAGCGAATTCATATAAGGTGGTGTTTTAAATACAGCTACAAAATTTCCATTTATTTTGCTTTTGCTATTGCGTAAGAGTTGTCAAAACTTACATTTGTTTTTGCTTTTACTGCTTTTGAAAGCTCATACGTAAAAGCAAACACAAAATATTTGTAAGGTGAATAAAAAAAATCAAATCGGCTGATATAGTAAAATCACCTTATATGAACTCGCTTGTAACTATTCTGGATAAATTGACAGCTGTCAACTGTGAAGTTCATTTCCAGTGTGAACAAAAACGAGTTCGAAAATGAACGAAAAATTCGGTTCTCTGAACACCAAAACCAAATTAACTCGGTTTTGGATTCATTCCCATAATCACTTTCACTCGGATTCCAGAACCTTCCTGAATAAAAAAAATGCCCCATTTCTTTGCTCAGATACGAGCTCCTTTGTGAACGTTTTGCGAGACTATCGCTTAATGGTAATGTGGTAGTCCGCTGGCAATACTTAAATCATAGATGGACAGACTAAATAACACCATCAAATTTTGTCGTGGTGCCACGCTGAGTTTTGGTTGCCACTTTGTCCCAATTGTATTAAATCTTGGTCAAACAGAGGATTTCAGACAGAAAATGTTTTTAAATTTTTTCGGATCATTGCCTTTGTTCAAATTTAACATATGTAGCATCAAAAAACACATATCCTTATATTCAAAAAACCACAATTAGCACTGTCTGCATACTTGGCATTATCCATTTATGAAATTTCTTTCGAAAAGGAAATGTAGTTCATATTCAGTATTATATCATTTTGTGTTTGAATTGTAGTAAAAGCAAACAAATACAAATCTAAAAGCAAATTGAATAAGACCACGCAACTTGTGTATGTTTTGGTAAATTTCTTACACGAATCGTAGCAGATGTACTCTAAAATGTCTTGTCTTCTATTCTCTGCATCGTGAAGTAACCGCGTCAAATTTATCTTTACTTTTTCACTTCTGTCTTCAGCACCCAACTTCAGGACGTAACGCGCTGTCAAAATTGAAGATTCCATTTTTCGGGGCCAGCGCCGCATTATTGTGGGATACTCCATACAAATTGTATGGGCATGAGAAGTTTTGCTAGTTCGTTGACGCTTCATGCATCAATTTAGGTATATCTCTAAGATTTGACGATGCCGTAGGGCTGACTGCCAAAAGTTATGGATGTATGTATACAATGTTTGTATGTATATAGTTTGACTGCGATGTGCATACAACGCAGCTGCTTAGTTGAAATACAAAGCAAAAATATGCAAATTTATTTGTTACATAATATATCCACTTTTGGCACACTAACATTTTTCTCATTTGGGCACTCCTTTTCTCTCATTTCTCTCACGCGGCAAATAAGTATCAACTTTATTAGTGATGCCGAATTTACTCGTCTGTTGCGCTTTTACTACCGCCTTGGTACATTTTATAACATAATGCTTAGTTTAAAAAAAATACTCTTACAATGTATTCATTGCAAATGACATTTTGAAAGTCAGCCTATTTTTCCGTTACCCATGACATCCTAAAAACGAAAAGTAATGGCTTCCATTCCTCTATTCTATTTTATCGTTACGTCCTTAAATTGTAAATTGTGTGCGTGTGCTTATGAATTCGCCTTGCCATCACCTTATATTAAGTGCCTTATATGGATGCTGTTAAGTCGAGAAACAGATTACTAGTGGTCCGCGTAATCTTGTATTCTATCATTCTTGGTCTTGACCATTTATGACTCAAATTCGTCGCCACTGCCTTTCGCTATGCGATAAATTCTTTGCGTCTGATACTCGCAGTTAATTCTTGGTGTTATGTTCCAGACGTCCCCATTTTGTTTTTTTTTTGTTGTGTGTCTGCCAACTAGTCTCGCAGTCTGCTGCTACATATTAGTACACTATTTCAAACAAAAGCCTCAAGAGATTCTGTGGGCACCAAAACAAAGTTTCCAATACGTGAAGAGTGTCTACGTTCGATGCTTCATAATATGTGATTCCCTTTTCCAATCCAATGGCTAATTGTTCATTGGTGCGTAAATACTCGGATTGGTGTACGAATTCGAAGATTTAGCTTGGCAGCTCAGTTATTTGTATACATATGTATATATACATATGTGAGCATAACTGAGTTTGTACGAAGGTATTGGCAATTTTTGGCAATCGTTCCCTTAAAAAATAATTACTAAAACATTGTTTAGAACCATGACACCTCTAATTGGTTTAGATTATGGTATTTGTGATGGTTGTAAAGTCGCAGTTGATAAACTTGGCATGCGGCGAGAATTTTTCAGTAGCCCAAAAATGGGTAAGGCGGTTTTTCCGATTTACTATCACATGGAAAATAAATTATTACAGTGTGCTATCACACGATTCGTCCCGTGTTCAAATCTCAGTCGGATTGCGTAGCTTAAGAAAATTATGAAAAAAGGGCAATAGAAGTCGCCCTTTGGCAAACAATATATATTTATCTTAAGAAATCTTCTCACTGATATCATCTGTCATTCGGAGTTGGCATAAGACTGCAGATATCCTAATTTGTTGTAAAACAAAACGACGTTCGCCACAAATTGAAGAAGAAGCTCTGTCAAAGCTTCAAATTATTATTATCTTATAAAGGCGACTCACTGAAACGTACTTTGAAAGAAATATATAAAATTAAATTATTTAAACTGTATCGAATAATTTTTGTTATAATACATATCTAGCATTATTCACAATTACTTAAAATTCGTCCGTTCTGAGAATAAATTTGCAAGCGTATTTTTTATCAAATTATCATTTCTTTTATTTCTGCCATGAAAAACTTATAACAAAAAAGATTCCCCGTTCGGTGTCGGCGTAAAACTGTAAACATCAAGACACGCACCACAAATTGAAGAAGAAGTTCCGCCAAAATCGCTTAAGCGGATATAGCACCAATTAAGTAAGTAAGTAAGCAACGCCTAACACATTCCCTAATGTGTCTCATAAAAAGATATGAAGCTTACAATTATGCACATACATGCATCCATACACTTGCGCATACTTTATACGAATTTGACTCTGTTTTGTCATCTGCAATTACAATCGATTGGAAGAGGTTTTCACAAAATATTGTACATCATAACGCCTCAACGGAAGCTAAAGCCTTAGTTTTACACCCTCGAACCTACTTGATGTTTGTACTTGTATGTATGTACATAAAGATTCGTGTCCACACCATATACATACTTATATACATACATACGTATGTATCGGCAGGGGTATATTGTAAAATATGTGGTTGGCACGAAAAACACAATTGCCTTTCGAAGCAAAATCAATTTTGTACGTACGATAAACTCAATTTTAAAAATTTTCATTACACAAAGCACGGCCATAAAAATTATATTACTTCCATTTGACTTATTCCGTAATTCAGTTAGTGACGCTATCACTTTATATTACTGGCTGTAGCTAGCGTTGTTTTTCTCTTCATAAGGGCAATGACAATAGGGTTGCCAAAAATATTTAACAATTTTGGACTTCTTGCCTGCTGTTCTCAACACTTACGTACTTTCACACGTAATATGCACATACTACATATGCACGACGAAATATCAATATTGCTTAAAATTTTTGAACGAGTTTTAAGAATCTTTCAATGTTGGTCAACGAGTAGCTTTCATTATTTAAAAAGCTGAATCTTGTTTAATTCAGGTGCTGAATTCCAAATTTAAAAAGTCGTCCAAATTTGTGAAAAAGGATTTTTGGTGACTGATGATGTAAAGAAATTTGGAAATGGACTAGATCATTTTTGTGGTAACAAGCTGCACTCTGTTGTTAGAGTTCAAAACTAGTTGTTAAAACTTTAAATAGCATCCAACCACATTTTTTCCTTGATTAAAATTTTTTTAGTTTGAAACAAATTATTCGAAACCGGAAGTAAGTATTTTTTATCACTCATCTGTAGAAAATATGGACAACGATATATACATTATAAGAGCGAAATAATTATCTTCAACGTTTCGGCAGAAATAAATTTGACGATACGGAAATGTACGAACTTTTGGAGAATGTATGGACTCTCTCCGATATTGTACTCGAAAGTGTAACGTTTGTGGGCAAAACGTCCAACTTGATTACTAATCGCCACTTAACGATCGTCACGTTTATGGTTTGCATAAGAAGATAATTTTAAGCTTTTTGGCTACACTTAAGCTTGGAAGAATTTGAAGACAGCAGGTGACAGACGGCATCCGTAAAATTTTAAAATACACTCGTTCTTATGGGCACAGTTTTTTAAACAACAGCATAGATCATTGGCCAGCACATATGTACATACATATGGATTTTTAATTCACGCGTATAGTTGAATCATGATAGGTTGCCTTTCGCTGCCAACGTCGCTGCCATCACACGTATGTATGTATGTGCTATCTCTAAATTGCAGTGTCAAATTGTATTCCATTGTTATTTTCTAACTTTTTACCAAAATGTAAAAAAGTATTATTTTTTAATCCATACAATGAAATTCAACGTTAAGTATTATTTTTCTACCTATATTTTTTGAACTAGAAACAAAAGTGTTTTTTGTCAGATAATTCTTCTGCCTTTCGAGACTGTTATACTTGGGCTTTTATTTTACTGTTCTACAATAAAAGTCTATATATGACAGAAAATTTAACTATCGTTGGAAAAAGTCACCTTAAGTATTTTATGTGTAAGAAAATATAATAAAAGTCCTATATTTTACTTTATAGTTTATTAACATAAGAAAGGCTGTAAAATGTGTACACATACATATGTACCTTGACAGTATGACTCCATTACGTCTTAATTTATTTTAGTAATTTTGTTTATAAAAAAGATTAGTAATGTTGGGTTTTCACCATTTTCATACTAGAGTGCAGTGTGATGGACACATTGCGGCAGTGGCTTTGTAGGGAATTTTTACCTAAGAATGAATATAATTGTTTGTTATTATACTGGTAATATTCATATCATTCGAGGTAAACATATGCAACTATACATTTAGTTATATTTTGTCTGCTCACTACTTTACAAAACTCGCTAGTATTCCTTGCACACATGTAAAGGGTACTCCGTAAGAGACAAGGAGTACTCCAAAAGTAACTCAAATGTCTGAAGTAAAAGTGGTTCAAATAACATTGCAACATACTCCAGGTCTGCATTACATCAGAGTAAACTAAAGGGTGGTTAAATTATAAGGGCCGATGTTGAATGTGAACCACACCTAAACGTCAAGTTTTTGTCTGCATTTCATTTGACATTTCTCAATTTCAGACTAACTCAATTTGAACATGGAAAGATGCACAATCGAGCAACGTGTTAAAGTTATTCAGGCTTATTATGAAAAGGGGCGTTCAAATCAAAATGCATATCGTGCACTTCGTGATTCTTTCGGTCAATTTAATCGTCCAAATGTGCGTACAATCTGGAAAATCGTGCATAAATTTGAGCAAACCGGGTATGTAGGAGATGTGAAAACACCAGAGCATGCTCCTACTGCTCGTACTGCAGAAAATATTGCTGCTGTTCGCGTTAGTGTGGCTGAAGAGCCGTCCACCTCAACTCGTCGTCGTGCCCAACAATTGCACCTCTCACGCTCGTCGTTGATGGACATTATGCATAAAGACTTGCATTTACACGCTAACAAGGTGCAATTAACTCAAGAACTAAAGCCTCTTGACCATTCCAAATGTCGTCAATTGTCAGAATGTTGGCAAGAAATGGCAACAGTGGATGATCAATTTTCGAAGAAAATCATCTTCAGTGATGAGGCACATTTTCTCCTCAGTGGATTCGTCAATAAGCAGATTGTCGAAAAACCAATGCACCCACAAAGAGTGGGCGGCATCATCGGGCCGTATTTTTTCCAAAATGAAGCCGGTCAGGCAGTTACTTTGAATGGTGTTCGCTATCGTGAGATGATAACGAACTTTTTATGGCCCGAATTGGAACATATGGATGTTGACGATATGTGGTTCCAACACTTGTCACACAGCCAACGAAACAATGGCTCTTTTGCGCGACAAATTCAATGGCCGTGTTATCTCACGTGGTGGCGATGTCAATTGGCCACCAAGATCATGTGATTTGACACCGTTGGACTACTTTCTTTGGGGTTATTTGAAAGAAAACGTGTACGTCGATAAGTCAGCAGCAATTCAAGAGCTAAAGGATGAGAAATTCGGCACATTAACGGTCGCCGCGGACATTTGGCCGGTATTTTTTTCCATACATAATTGAACCACACCATATTATCATAATAAAAAGAAATTCCAATAATTTTCAAATTTATTCAAAATCAGCATCGGCCCTTAAAATTTAACCACCCTTTACTTCTGTCGGTGCTGATATTATCGAAAAAGAATAAAAATAAAATAAACAAATAATCTGCTTTTTCAATTGGAACTTTGTGACCTTCACATCAAATGATTCCATTCGTTCCGTATCCTTGGATGTGCGGTTATGCGGTAGTTCAGCGCACGATCCTCTATGTCGGGTATTGCCAATTGTTTCGTAAGTAATAGCAGGAATGGCCGCCGTCTGCACTTCTTCTTATCGGCTTCATTTCGTTGTAAATAGTAAATGCAGCTAATGCAGCAATGCCCACCATATTATAAAACATGGCAAGTGGCCAGCGTTTTGTTGAGCGCTTACGTGGATAAGTGCCATGAATCTGGTCCATTGTATCAAAGTTATAGAATCCGCCCCTGTAACTACACAATCCAAACCTGCGATTGCAGAATCCGCCTCTGCACATATAATTTAAATTAAACGTTCAATAAACAAAATATATTTTGTTTAAAAAGCATAAATGTACTCCAATTTTAATTTTCAGTTTTTATAACCTAATTAGGTAGTTGCGCATAGGCAAAAATCCACTTATGAACTTTTGCCTATGAAGCACAAGCAATTCGTAGTTCAACAACCAAATTGTATATAGAGAATGAATAAAAGTCAATACTTTGTTTGCGTTGCATTCAATCCAATTCCAATTTTATTTCCCAACCAATTTTGCCTATGAAGCACAAGTCATTTTGTTCTTTTCTGTTAGTATATAAGATGTGTAAAATTCAATAAACATGGATTACAAATTTGACTGACAACGAAGGCGTTTCATTTAAACACTTTACTGGCGACGAGGATGGGATTCCCGGACGAATCCCTCGAAGTATAAACTTATAAATTTGCTTGCAAAGGGTAGGGAAGTGATAGGAGTCACTTAAACTTATTGGCCCGTAGTCATAGTCAAATAAAAGTCGGATCTAAATACGTTAAAGCATACTTTAGCTTAAAGTATACTTTATCTTAGTCATAGTCGAGTTAAATCCGGCTTTTTCGGTTAAAGTCGAATTTATAGTTAGAGTGCCGAAAAGCTGTTACTAAACCATTTAGTAAACTGTCAAAATAATTATAAATCTGCATCTTCGGTGCTAAAAGTTGTGTTTTTTTGGTGAAACTTAAATTAAAGGAAAAAAATGAGCCGTTTTGATAATATTGAACGGGATTTCAGCATCATTAGTGATGCTACTTTGATTAGACGGCCAAAAATGTATAAAACCAGAATCAACCCTTTTGAATTAGAAGACAGTGATTTCTATTCTCGGTATCGGTTCGACAAAGCCACGGTGGAGTTCATTATTCGAGCTTTAAATATGGTAAATCCGAGAAATAATAGAGGTCTTCCGGTACCAGTGAGCACACAAGTCTTATGTACTCTTAGATTCCTAGGAAGAAATTACCATCAAAGTGATGTTGGTATGTTAATAAAGTGTAATTTAATTTTCTAAATGATATTCCATTATATTATAGCTGATCTGCACGGTTTATCCCAGAATTCTGTAGGAAGGATAGTAAAAGAAATATCCAAAAGAATTGCAATATTAGTGTGGCAGACTTTGTTCGATTCCCAAGCAGAAATGAGCTGAACGAAGTAAAGAACAAATTTTACCGATTAGCTCGGTTTCCGACCGTGATCGGAGCAATCGACTGCACCCATGTGCGAATTAAATGCCCTTCAAAGAATGTGGGCCCAACTATGGCAGGTCACTTTCTGAATAGGAAAGGATACTATTCCTTAAATGTTCAGGTAAATAACCAAAAATGCGCCATAATATATAAGTGAATGCGACAATAGCGTATATATATTTCACAGATCGTATGTGATGCAGATTGCAAGATCCTTGATATTGTTGCAAGGTCATGCGGCTCCAGACATGATGCTCGAATTTGGGACAACTGTCAGCTTAAAACTCGTTTGTTGGAAAGCAAATCAGAACACAATGGTGTACTAGTGGGAGATGCAGGCTACCCTAACTCATCTATACTATTGACACCAGTTAGAAATCCGTCCACAACCAAAGAAGAAAGGTAGTAGTTTTCAAAATTATTCCTGAAATATTTCATTTCTGAATGTTTCTTTGAAGATATAATAGAAGCCACATTGCAACTCGTTCCAAAATAGAATGCCTGAATGGACAGATAAAATCTAAGTTTCATTCAGTTTTCGAGAGGTTGAGGGTTTACCTAGGATGAATTTCATTTCAAAGGCTGAAAAAAACGTACATTTTGAACCCGACCCCCTCAGAATTTGATGAAATTTTGCATATAGGTACATCTTACGTACCCAAACACAACCTTATTTTTAGAAAATGGGTTTTCGAAAAATTGTGGGCGTGGCAAGGTATCGAAATATTCGAAAATATTCGAAAAATTACGATAATAGGTACTTTTAAAGTGTGATTACTACGGAATCGCTTTACCGATTTCAAAGATCTTCGAACCATTAGAAAGGTATTGAAATAAGCTTTCAAAAAAACACTTTTTCCAAAATAAAATTTCAAACTGAAAAAACACTTCAAAGATCAAGCGATTTTGAAAAATAAAATTTTATTTTAGAGAGGTCTATTTAATATATATAACATATCTGAAAACTAAAATGGGGTGTTTTTTTTATTTTTTGTACAGATACAGATACTATGACTAAGTATTCTAATAGATTCGAACAAGAATCGTATTATCAAATTTTTCAGACCCGCACAATAAATTGACGTACACTTGATAAAGTTAATTTTTTATTTTTATTTATTTAGATTTAATATACAACTTTGCGCAGCTCATACTGCTGACTTTCGGAATATTTGTTAGTGATGTTTCATCTAAAGGTACAAAAGAATGGAAGCTTTGAGTTCCTGTAATAGTTTTGGCATTTTTGTATCTTGAAAGTAGCTCTTCTTTTGTTTTGTTGTATTCATCAGAGTCTGCGTAAGCAACTTCTATGGAGGTGTTATACGTTTGTGAAGCCCAATGATAAAGGTCTTTCGCCGTTTGAATTTGGTTTTTATTTGCCATGCTATAATTCCGAGCGCCTCTTTTTAATGTCCCACCTATACCATCACATGCAGATTTTCCATGGCTGGTTGCGTAAAAGTGCCACTCAGCGAATATTTCGAAATCAATTTTATGATGAGATAAATTAATTAATTTGTACTTGTTTTTGTACTGTGCTCCTGCACCATCTGACACGTAGATAACTTTCGTAATTGAATTGCTTATATTAGTCTTAACAAAATTAATCATTTTTGAAATATATACATAGATGAACTGCTATGCTATCATGGATATTACAATCGGATATTATGGCAAAGGTTCTATGAATTAAATTATCGTTATCTTTGTAATAAATAACGAACGGATGTATCGTGGCTTGATTATTATTCCAATGATATCCTTGAATGGCATCTTGTATAACAAACGCATAGTTTTCAGCGAACTCCATTTGAATTAGCAGTTCTCCTGGCAGCAGTGTCATTTTTCTTTCACTTACGAAGCGGGACTGGCGCTTAGCTGTGAAATGATGTGACACCAGCTTATTGATGTGTTGTACAAAAACGTCAACAAATGTGTTTGTAGTAGAGGAAATGGTTTCGAGATTACATCTGAGTGTTGTGTTCCAGTTTTTGTAAATGACTTCTTGAATCGAATTTTTTTCGTAATATTCCAACATCATCGTTCTAAGGTTCGTTAAATTATCGTAGCACCGACCACACATTGATACGCAACACTCGCTGTTTTCTATATTACCATTACAGACAACGAATTTAATAACATCTTTATAGTTTCTGAAATTATGTTGACCTTCCATCGATTTCAAACCCGATTTTTCGAACATCAGTTTTACATTTTGATGCAATGTGCACACACAAACATTTTGCTGGTTTCCAACCCCAAATTTTGATACAATTCTCTGGTCGTAACATGGTAAATTTTGTAAATCCTAATTGAAGTGAAGGATGTATTTTTCTAAATTCATAGTAATAGTAGTTTCACGAAGCGATGACAGCATTAGTCTTTTTTGAAGTTTCTCGCGTATGTTTCCTTGTCTTACTACAATTGAGTCCTGTGACCCAGGCATGATTCGGCTGATTTCATCATCTTCATAAAATAATTTTACTGTGTTTAAAGTTTGTTCAGGTAAACTACGTCTGTCCATGCTAAAGCGTTTGACGTCCGAAAACTTTGTTTTATTTTTTTGTATATCTTTGCTAATTTTTATCAATTCGTAAGATAAATCATGCCCAAAAATGTCTTTAATTTCCTTAGATGTCATGGTGTTTGGTAATAGAGATAATATTTTTTGCTTATCCAAATTATTTGAGCAGTTTTCGATTTGATATTTCATGTTCTCCAAAATTTGTTCGTAGTAAGCTTTGATCTTCTTTTGGTCTTCTGATAAAGTTGACAGTGAACCACCTCCAAGTGAATCCGAAATACCTTGCGCAAATCGCTGTGTTTTTTTTTTTGCAGTATGAATCCCTTTCTAAATATTTTCGCTTCATTGGCGATGGATGGCTTGCAAGATGAGGAATAACATGCTTATTTATATTGTTGACGAGTTCGTTGCGTTCGAGTGATTTAGTATAGCTGCTGCATGTTGGAACTTCCTTATATTCTTGATACAATTCACCGCTAGCCAAGTCATGTAAATCCTCAATTTCCGTTTCAGTAGAACGCTGATTATCAGCAATCTTGATAGCATCCTTCAGTTTAAAGCGACAATTTTCGCAAATACGGCAACAATGAGTGTTGGAGACTGCTGGAAAATGCTCAGATATCACCGCTGCTTCATTTAAGCTAATGTTTCGAAGTTTAGAGGAACATTTTGTTGATAGCTGCACACATCTGTATTTATTAGTTGATTCCATATCTATTTGTAATTTAAGGAGAAACTAAGCACGAAGTATAACAGCCGTTTAAGCACAACTAAAATTTTTACTAGACGAAATTAACGTACGTTCGCTTTGAATTTGCAATGGCAACTGAAACGAATTCATAGAATATCGCTATGAAGCTAACAATCAGCTAGTAGTGCTATCACCTACATATCCATTATTTTCAACTCGATATTTAAACTTGGATACTTTCCGAAAGCATGGAAAAGGTCTCAAATTATTATGATTCTTAAACCCGGCAAAACGCAACTCTGCCATCGTCATACAGACCAATTAGCTTACTGCCCGGTATCTCAAAGCTGTTTGAAAAAATATTACTACGTAAAATTACTCCTGTTCTCAAAAACCATAATATCATACCTACTCACCAATTTGGCTTTCGAGAGAAGCATGGTGCAATAGAACAAGTAACCCGAATTACCAATGACATAAGAACGGCATTTGAACACAGAGAATATTGTTCCGCAATTTTTCTGGATGTATCCCAAGCATTCGATAAAGTTTGGCATGAAGGGCTTATACATAAAATTACAAAGCTACTGCCACCAAGCTTCCATAGCATTCTTAATTCGTACCTCTCTAACAGATGGTTTACAATAAAAATGAATGATTATATATCAGAAGAGTTTCCAATAAAGGCTGGCGTTCCTCAGGGCAGCGTCCTTGGTCCAACATTATATCTTATATTCACATCTGATATCCCTACTAGCAGTTCATTGCTAACTTCAACCTTCGCGGATGATACTGCCATAATATGCAGAAACAAATGCCCAGTAGAAGCTTCAAAACTCTTACAAAACCACCTAATCGAGGAGTGGTTAGAGATGTGGCGTATTAAAGTAAATGAACAAAAATCGAAGCATGTGACCTTCACACTTAAGCCAAAAATGTGCCCATCTATAACATTAAACAAAGTCATAATTCCCCAGGATAAAAATGTTACATATCTTGGTATGCACCTAGACCGGCGCCTCACTTGGAAAAATCATATTATCGCTAAAAAGATACAAATAAATTTGAAAAGATCCGAACTATGTACATTGGCTGTTGCATCGAAAGTCTGCATTAAACCTAGACTATAAGGTTCTTTTGTATAATTCAATCCTAAAGCCTATATGGATGTATGGTATACAGCTATGGGGATCTGCATGTGCTAGTAGTATCGATATTATACAGAAGTCACAATCAAAAATTCTAAGAATGTTAACAGCAGCACCTTGGTACATAAAGAACTCGAATATTCATAAAGATCTTGAAATACCCACAGTCAAAGATGAAATCAATAGCAGCAGAGCAAAATACCTCGATAAACTGCAATCGCACCCGAACCCGCTTGCAAATGCTCTAGCACATAGAACTTACAAATCACGTCTGAAAACGAACAATCGTCCAGCCTTTTGATGAAGATTCACGGAACTATCGGAGCCCTATATAAGGGCTAACAAGCAGATAATATTAGTTTAAGATTCGAAAACTTGTTGTTAGGCTTTAGTATTTAAGCGATTCAATAAATAAATCCATGTTTAAATAAAAAAAAAATTAGTTAGTACCATGTACTAAACTGACTATGACAAGACTAAAAATAAATTCGACTTTATCTTTTTAGTATTTTACTAACTAAAGTCGGATTTTATGTTGGACTATGACTACGGGCCATTGTGATTAAATAAGTGACAGGAATCACCTAAAAACTGTTAAAGCGACCATCTAAAAACCAGAGGCACTTAAAATTGTGACTGTCAGAAAAAAACTATAAAGTGAAAAAGAATCAACTAAAATTTATACAAACAACAATTAGTGCAGTGACAGGAGTCACTTGAAACTCTTTTTAAACATTGTGAGTGACAAGAATCACTACCAATTCAAAGGAAGAGCATGAACAACAAGCAGAAGTGCAGTTTTAATTTCTCTGGAGCGTCACAGGAGTCATCAACGGAAAATTTGAATACAACCCAAGGGGTTTCGAGGGAATTCAGCAAGCTCTTCTTCTTATCGGGAATCGGGTACCAACAAGGTCCAACAAAGGAGGAAGCGGTCAGCGGAATACCAAAAGGAACTACCACACGAGTGAGTGGGAACTTTAATTTTAATTTTCTATTGCAAATTCTTTTTTAAATATACGTACATTTATGTAAAAAAAAACAAATATATACATATATATCTTTATAAGAAACATACAGTAATATATATATAATGTCAATAATAAAAATTTTATGGACGTATTAGGACAGGCAATAAATAATTTGGAAGAAGCCTTGAACGAACAGGCAAGAATATTAGATCAACCATTACATCCTGCTCCAAACATGACTGCGGCACTAACAATTGATCCACTTAAATACTTGGAAAGGTTACCAGAACTCGAGGAAAATTCAGTGAACTGCAAACATTCATAGGGCTCGTAGCTAGAATATACCTTATATTAACACAATATGACCCAGTAGCACAAAGAATTTTTTCGGATATTAAAAGATTCAAATGTAAAGGGAAAGCTAGGGAATCTATTGAGCAAGAGAGTCAAGCAGTACCATGGGAAGAAGTAAAATCAATTTTACAAAAAAAAATTTTCAGATAGAAAATCAATAAAAGAGTTGTATAACAATTTGAGAGGGACAAATTTTAAATTTAATTGTGTAAACTTAAAACAAACGCTACACAGGCTTACTGCTAAATGCTAATGAATCTTGAAATTAATATAAAAACTGGGTTGCAGACCTTTAAATCAAAGTTACCAAAACCAACGCGGATAATTGTGTATTTTAGAAATCCGAGTACTTTTTAGGAGGCAATGAATATCCTTTATGATGCCGGATACGCCTATCACCCAAATAGTATTCAACAAAATAAAAAAAATGGTAAAATAGAAACTCCTTTCCACAACAGAAATAATAGCTCAAATAAGAATAACAATGGGAATAATTTTAGGAGAGAGGGCTACCAAGCTAATAGAAATAATTACCACCAAAGTAATAGGAATAACCATCAGAACAATAGGGATCACACATACAAGAACAATAGCTACCTGGGTGAAAGAAACAATACCTACAGACCGCAAGATTTTAGGCACAATTCCTACAACAACCCTTTCTCACAACCAAATCAGAATCAGGCTTTCGAAAGAGAAGTACTTATAAATAACACAGTGTTACAAAATGGAAAAAATTGAATGAACTTTTAAAGTGACATAGTGGAAATTGTTCACCTGGTCGAATATAACTCAAAACGGTTTTTGAAAAATTTGTAACACCCTCAAAATCTTGTTTTACCGTTAAAAAACCGTTCTTCGGAAGTGTACGCGCTAATCTTTTCATTACTTGGCCATTTCTTTACCGATTTTCAATATGAAATATGTTTTGGAAAGGTAAGGATTATACCTTTAAATTGAGATAGAAAGATCTATTTTTTGAGCTAGCGTGTTGTAAGTTTTCATCGGGTAAACTTGGAAAATTTTTTTTTTCTTCAAATTTTTCTACTTTGACCGCATTTTATTGCAGTATTTTACTAAAAACATATCAAGTATGAGGAATTATTTTGAAAGTACATTCATGTCCAAAAATTTTGAGTGCTCATGCAATGAAATCGGACAAAAATTGACGAAGCTATTAAATTTTTTCTGCTATTAAATAAATTTACCTTGCGAAATTTTTTTTTTTTAATTTTTCTACTTTGACCGCATTTCAAAAACATAGCAAGTATGAGGAATTATTTTAAACACATTCATTTCCAAAAATTTTGAGTGCTCATCTAAAATGGTAAAATGTGTGATAGGCGCAACAAATTTTGTTACGCCTGCGGTCTATTTGTTGATAAGAAATATCGGTTCGATTTAAGAACAAATAAAGCTGTGGTTGAAGCGTTCAACCTCTTTTTCAGTTGCTCATACGTGGAAAGTGCTTGGTATGAACCCGAATATATTTGTTCGATGTGCTGTACAACATTAAAACAATGGAAAACCGGTAAATGTGATGACCAGCGTCTGCCGTTTGTGACTCCTATGGCTTGGCATTATCAAATATATCACAAGCCGGAGGGTAGCTACTTTTGCCAAACAAAAATCACTGGTCACCACTATAAAACTCGCCACCTCATAGAATATGCCAATGTGTTGACTGTATCGAAACCGATTCCAAGCGGAAAACAAGATCAGCGAACTGAAGACAAAAATCCAGCTACATTTCCTGATTCAAGCCACAAATCTTCTAATGAGGTAAATGACGAACCGTACCTTCCAACCAAAGCAATAGAAACGGAACGTCATTTCGTGTCAAAACACGATTATTGTGATCTTGTGCGGGATATGGATCTGTCTATAAGACAGACAGAGATTCTGGCCTCCAGATTAAAGCAGTGGAATATAGTAGACAGTAACTTTAAAGTAACGTGTGCACGAGACAGATACCTATCTTCGTTCGAACACATTTTCAAAGCTGATGACACCAATAACAAACTAGTTTATTGCGTTGATGTGGATGAATTGTTTGCTGCACTCGATCACGTGCACTGTCCACAAGAT